>JAWDJE010000001.1:180276145-180613645 GCA_035047345.1 Bradypodion ventrale
GACCTGTTACCTGAACTCAGACGCATCGCTTCGTCCCGAGGAGGAAACTTCAAAGGACCGGCAGGTAATATGGGGACTTGTCCTCAGAGGCAATGTCCGACTGCTAGCCAGAGAATTCACTTAATGGAATTCAAGGCCCTGGCCAGGGTATCCCAGACACGCATTCACAGCGTTAAGTTAGTGGGGCTTTTGGCGTACTTGGGGGATCATTGTCTGCTTTACCCAGAAACAGGCATGCTTAACCTCCAACTTTGGGACAGGATAGGAGTCTGCATTCAGCAAGCCCAGAGAGCTCCAGATTGCATAATCAGCACATGGAGCAAGTGTAGGAAGCTCTTAGCAGAGGTAGACCCAGTCCGGATAGAGACCCAGGAACCCCCAGCGCAGTCAGAGCCATCAGCCCCAACGGCTCTCTATCCGTCATTTCAGCTTAAGCAGGGCAGTGTAAGGAGCTTTCCCTCAGTGACAGCTGCAGATGTCACTGAAGGAATTCATGGCATGTGAAGCACTGGCGCTTCTCTGACAGTTAAAAGTTCCCAGACTACTAAGAGTTCCATCCAGCACATGGGTGAGGAAGATCCATTCACGGGGAAATTGCCAGCAGTACAGTTAGCTAACACCCAGCTGCTGTGTTCAGCCTGTCTGAAGGCAGACACACGTTCAGGCAGACAGACTATTGTCCACCTGCCTGCTCAGCACCCACTGCTCACGGAAATCTGCATGGCCCCTGGCCACGCAGGGCTCCAGAGCAGACCCATTACCACACTCAGGCACCAAGCAGTGCCAAAACCCAAAGGCGCCTGCTTCCAGTGTGGAAAAATGAGACACCTTCGAAGAGAATGCCAATCTAGACCAGGCAGATCTTCAAAAGGTTGTCCAAATAAGCCTAAATCCAAATGGCCATGCTGGTGCTGGAGGGCGAGACAGCACCGAGATCTGGGAACCCGGCCCTCCGGCATGCATCTGGCCCAGGCTAGAAAGGAGGCAGCCATCGCCCTGGCTATGCCAGAGGAACCATCCCAGCAATAGTACCCCGAGCTCTCCCAAGGCACAGGCAGAACCTACTTGTCTTGCCTCGGAGTAGCCCAGAGAAACTCACCCCTAAGTAGAAGCACCCAGATGGTTGTAAAGGGCCAGCTGTGTATAAGTCATCTCCTCATGTGCAGGATAGAACACTGCAGATCAGGGGAGGAATGTGCAAATGCGTAAATAAATGTGTGTATGCGTGGTGCACCACTGAATGTATGACTGCAAGAACTGTGTATGATTGCAAAAGCCTTGTCTCTATGACCACAGTATGATTTCAAAAGTGTTCCTTGTGTGTAACTGCGTGGTAATGTCACTGTGAAGTATCAGGCATTATGTGTTAAACAGTTTGCACTCTGTTCATGGGCAGGAACCATTTAAAGTTTGAGAAAGCATGGTGAGCAAAACCTCTTTGCCTTGCCTGCTTAGCAGCTTAAGGCACCTAGGGCAACGAAAGCAGGAGGAGGGGGGCGGAATCCTAACCTGCAATAGGGCAAAGTGACCCCCCCCTTCTTCCCTTCAGCCAAAAGGCTTTTCTTTTGGATATGCAAGGGAGACTTTTATTTGTCTCAAGAATTAGCCACTCTTAAGAACCGGTTTTGCAATCCGTGCCACTCAGGCAAACAGATTTTTCTTTTCAGAAGCGCAATCTGAAAACAAAAACCATTTCTATGAGTTTTCCTCACTAAATCATAAACTATGGGGCCCCTCCCTACGTCTGTGTTTCTCAAACCCCTATTTCTGTGTTTGAATGTCCCTTAGTGGTCTTTTAAGTCACATATCTCACCAGGAATGAGAGAATTGCATTGTCTTTCATGTGTGTACTGTGTTAGCATCTTGTAACCTAGGTTCTCAACCTTTTAAAGTCAGGGGCCAAGTTCCGCGGCCTCAGGCAGTTCTGGAGGTCCGGACAGTCATCCTGCCCTTCCTTCGCCACACGGCCCTTCTTGGCTTGGTGAAGGTAGTGGCAGAGCAATGTGGGCCGCATCTGGCCACAGGTTGAGAATCGTTCTAACTCTCCTTCAGCTTCTTAAGAAAGCTATTGTTCTGGTATTTTGACTTTAAAAGTAACTCACTCATTGTACCCCTTTCACAGGAAAAAGCACGCAAACATTCTTGCGCTCTGTATATTCAGAAAATGCTTAATCTTACCTTTTTACAGGAACAAAACTCCTCTCCAGGCCTTGAAAGTAACCAATTTATTTATTTCTACAGTCTTAAATTGCATCCTTTCACAGGCTTCTGAGTTAATTGCTGGTAGAGATTCCTCAACAGGAGGATCCCAGCCAGCTGTCTTAATTATCTTATGATAAGAGTTGTTGCATTCTCATTGTGCTAACTTCTGACTTGTCTTTCCTCCTTTCGCCATTGGAACTCTATGGATTCCACGAGCACAATTGGCATAACGCGGCGGCTGGCAGAGGCCACTCCGGTCGAGAAGGCTCCTGGTCCGTGGGCTCTGCGGGCCCAGAAATTGGGGGAGCGGATTAATAGTTATAAATCATAGGGATTATTCACCCACATCTGACCTGACCGGCGATTCCGCTGAGAGAAGCAGATCACTAACCTCCGTTACATATTAGGCAATCACTCACTCGCAGTTAAGCCTAATCCTTGGTGCAAATAGAAGCCATATTTACTCTGGTGCAAGCCTCGAACAATGGTTTTCCCCTGTCAGTGTTTGCCCGAGTTAATTAACTTCCCCAAGAGAGATTCCCCATTAACCCGAGTAAATGGGTGATGTGATTTTCTGTCAGATGACGATTCTATCCTGCATTGCCTTCTGATCTATATATGATGATGCTTTTTCCTCAATAAACCACTGATCTGATCTCGCTCCATATTGCCTCGTGTCGTTACTTGATCAATCTCCTCCGGGACCCAACGGCCATCCTAGCGGCCCCAATTCTACATCTGGTGACCCCGACGTGATCTACTCGAGAGTAAGCGATCACACGGTCCGGTTCTACGCTAGAACCGCGTCCGATCATCCCGGAGGACAGCGCGGCAGTCCGGTCGGTTAGCCAGCCGATCGGAGAGACGGCCCAGCGACGGGGCATTACAGAGAGGCATCCTACAGCTTGCTCCCGACTTTCGCAGCAGGCTTGCAGTAACGGAAAAACGCGTTCCACTCAGGGTCAGCTGTGAACCCCTGACAGCGCAGAGGCCACCGAGGGCCCGTGGCAGCAGGCCACGCTCCGAGCTCTACCCAGACACTCGTCACGCAAAACCTATTGCCTGAACTACAGACGCATCGACCCGTCCCGAGGAGGAAACTTCAGAGGACTCCGCAGGTAATATGGGGACTTGTCCTCAGCGGCAATGTCCGTCCGCTAGCCAAAGAATTCATGAGGAAGAATTCAAAATCCTGGCCAGGGTATATCAGACACGCTTTCACAGTGGAGAGCTAGCGAGACTTTTGGTGTTCTTGAGGACACACTGCCTGCTTTACCCAGAAGTAGGTACGTTATCCCTTCAGCTCTGGGATCAGATAGGAGACTGCATTCAGCAACCCCCGAAAGCTCCAGAGGGCATAATTCACACATGGAGTAAATGTAGGAAGCTCTTAGCAGAGGTAGATCCAGTCCGGGTAGAGGCCAAAGAACCCCCAGCGTCAGTAGAGCCATCGGCGCCCACGGCGCTCTATCCGTCATTACAGTTTAAGTAGAGTAGTGTAGGGAGCTTTCCCTCGGTGACAGCTGCAGACGTCACCGACGGAATGCATGGTATGAGGAGCGCAGGCGCTTCTCTGACAGCTACAGGTTCCCAAGTTACCAAGAGTGCCCTTCAGCGCACAGTTGAGGAAGAGATCAAGAAGGGGGATTTGCCAGCAGAAGAGCTAGCTGAGCTTAGTCAGATTTGTCCAATTCGCTTGGAAATAGATGCCCTCACAGGGCAACAGCAGGTGGTTCATTCACCAGTCCCGTATAAGCTTCTCATGGCTATACGGAAGGCCATTTCTGAGACAGGGCTACAGAGTCGCTTCACTAGGGGCACGCTTCAGCAAGTGTGCGAGAATACCATGTTCATCCCGCATGACTGGAAAGCCGTCATGCGGATGATGCTCAACCCCAGCCAGTATTTGCTATGGGACAGCGAGTATCGCCTCGAGGCTCAGACAAGGGCTGCCAGGATGGGAGGGGCAGTACTTCCTGACCAGTTATATGGCTCAGGTGCCTTCGAATCCATCGATGCGCAGACCAACTTGCCACTTGCCACTCTTCAAATGTCAGCCGAGGCTGCCTTCAGGGCTTTTCTCAAGGTTCCAGCAACTGGCAAAGCGGGCAAAAATTACACCGCAGTCAAACAGGGAGCCCAGGAGTCCTACATGGACTTTATCAATCGCTTAGAGGAAGCGATCAGTAGGCAGATCGATAATGAGCAAGCCCAGCAAGAGCTCATGATGAAATTGGCCAAGGACAATGCCAATTTAGACTGCCGTAAAATCTTGCAGTCACTGGGTAATCGTCCCGACTTGACTCTCACGGACATGATTAGAGCTTGCGCCGACGTTGGCACAGAATCCTACAAAATGGGTCTGCTGGCAGCAGCGGTGCAAGGGGGTAGGAAACCCAAGAGCAGAAACCAAGGGGCATGTCACAATTGTGGCAAGGTCAGTCACTTCGCTAGGGAGTGCCGATCCAAGGGAGGCGGACAAAATTCCGGCCGTTCCAAGGCTCCAACCACCCCGTGTCCGAGGTGTAAGAAAGGCTACCATTGGTCCAGATACTGTCCGAATTCGGGAAACCGGAACGCGGGCACGTCTCTGGCCCCGGTCCAAACAGAGGCTTCCCTTGCTCTGGGCGAGTCAGAGCTAGATTAGATTCTGATCACATTCCAAGCATTGCGAAGGCACAGGCCAGCCCCAAGGGTAGTACAGGGCTAGAATTGACTTGCCAGGCAGATGTTACATGCGACCTGCAGGCACAGTCTATCTGGTGGATTCCCAGTACATGGGACTCCTGCCCAAAGGCTTCATAGGTTTAGTTTTGCCTCGCAGTGTAGCAGGAGCATGCGGAATTCTTGTAATTCCAGGAGTCATTGACTCCAATTTTTCAGGCGTTCTCCAAGTTCAACTTTGGACGCACCTACCCCAAACCATTCACAAAGGAGACACATTAGCGCAACTGATTATGGTTCCTTGTCACTCGCCAGCAGATAGCCAGGGAAGGCTCAGGGACAGCTCAGAGTCCGGGTCAGAAGACCGCTCGAGTGCAAGTGAGGCAGTGCAAGGATACCAAGTCTTAGCGACAGTGGAGACCAACATAGAGTGGAAGCAGCGACCAGTTATTGAGGTATTTTTGAATAAAAGATCATTTTTAGGGTTGTTAGATACCGGAGCTGACGTCAGCGTGGTCAGCCAAAGCCAGTGGCCACGGGAATGGGCCATTGAGCCGGTCTCCGATGTGTGGGGGGTAGGCAGCATCCAAGAAGCGTTTAGGAGCCGGGAGTGGGTGGAAGTCACGATTCCAAAGGCTGACGGCACAGCGGTCATTCGGCCGCACATTCTGGACGTGCACATCAACCTTTGGGGGCGAGACATTTTACAGCAGTACGGTGCCACTCTTACCTTTGGGTAATGGCGTTGCCACTTAAATGGCTCACCAATACGCCAGTCTGGGTGGAACAATGGCCGGTAGTGGGAGAGAAATTAGCCGCCCTAAAGCAACTGGTTAAAGAACAGCTAGACGCAGGACATATAGAGCAGTCCACGAGTCCTTGGAATTCGCCTATTTTTGTGATCAAAAAGAAGTCGGGGAAGTGGCGACTCCTCCACGATCTCAGAGAGATCAATAAATGTATACAGCCAATGGGTCCGCTTCAATGCGGCATCCCAAATCCAAATATGATTCTCGAGGGGTGGGAGATCCTAGTTGTAGATCTCATGGATTGTTTTTACACCATTCCCTTAGACCCCAGGGACAGGGAAAGGTTCGCCTTTACGGTGCCGGTTGTGAACCACAGTGAGCCCACGCAGCGTTATGCATGGAAATTTTTGCCACAGGGCATGCTCAATTCGCCCACCATGTGCCAAATTTATGTTCACAACGCCCTGGCAAAGTTTCGAAACCTTCATCCCACAGCTTTAGTATGCCATTTCATGGATGATATCTTGGTCGCAGTGCCGCAACTCGGCAGCGAAATGTTTCAAGACCTCCAGGCCAGTCTGGGAGAGAAAGGGTTACTCATTGCCCCGGAAAAAGTGCAGAGAACCGAGCCCTTCTCATACTTGGGTCATCGGCTTCTCCGCTCTTTCGCAGCACCAGTTTTGCCCCAAATCAAATTAAAAGACTCAGTCACCTTGGTAGAATTGCAGCAGGTTTTAGGAAACATTAATTGGGCCAGACCGTATTTCCGATTGGATACGGATCTTTTGAAGCCGCTCTTCTCGCTGCTAACATTAGGTAAGCAGCCAGCAGACCGGATACAAATTCCTCGAGAGGCACGCTTGGCTCTCGAGAAAGTCAACCAAATTCTCAGCCAAAGGTGGGTGGACAGGATTATTCAGGGGCCATATGCTCCGATCCTGAACTTGTACATAGTTCGGGCAGGCTCCATGTTCACCAGAGCTCTAGGAGTGGATTCCGAGAAAGGGGCGAGTATCGTGGAATGGGTGTACTTGCCGAACACCTCTTCCCGAAACATTGTTCCTCCCCAAGAACTGGTCTCCAAGGTGGTTTACCGCGGAAGGCTGAGAGCTAGGGACATCTCAGGGCACGACTTAGCAAAGATCGTGGTCCCGTTTACCAAAGAGCAGGTTCAGCAGTTGATGCAGCTCGGTGACTCGCTTCCAATTGCCTTGGAGGGATTAACCGGATGCTTGGCATACAACTTGCTGAAAGACCCCAGACTTGTCTCGCTTCAAACGCAGACAGTCAGCTTGTTCGAATTGCTCTCGCTGGTTCCACTTCAGGGGGCCAGGACAGTTTTTACGGATGGGGGTCGCACATATGGTGTCTTGACTTGGCAGGAGGGCCAAGCTTGGCGCACGCTGTTAACTCTTCCACAGAAGTCCGCGCAGCGGGCAGAGTTGGCAGCGGTGAACCTTGCCTTGCGCACCTTCGCCAAAGAACGCCTAAACATCATTACTGACAGTCAGTATGTTAGGAATTTGCTTCACAGTCTACCGGGAGCATACATCACTCCCGCGATAGACAAAAATTTGCTGAGTTTGTTCCTCACAGCTCAATTTCATTTGCGAAACCGCACGGAAGCGCTCTATATTGCCCACATCCAAAGTCACCAAGACCTACCGGGTCCGATTTCCGCGGGCAATAGCAGAGCGGACGTGGCCGCAAAGGAAATTCAGCAGCGTTCAGTGTTAGGTGTTTTCACTACTCCAATTCAGAGTCATGCATTCTTTCATTAGAATGCCAAAGCGCTCGCCAGACAGTTCAATCTGCCACTTTCTCAAGCCCAAGGCATAGTTCGCTCTTGCCAGCATTGTGCAGGGGCACCGGGGGGGCCCTCATGGGGGGTCAACCCACGAGGGACAGAGGCTAACCAGGTGTGGCAAATGGATGTCACGCATGTTCCGCAGTTTGGCAGATGGCAGTACATGCACGTTTGCATTGATACCTTTTCACAATTCGTCTGGGCAACGGCGCAAAAAGGGGAGACAGCTTCCCACGTGGAGCAGCACCTCCTCGCCTGCTTCGCGGCGATGGGCAAACCACGGCACGTGAAAACCGATAACGCCCCGTCCAACAGCTCTAGACAGCTGGCCGCCTTCATGGCCACCTGGGACATTAAGCATACTTTTGGCGTTCCTTACAATCCGCAGGGGCAAGCGATTGTGGAACGAGTCAATCAGACACTCAAGTCCTATATTGACAAACAAACAGAAAGGGGGGAGCCACCAGCCCTCCCCAAGTCACAGGGTCAGGCACAGCATTGTCTGAACAAGGTATTGTTTACTTACAATCACCTTAATGTTTTTTCGGATTGCACGCCGCAGGAGAAACACTTCCGCCATTCGGAAGCTCTCCCACAACCGATGGTCTGATACCGGGTGCCACCGGACCCTTCCTGGAGGGGCCCGGTGCCACTCGTAACCTGGGGAAGAGGGTATGCTGCAGTTATGTCTCCTACAGGTGTCATCTGGATTCCAGCTCGGTGTGTTAAGCCTCACTTGGAACCACATGGCGTGGACCCAGGCCGACCTGAGTTCGATCCCGGAGATGGAGGACCTCACCCTGACCGAGGGGACCCGGCGGGAGAGACAGCGGTCGCAGATGACAGCGCCGAAGATCACCTGGGGGATGGTCAAGGCCCTTTGCCATGAGGCCCAGGACGCCATCCAGCGCGAGGAGAGGGAGCCGACACCGGAGAACTTCGTGGCTGCAGTCTTTGCCCAGATTCATGCCAACTCCGTGGCAGTCACCATCATCCTGACCCTCTCCCTATTTGCGGGGGGAGGCATTCAGGCAGCCTCACTGAAGGCCAACGGTTTGATGCCAGACGGGGATCTTTCTGCCCGGATGCACTACAACCTATGGGAAAGGTTGGCGGGTCTCGTCAACCAGTCCGATTTTTGCCTAAAGCAGGACGCGGGTTCTGCCTCAATTCTGAGCACCTGCCTCATCCCAGTGTGCCACACTCTAGACGCGCGCACCAGGGATGGCGACTGGCTGTTGAAGCGGATTTTCGGTCCGCATCTCCCTGCGAGCTTCACAGCATACGCTCGCTGGGGAATGCAGCTGACTATGACTTTGCCGGCTGACGCAGCCACTCTCCACACTCCTCGAGTGGCGGTCAGCCCGAACGCTACTTGTGCTCGAATGACCGGCTGCTCTGCAGTCGGTTGAACTCGGCGCCGCTGCCTTGACGCTGGCAGCGGCAACTGGACTTGTGATAAACCAGAGACACTTGGTTCAATGTATGCTCATGTTACCCTACATTCAGGATGGTTCTTTACATGCAATCAGTACACTTGGAACTACATTCCCGCAAATGTATCAGATTCTATATGTTGTATCAGTCGCTTGACACTGTTACTCCCCACTAAGGATATGATTGTTCCAAGCACAAATGTCTCCGCACCCATACGACACACTCATGCCACCCAGTTAGACAGCTCATGTGATAGCAGCATTAGGGTTCTGAGTCCAGCTGAATACGTCTCGTTGGCAGTCAGCATACTTGGCGTGCCAGGCTTAGCCGTCGGCAACGCTCGGAGAATTGGTCAGTTGGCTTGCGGATTAGCAAAAGCCATTAACCATACCTCCTCGGCGATAGCACTGCTCAACCAGGAGCAGGCAGAGCTTCGCCATGCCATTCTTGACAATCGAGCAGCTATAGACTATCTTCTGTTGTTACATCACTTGGGCTGCGAATCTGTTCATGGCATGTGTTGCTTTAATCTCACAGACAACACACGCAAGGTACAGAGCCAGATCACGGACCACCACACCCTAGTCAAGAACATCAAGTAGGGTTCCACATGGGATTGATGGAGTTCCTTGTGGTCATGGCTCCCGTGGGGGTGGCTCCAGACGACGCTCAAAGTGATTGTGGGGGTGATAATACTGGGCATAGCAGGATGCTGTTTCATGCAATGTATTCCCTCACTGTTATCCCGATGTCCCCCGTGGGGGGAACCCCGAAGCGTCGTTCCCGTACACCAGCTGATGCCCCTCTTGCGCAGGGTCGCCTGTCAGGTCCAAAAATAACAAAATAAGTGGAGATATGGATTCCGCGAGCACAATTGGCATAACGCGGCGGCTGGCAGAGGCCACTCCGGTCGAGAAGGCTCCTGGTCCATGGGCTC
This sequence comes from Bradypodion ventrale, assembly GCA_035047345.1. Classification (NCBI taxonomy): domain Eukaryota; kingdom Metazoa; phylum Chordata; class Lepidosauria; order Squamata; family Chamaeleonidae; genus Bradypodion; species Bradypodion ventrale. The sequence goes on from JAWDJE010000001.1 coordinate 180,285,942, forward strand.
TGCGGGCCCAGAAATTGGGGGAGCGGATTAATAGTTATAAATCATAGGGTTTATTCACCCACATCTGACCTGACTGGCGATTCCGCTGAGAGAAGCAGATCACTAACCTCCGTTACATATTAGGCAACCACTCACTCGCAGTTAAGCCTAATCCTTGGTGCAAATAGAAGCCATATTTACTCTGGTGCAAGCCTCGAACAATGGTTTTCCCCTGTCAGTGTTTGCCTGAGTTAATTAACTTCCCCAAGAGAGATTCCCCATTAACCCGAGTAAATGGGTGATGTGATTTTCTGTCAGATGACGATTCTATCCTGCATTGCCTTCTGATCTATATATGATGATGCTTTTTCCTCAATAAACCACTGATCTGATCTCGCTCCATATTGCCTCGTGTCGTTACTTGATCAGTCTCCTCCGGGACCCAACGGCCGTCCTAGCGGCCCCGATTCTACAGAACTCCCTGCTGGAAATGTTTAACTTGTGTGTCTTTTCATTTTTGTGTATTGTTTCCTTACAGCTGGCACATCATAGTTGGCTTGTTTTTAATAAGTCTTAAGTCTGTCATTTCAAGTATGGCACCTGAACCACAGCACCCTCTCTAAATGAGTAGACACATTTCACAAACTCCAGAGCACAAAGGGAGGAAATAAGATTAGTCCCGGAGCTCCTGAGAATGTACAGAGTGCCACTCATTAGCCAGGGCTGCCTAGAATGCAGTCAGGTTACATTTTCAATCAGACACAGGCATTTTCAGGCCACCCATTCTTTTTTGCTGTTAGTCTAACCACAGGGAAAAGGCTAAGCCAGCATCTGGTACCCTTCTCACAGGAGCACAAGAATAGCTCCGGGAAAGGTGTGCACGCACGCCATGGGCGGAAGTGCACAGGGGGGCCTTCATGAGAAATTTACCCAAGGGAAGCCTGGCACATCATGCACCAAGGTTTGCCATAAGACCCCAGACTTGTCTCGCTTCAAACGCAAACAGTCACCTTGTGTGAATCAATGTCCCTGGTTCCACTTCAGGGGGCTAGGACAGTTTTCACTGATGGGAGTCGTACATATGGTGTTCTTACTTGGCAAGAGGACCAAGCTTGGCGCACGCTTCTAACTCTTCCACAGAAGTCTGCGCAGTGGGCGGAGTTGGCAGCGGTGAACCTCGCTTTGCGCACCTTTGTCACAGAACGCTTAAACATAAATACTGACAGCCAGTATGTTAGGAATTTGCTTCACAGTCTACCGGGAGCATACATCACTCCCGCGATAGACAAGAATTTGTTAAGTCTTTTTCTCACAACTCAATTTCACTTGCGGAACTGCACCAAAGTGCTCTGTATCGCCCACATCAGAAGCCACCAGGACCTGCCTGGTCCGATTTCTGAGAGCAATAGCAGAGCAGATGTGGCCGCAAAGGAAATTCAGCAAAGGTCTGTCTTGGGAGTCTTCACAACTCCAATTCAGAGTCATGCATTCTTTCATCAGAATGCCAAAGCACTCACTAGGCAGTTCAACCTGCCACTTTCTCAAGCCCAAGGCATAGTCCGTTCCTGCCCACATTGCACAGGGGCGGTAGGGGGGTCCCTCGTGGGGGGTCAACCCATGACGGACAGAGGCCAACCAGGTGTGGCAGGTGGACGTCACACATGTTCTGCAGTTTGGCAGATGGCAGTACATGCATGTTTGCATTGATAACTTTTCACAGTTTGTTTGGGCTACAGCACAGAAGGGAGAGACAGCTTCCCATGTGGAGCAGCATCTCCTTTCCTGCTTCGCGGCCATGGGCGAACCTCGGCACATGAAGTCCGATGACGCCCCGGCTTATAGCTCCAGGCAGCTGGCCACCTTCATGGCCACCTGGGACATTAAGCACACCTTTGGCATTCTGTACAATCCGCAAGGGCAAGCGATTGTGGAACGGGTCAATTGGACGCTGAAGTCCTACATTGACAAACAAACAGAAAGGGGGGAACCACCAGCCCTCCCCAAAAATCAGGGTCAGGCACAGCATTGTCTGAACAAGGTATTGTTTATGTACAATCACCTTAATGTTTTTTCGGATTGCACTCCTCAGGAGAAGCACTTCCGTCGCTCGGAGGCTCTCCCGCTGCCAATGGTGCGTTACCGAGTGCCACCGGATTCTTCCTGGAAGGGCCCGGTGCCACTCATAACATGGGGAAGAGGGTATGCTGCAATTATGTCTCCTACAGGCATTATCTGGATTCCAGCCCGGTGTGTCAAGCCTCACTTCGAGTCCAATGGTGTGGACCCAGGCAGCTCCGTACCCAATCCCGGAGATGGAGGAACTAACCCTGATGGGGAGAGCCAAGCGGAGGAGGCGGCGACAGCAGATGACAGCGCCGTGGATCACCTGGGGGATGGCCAAGTCCCTATGCCAGGAGGAGGCGGATGCCATCCGGCGCGAGGACAAGGAGCCGACACCGGAGAACATCTTGATTGCAGCCTTTTCTCTGATTACAGCTAATTCCGTGATGACCACCATCATCTTGATCCTTTCTCTGCTTGCGGGGGGAGGCATTCAAGCAGCTTCATTGGAAGCCAATAACCTGATGCCAGGCGGAGATCTCTCTGCCTGGCTGCAGTACAACGTTTGGGAAAGATTGGCGAACCTCGTCAATCAGTCCGATTTTTGCCTGAGGCAGACCACCGCTTCTGCCTCTATTCTGAGCACTTGTCTCATCCCGGTGTGTCACTCCCCAGATGCGCGCATCAGGAATGGTGACTGGTTGGTGAAGCGGATATTTGGTCCGTTTTACAAGACTGCCTTTTCAACGTATGCGCATTGGGGAACCCAAGTCACCAAAGTCTTGCCGGCTGATGCGTCCACTCTCTACACTCCCCGAGTGGCGGTCAGCCCGAACTCTACTTGTGCTCGTATGACCGGCTGTTCCGCGGTCGAAGGGCCACAGCGCCGTTGCCTCGACCCCGGCAACAGCAACTGGACTTGCAATAACCCAGAGACTATTAATTCAATATATGCTCATGTTACTTCGCCTTCAGGATGGTTTCTTACATGTAACCAGTACACTTGGAACTACATTCCTGCAAATGTATCTGATTCCCTTTGCTGTATCAGTTGTTTGACATTGTTGCTTCCCACTAGAGACATGGTTGCACCAAGCATAAATGTACCTTCACACACATGGCACGCTCGTGCCACCCAGTTAGACAGCTCATGTGATAGCAATATCAGAATTCTGAGTAAAGCTGAGTATGTTTCGTTAGCAGTCAGCTTGTTTGGCGTGCCAGGCTTAGCCGTAGGCAACGCTCGGAGAATTGGTCAATTGGCTTGCGCTTTGGCAAAAACCATTAACCACACCTCCTCTGCAATAGCGCTGCTTAATCAAGAGCATACAGAGCTTCGCCATGCCATACTGGATAATCAAGCAGCCATCGATTACCTCTTACTGTTACATCATTTGGGTTGCGAGTCTGTCCATGGCATGTGTTGTTTTAACCTCACGGACAACTTGCGCAAGGTACAGAGTCAACTCACAGACCTCCATACTTTGGTCAAAAACATCAAGGAAGATGCTACGTGGGGGTTGTGGAATTCGTTATGGTCCTGGTTCCCATGGGGATGGCTACAAACGACACTCAAGGTGATTGTGGGGGTGATAATACTGGGAACGACTGTGTGTTGTTTCATGCAATGTATTCCCTCGCTGATGTCAAGATGTCCCCCATGGAGAGAACCCCGGAATGTCCTCACTCCACGTCAGCTGATGCCACTCCTACGTTGAGCCGTCTGTCAGGTCCAATTAAAAAAATAAAGGGGGAGTGTGGTATCCACGCACACAATTGGCATACTGTCCCTGACAGAACCACGGTTCGGGAGAACGCTCCCTTGAGCCTTGGTTCCGAAGGGACAGAAATTGGGGAGCGGATTAATAGCAATAGTTTAATTCACCTACAGCTGACCTGACAAGCAGCTCGGACAATAGGAAGCTGAATGACTAACTCGCTAGTCATGTAATAGGTAATATCGCACCTGCGGATTACCCTAAGCCCTGAACCAATAATAGCCACATGTTTACCCCAAGATAGTTTGGAACAATGGATTTCCCCTGTCATTGTTTAATTTAGTTAATTAACTTCCCCTGGAGAGTTTCCCAATTAACTCGTGTAAACATGGCATGTGGATCTTGTCAGATCGCAGTTCTCTTTGCATGCAGCCCTTTACATGATATATACTGATGATTTTCCCTCATTAAATCACTGGTCTTCACTCCATCTTGCCTCGTGTCTCATTGCTTGACCAGTCTCCTCCGGGACCCAACAGCCGCTTCGCGGCCCCAATCCAACACTTAGCTTCTCCACTCCTTCTACGCTTTTCTAACTTTCAATTTCTTCTTTCCCGCTGTAATTACTCCTCAGTTTTTCTTCTTCCCTCCTTCCTCCTTCCTCCTTTGCCACTTACTTAACCACCTCATGTTCCACAACCACCACAGCTGACTCATCTGCCGCCATCACCTTACCAGAGTCCATTAAAGATTTTTTTAATTTTTAATTTCTTCTTCTCCAGTATCCCATTCGTGAGAGTCCTGCATGACCATGGCTCGGCTGGCTCGGCCCAGCCTTTGCCATTTTCCTCGCTCGCCACCCCTGCTTCTCGGTCTCCAACTCCCACCCTGGAACTGCTGAAGCCTCATGCAAAAAAACAGGACTCAAAAACTCACTTCACTCCAGAGGCTCCAAATGTCAGTTTTAACTTTTTTCTGTAGTTTTCACTTTGAAATTCCACATTGAGAAACGTGAGCTAGCAGGAAAAGTATGTTACATCGGCACCATCTTGGCCATGCCCCCTGAGGTCTCTTGATACTGAATGATATATAAAATAAATGCTACATGAATAGTGTATAAAAACTAGATCTGCTGTTCGAAACTGTGGTTGCTTAGCTCCTGGGTCTCATTCCTGCTTCTGAAGTCTTCTCTACAGTTACTGATTCCTGTGGACTGTTGTGCCTCAGCAATGAAGGTCAGCAGACTTGCTTGGCTCCTGGATCTCCTGCCTAGTTCCTGGTTTCCAGCAGATCTCCTGCCTTGTTCCTGCTCCAGAAGACTCTCTGCTTTGTTCCTCATTCCTGTGGAGTGTTGCTGTGCCTTTTCTGGCTCCTGGAAGTCTTTGCCTTGCTTCAGTCCCTAAAGATATTCTCCCTTGTTTGTTCTCCCAGTCATCTGGCATCTGGCTCATTTGCTTTCCTCATTTGGATGAATTTGGTTTTGGACTATGGACTGAGACACCATTACTGTTCAGCCTGGTACCTGGTTGTTCTGGGTCCTGGTGTTCACCTATGCCCCAGAATCTGGCAGCAAATTTCCCCAAGTTAAGAAATCACCTTAGACATTATAAATTCCACGTTCAGTCAGACAACTCACTAAGCAACAGATAATGTCTACAGTGATTCTTAACATGAGGCAATTGACCTCCAAAAGTTATGTTGATTGTGTTGACCAGTGTATCTAGGCAAGAAGATTTTGGCCAATATTAATTAATATTTTGGAAGCCTTCAGTTAAGCCTTCAGTTAAGGGACTGCAGTGGCTCAAGTGGCTAAGACGCTGACTGGGAGGCAGAAGGTCAGTAGTTCGATTCCCGAGTACTGCAGGACAGTATGAGCTCCCATCTTTGTCCCAGCTCCTGCCAACCTAGCAGTTCGAAAGCAAGAAATTGCAAGTAGATAAATAAGGACCACTTTGGTGGGAAGGTAACAGCATTCCATGCGCTCCAGTGCCTAGTCATGCCTGCCACATGACCACAGAAACATCTGCAGAAGCAGACAATGCTGGCTCTTCAGCTTTGAAACAGAGATGAGCACTGAACCCTAGAGTCAAATACAACTGGCTTTTGAGTAAGGGAAACCTCAGTTAAGCTACATTTACTTCAGTCATACAGTACTGAATATTACATTGTATATTTGACATTATCTTTTCAAATGAAGAAAGGCTGAAAGAACTAGGCATGTTTAGCCTTGAGAAAAGACTGAGGGGGAGACATGATAGCACTCTTCAAATATTTGAAAGGTTATTGTCTAGAAGAGGGGCAGGACCTGTTCTCAATCATTAGAGTGGAAGATAAACAATATGCTCAAGTTAAAGAAGGACAGATTTTGGTTGAACTTTAGAAAAACCTATTAAGTGTTAGAGCAGTACAATAATGGAATCAATTACCTTGGGAGGTGGTGAGCATTCCAGTGCTGGAGGCATTAATGAGAAAGTCAGACAACCATCTGCCAAATTTGCTTTGATTGGGATTCCTGCACTGAGAAAGCAAATGGATCCAACACCCTTATGGACCCATTCCACAATTCTATGATATGGCCACAGTCTCATTGTTTGCTACTATTGTGGAAATGGGGAAAGAGGAATCCCTAACCTCTATGTTTTCTGTTTCAATGTGCAAATCAGAATTGACTATTACTAATTAAATCCCATTTAATTCAAGGAGACTTCCTTCTACACCAAGTTGCCTTTCATTGCAATGTGCAGTCTATTAACAATGTGCTCAGCTAAAGACCCTGAAACTTAGTTGGGGCAATGTCCAGGAGTTGAATGGAATAATCTGAGAAACATTCAATCCATTTAACATCAAATAAGTGGTGTTTATTTGACACTTGACAATCAGTGAGGTTATTGGGATTGACAGGTAACCTGCTATGTGTAGGTAAAAAGTATTTTTCTCTCTCACCACTGAAAGAACACTACCCTTGATTAGAGATATCCTAGCAGTATAAGATATTTCTAGCAAAGATAAAGACAATCTTTTCCTTCTCACCAGCCTGCTAGATTTCAGCTCTCACCTCATAATTATAAGTAATAGTTCTGTGGTTCTGTTTGTTGCACATGGAGGCAGGAAAAGACAGGAATTAGAAAGCCAAACTAATCTTTTCCTCCACCACCGTCCTGCCCTGTGCTAAAAGTTTCAGCTGTGTCACTGGTAAAGGAGAGCTCTGTTGCAGTCAACGGTAGGATGTAAAAAGTAGAACTCAAGATCCCGCAAGGGCCTGTTCTATATATCAAGTGCACTATTACAATGTGTGTTTCAACTAGCTATGGGACTATAACAATGGCTATAAGGTGGGCAGATCAAGGGGAAAGAAATGGCCCTCCGCAATTAACAATGAGGCAGAAACAAAGAACAACCCCCCACCCTGTTGGTTCTTAAAATATATGTGCACAGAGGCACAAAGATGCATCTCTACAGCCAAAGGTCAGGTGGGTTTGTCTTTCTCCATACTCTGTAAAACAGCCATAGAATACATTTTCAACCACAGCCTGACTTTTTAACTGATTCAGGGGTCTTTTAAATGGTAATGTTTGTGAAGGGAATTCCATCTTCCTGTGACTTTTTCTCAGCATATTGGCAGGAAAGGGGGGGGGCAAGCTTCTCTTGTAAAAAGACTTCAACCAATGTCTCAGTGTATTGTTTTTTATTAAAATATTTTAGTGCAACACTTCTGAATACTGTACTATAATGCCCAGAATATATATTATACATCATTACCTGTATATAGTACTCATCGTCATCATCCACAACTTGGTTTGAATATACTTTTTTTCCTGTCCCTAGGCACAGGGAGGCCTGGTCTTGGAGGCCAGCTGGTTCTGGGCCACCTTCGCCCTCTGAAGCAATCAGGAAAAATGCCAGTGGTGTGAATGTGTTTAAGGTGAATCTCAGCTTGCCAGGAAGTGGCCCACACTCTATGATCTCAGAGCCATCTCCTGTGGCATATATGAAATGAGACATGCAGGATTTAACACTGGGACTGCAATGGACTGCCATAGTCTTGAGATGGACAAGGTACGCCTTCACAGCCAGTCAGAGCTTCTCCTCCGCTCATTTTGCCATTGGGCCCAGTATGATGGTTTCCAGTGGCCTTTCCTCTACTGAGGGGATCATCACCCCACCTATTACACAGTGAAATACTATTACTGTATATCCAGAAGGTATCCAGAAGGTACCTTCCAGAGGTATCCAGAAGAATTTCATTATTATATAATGAAATAATTTTGGATACCTCTGAAAGGACTGTCCAGATGTGCTAGCAAATAGAAAACAAAAAAGGTAACCAAACCCATCCACTTCGTGAACACCAATCCCCAGATAATGGCTAAAATAGAGGGAATGGGGAGTGGTGGTGGTGGTTGTTGTTTTGCACATTTTCAAGCTCTAAACATTAAACCAAAAGAGGCTTGGCTAAAGATATGGAGAGCAAAACCAACACCCCTTGCTGAATAAATACCGAAGAGTGTCTCACACCAGAACAAAATTCTGGCTGGCCATCTAGAAGTCACTTAAGATACGTCAAAGTATAGAAGGAAGATCCACGAATAATCGAATAAAATGGGGCTACTTAATTACAGGAGAAATGTTCTTTGAATGTAGAAAAATGCAATCAATGCAGCATTTATGTGTGTGTAATTTAAGCCCCACCACATGTACAAAAGAAAATCTAGTAAACAGCCAAGATAATACTATTAAAGTAGTCTACGTCTGATTAAAAATGGTCTTAATTATTTTAACATTTTCATTTGTTTTGATTTTCATTTACAATTTAAATATTCCATAATTTTGAATTATGCAATGTTCTGATGTGAATTGAAATCTTGTCATTTTTTCCTCCTTTCTTCCTTCATACATCTCTTCTGGAGGAGGGGGGAAATCACTGCCTTTTTATGACTTAAATAATCCTTTTGTCTAGCCCAATTTATGGAATTCTGTAATAGGTTACAAGTAATCACTGGAGCTTTACTATTGTAAAATTGTTGTCCTAGACCTAGTCTTCTAAGAAGTGTAATGAGAAGGCCCTGAAGCATTTGAACATTCTATGGGACCAGAGTTTCTTATTTTTTTAAAACCCAATTGTGATGTGAATTCTACTACAGTAGACCCTCGCATAACGACGTTACTTGGTTCCCCAAGTAGCGTTGCTAAGCAATTTTTGTTGTTATGCGAGTTTCTATGGAGTTTCCCGCATAACGACGTTTTTAGCGTCGCCTGGTTATTTTAGCGTTGTTGTACGGACAATGACACTAAAAACATTGTTATGCGGGGGAACACGTGGTGCATAACGACACATTGTTAAGCGAAAATGATACTATCCAAACGCGTTGTTATGTGAGGGTTGACTGTATTCAGTTATACAAAATCTTCTCCTTGTTAAGGGACTAAATGAGGGTTATAGCAAGGGGTGGCAGGGGGTCAAAAACCCTCCTGTGCTAACAGCCTACCCCCAACCCACCCTGGGATTTCAATGTTATCTATGTATGTGTGTGACATTGTTGACCCTCCTGAAACACCCCCCCCCCAAATATATATATATATATACTTGACAAAAATGGGCGGTTTATCTACAAAATAGCCTTTTTAAAAACAAACATAATATAATGACAGCTATAAAACACTTTCACATTAAATATATCAATACAGCACTGGCTCTTTGGTTGTAAATGGAGATGAGTGCCTAGAAGCCTAGAGTCAGATACAACTCGCTTTCAAGCAAGGGTGACCTTTACCTTTACCTGACTAGTTACAAGGAAAATCAATCTACTTTGGCAATATTGTGAGCTATATCTATGATGTTTCTCATAATATGAGAGAGCAAAATTTATCTGTGTTGTATGAGATTGAAACATAATTCTAATGAGCATGTGTGTATGAATCATTTGTAATTGTTTTTTAATCCTTGCATATCTAGCAAATACTTTCTAAGCTTTTAAGCTAAAGTACTGCTGTTGAAAAAGCAGCAACATTACAAATATAGTACAAGAATCTTTGTCTGGAGTGGCATTAAACTCTTGGGAGATATCAGTTTGAATTTAAATTAATTTAGCATCATTTCCCACTTCTCCAGAGATTCCATCAGGGAACTGCTGTTCTATAAAAGTTTGGTAACTAGGGGACTAAGGAAAATTCACACCACTCACTTCAAATTACAATTTCCATGATTCTTTGGGCCCTTTTCTCTCTCTTGGGGCATGGGGCAGAAAGAGTGAGAATCCCTATCCTCTAGCACTGAAGTAAGCATAGTCTTTATGATAGAGCTATGTACTATTTGGGGAGGGGGGCAATCTTTCTAACCCTTAAAGTTAAACACCTTAGCATGATATAACATTTTGTGAGCCAGAGAGCTTTTTTTAAAAATATTTTTTTATTAAATTTTCAACAATAATACAACTGTAAAAAAACACAATTATGAATAAAAATACAAACAATAAACTTACAAATACAATATATAAATGAAAAAAGAAAGAAGAAAAACATAAAAATACAATTAAATTACAACTTAGTAATATAACACCTTCCCCTTTCTTCAATACATCTTTGATTATATTTCCAAAATTTTTAGTACATTATAATACTCTTGTAATTATCCTAATATACATATTCAAACTCACTTCTTATACTCCTCAATTTAATACAACTACTAAGTCAAAATAAAAATACAATAATTAAAATACAATAAACAGTTTTATACAATGCCCTGGAGGATGCGGAGTGTCACAGTTGTTTTTCTATTCCCAAAAACTCATTTGATCTGGTACTGGTCTATTCCCTTCATCCTCTTTCAATGAGTAATCCACAAATAATTGCCATATTTTCCAAAATCTATTTTCTTTAACTATACCCTTTTTTAAATTCATCTCCCATGTTAGCTTATCATTCAACGCAAGATCCCACATCTCCTTTTACCATTCTTCTATTTTCAAAATTACTTCATTTTTCCAATTCCCAGCAATGCACTGTCTACCCGTTGTCAACATTATCAACAGTAACTCTTTTTTATCCTTATTTAAATTCATATTTTCCACATCTGTCAACAAAACAGTACTTGGCCCCAATTTAAGTCTCATGCCCATAATAGCACAAATCTCTTTCTCAATTTCCCCCCAAAAATCTGTTCATATGTTCCCAGTGTATCCTTACATCTCCAACACATTTTATCTTTATCGTTATCTATCTGATGTAACCTCACTGGGGTCAAGTACCATTTCCACAACATTTTATAGTTATGTTCTTTCACTCTAACAGACATAGTTCTCATAATCTTTTTCTTCCATTTATTTTTCAAAACCTCATCTGCAATCTTTATTTTCAAATCTTGTTCCCAATTTGTTTTTAACGCTTCTTGTGGATTACCATCTTTATTTAACATTATATATATATTGCTTACTAAGCCCTTAATTCCCCTTTCTCCCTTTCTTATCTTTAATATCAATTCTTCAAAATCAGTCTTACCTCTTTCTAAACTGGCTTCCCTCAAATATTTACTATTCCACTTATTTACCAACACTATCTGGAGCCAGTTGAGCCTCAACTGTGCATATATGTCTGCTTTTCTCTATATATCTTTACAAGCCCATATCCAGTCTCTCAACAGGAAAACCTCATTTCTAGAAAGAACTTCTTTCATCCTTTTGTCCATTTTTATTGGAAAATTTATTATATCCTCTATTTCTATTATCGGAGATGTGTCTGGGGCCAATTCCTTCTTCACCTTTTTCCATACTCCCAATATTGTCTTCAACATTTTATTTTTTGTAACTCTTTCCCCCATATTACTATCTAAAAAGACCATTTCCCCCATTTGATTTAAATCCCTCATCTCAATTTCTTCCCAGATTGCCTTTTCCCTCACTAAAAATTTCACTATATTTTTAACTTGAAAAGCTCTATAATAATTCCTAAAATTTGGCAATCCTAATCCTCCTTCTTTCTTAGATAAATACCAATTATTATTATTTTTGCTATTCTAGGTTTGCTTCCACCATTACAAAAATTATTTAACATATTTTGAAATTCCTTAATTGGATTGGCAGGGCATCAAATAAAAAGTTAATTCTCGGTAACAACATCATTTTACATAACGCAATCCTGCCAAACCAGGACAATTTCAACTTTTGATATTGCTGTATTTTGTCCTTAATTTCCTTTTTCTGTTTTTCATAATTCAATTTCATAAGATCATCAAATTTATTTGAAATATTTATTCCCAAATGCTTCAAATTATCTTTAATCTGTAATTTAAATTTACCCTTTATTTTCTGTTGCTCTTCCTTGTCAATATTACACAGTATCATTTCCGACTTGTCCCAGTTTATTCTCAAACCTGTCATCTCCTCAAAATCTTTTAACTGCTCTTGTATTCTTTCTAATGTCTTCCTAGGATGCTTCGCAATTATCAAAGTATCATCAGCATACAAACATCTTATTTCCTAGTATTCCTTCAATGTCCTTATCTTCTCTTATAGCCAGAGAGCTTTAAACTAAAGTTCAGGGAAAGGAACTCACATTGTAGAGGACAGGAAAATACAGTGGTACCTCATACAACAATTTTAATCTGTTCCGCAGGGCTCGTTGTTGTACGAAACAATTGCTATACAAGTAATGCATCGTACAGCATTTTTTTTGCTAAGTGGTTTTTCTCATTGAAAAATTGTTGTACGGTTTTTTTTTCCATAGGGAAAATTGTTATGCGGGACGCAATTTCCCCCAAAAACCTAATTGTTATGTGATTTCGTTGTTATACAGGGTGATTGTTGTATGAGGTTCCACTGTACAAAGTACAGTAAAACCCCTGCTTACGAAAAAGTCTGTTCTGTAGGCTTTTGCTTAAATCATTTTTTAAACTGGAAACAAACCCATAGGAAAAATGCAATTTTCATGTAAATCGAAGCAAACCCATAGGGAAATGAATGTTTACATAACTCGAAGCAAACCCATAGGAAAAAGAATCTTTATGTAACTCGAAGCAAACCCATAGGAAATCATGTAAATTGGGACATGGTTTTAGCAAAAATCATTATATAAGTTGAATTTTATGTAACTTGAGGCATTTGTATGTCGGGGTTTTACTGTACCGGAGGCGGGAGTGTCAGTGATGTAACAGAAACTGGAACTGAGATGCTGAACCCTCACATGGAGGGAAAAGAACAATGAAGAGGCTGGAAGGAATTAATACACTTTCAAATGCTTCTAATGCATGGAGCATGGGAAACGAGCAGGGTGAACTGAAACTTTTAGCACATGAAGGTAATTATCATTTAATAAACATGACTGAGATTAAGTGGAATGAGACTCATGACTTGAAGGTACTGACTGAAGAGTATAACTTATTCCAATGGAGCAGACTAAACAGGAAGGGTGGAAGAGTAGCATTGTATGTAAAAGAGGTGTACAGTTGCAGTGAAGGCTAAACTTGGCACTCCAGCTGTTCTGGAACTTCAATTCCCAGAAGCCCTGATCAGCAGGAGTGCTGACTTAGGCTTCTGAGAATTGAAGTCCAAGAACAGCTGGAGTGCCAAGTTTAGCCACCAGGCAGCTACAGCATGGAAGGCTGGAGGAGAGAATTTGAGTAAAACTCAGAGACATAAATAATATGATCTCCTTGTAGGGGCCTCCTATAGACCTCCTAGCTTGCCTGAAGATTTGGATGGCACCTTCCTAGATCAGATTGCCAAACATTCAAAGAAGAGATACATAGTGGTAACGGGAGACTCCAACAATCTCAATAACTATTAAAAATCCAGCTCAACCAAAAATAAAAAGTTCATTTTCTGTCCATTCATGCCAGAATTGGACCATGAGTTTCAGCCTGTTATGAAGTTTGGAAAAGCCTGACAGACAAAGGATGGGCAGAACTCCTATCTGCATGAGTGTAATTAAAACCTGCCCTCTTTTTACTATAGGGATCTCTGTGCTTCCAGTGCGAACTCTGTACTTCCAGTGCAAGCAGCCACATGTGAAAAAGCTCATGTCTCAGCGGGCACTTAACATAACCAAGTCAGACTGATCTAGAACATTGTTTGTTGGGGAAGTAAGGCTTAATCTAATGCTTTGAATTCTCAGAGTGGGGCATCCACTGTCTTTCTGCCTGCAATCTGTAGCACCCTTCTTTTAACACACACCTTTGAAACTTTTCAAAGGCTACAGCTATTGCGATTTCTTAAACCAAGGGTGACCAAACTATGGCCCATGGGCCAGATCTAGTCCCCAACACCAATTCATCTAGTCCACGTTGCCCTCTTCACTTCCAGGAGTGACAAGGGCAGCGTGGGCCGGGTGAATTAGCTTTGGGGCCATATCTGGCCCACAGGCCATAGTTTGGGCACCCCTGGTTTAAGCAGAGAAAATGGCAGCTTAAAATCTATCTCATCCTGTTGCAAAACAGATTGCAAGGTGCATTTTACTTCTGCACATCTTACATGTCCCCCCTCCCCTCTTTGAAGAACAAAGACGGCTTTTTTCCTGAAGAAACTGGGGAGGATGGCATTGTGTGTTTTTGTATGTTTTTCTACTTTAATGGTGATGGGTTTGAGGTAGCACGCCTAATGGAGAGCTTGGAAGTAAGTGAGGGTGAATTTGAAATAAAATATGAGAAATATTAAAGTTTTAACATGGAATGTAAAAGGTACAGGTTCTATTCTTAAGAGGAGTAAGTTAGAATTGGCTTTGAGGAAGGATAGACCCGATATAGTCTTCTTACAGGAAACTCATCAAAAATCACAAGACACAAACAAAATTTTCCTAGGTTGGATGCAACACTATGAAAAGGCGTTCGGTACTTCAAAAGCAAGAGGAGTTGCAATCCTGATCTCTGCTAGATTAGGATTCGAGATAATAAAAAGTATCTCGGATCCAGAAGGCAGATATTTGATAGTGAAAGGGAAAATAGATGATGAGGAAATAACCCTGGTGAATATTTATGCTCCAAATGAACATCAAGCTGAATTTTTAGAAAAAGTTCGTAAAATTGTGGTAATAGAAAAAGCGGCAAAGATGATAGTGGCGGGTGATTTTAATCTGATAAAATCAAATTTGGATTGCACAAATTTAACAAGGTGTGGAGCAAGTATTAAAGGGAATATTTTGGACAATTGGATGGTTGCATTAGGTTTGAAAGATTCTTGGAGAGAGATTAAGGGATTGGAAAGGGCGTATTTTTATTTTTCACACGTTCACGGATCCTATTCTAGAATAGATTATGTGTTCTTAACTGAAAATATGGTTAAAAATATTGAGGAGATTGAAATAGGAACTTTTAAGGAATCAGATCATGCTAAAGTGATTCTGGAATTGAGGCTACAAAATGATAATAGAAGAGGAAGAAATTGGAGATACAATCCTAACTTATTTAAGGATCAAAAATGTAAAGAACAAATTATAGAAAGTTGGATTTAAAGTTGGCAATGGAATGATAATGATGAGGTAAATTTTAATGTGGTTTGGGATGACATGAAGTCGGTTTTTAGAGGGGGAAGTTTAAAGTTGGCAAGTAACAGGTATAAAAAGTACAAGTTAGCACAGGATGAAAGGGAAAAGGAAATAAAACAATTACAGGAAGAAGATTCAAAAAAGAAGGACAAAAAAAATCGCTAAATTACAAAGATTGAAGGCTGAATTGATGGGCAAGGATATAGAAAAGGTAAAAAGAGACTTGATATATTTAAATAGAGAATACTTTGAATTCAGTAACAAAAATTCAAGATTACTGGCAAGAGCTGCAAAAGCTAAAAGGGAAAAAAGGGAAATTGGAGTTTTGGTTAATAATCAAGGGATAAGGTGTAATAAAATTAGTGATAAATGTAAAATTGTGAAGGAATTTTATCAAGCATTATATGCAAAAAAAGAGATAGAAGTGGGGAAGCTTAAAATGATCCTGGAGAGGCAAATAACGATTGGAATAAAACAGGAACATCGGGATAAAATGGAAGAACAAGTTTCAGAGAAGGAGGTAAAGGAGGTAATTACAGGTTTGAAGTTGGGGAAAGCCCTGGGAGAGGATGGATTACCGGCCGATTTTTATAAGGAATTTAAAGATGTTGTGGTACCAAAGTTGGTAAAATTATATAATTATATACTAGACGTTGGACAAATTCCAACTTCATGGTATAGGACTACGATCGTTTTGTTGCCAAAATGGAAAAGAATTTTGAAAAAGTGAAATCGTATAGACCAATCTCTCTTATAAACCAAGATGCTAAGATCATCACAGCAATATTGGCTAATCATTTAAATAAATGTATGGGTGAATATATAAATGCAGATCAAGTAGGATTTTTAAAAGGGAGACATATGGCTGACTTGACTAGGAGAGTGTTAGACTTAATTGATAATGTAAACTAAACAAAAGAAAAGGTGGGACTAATATCTTTGGACATTTTTAAGGCATTTGACTCTTTACAATGGTCCTCGAATAAGGAAATAGTTAAAAGCTATGGATTTGGGGATAGATTTAGAAGGGTAATTGATTTGTTATATCAGAAAGGGATTGCTAAAATCAGAGTAAATGATGAGGTCACAGATGAGGTAAAGCTTGAGGCAGGTACTAGACAGGGCTGTCCTCTGTCCCCTATTCTTTGTATTATGGCAATGAAAATTTTGGCCAAAAGTATAAGAGAAGATGTAAAAATGGAAGGGAAAATGGGCAATAAAATAAGTATGTATGCAGATGATACACTGATAATGGCTAAGCACCCTGAGAGGGTTATGGATAGGATTAAAATATAATTTGAGGATTTTGAGGATGTTACGGGTTTGATGATAAACTGGGATAAATCGGAAATGATGTTGTTTAACATGGGAGAAGGGGAGAGGGAAAAGACTGAGGGATTAACTAATATACAAATCAAAGATAAGTTGAAATATTTGGGGATAATTATATCAAATAGATTGGAAGAACTTAAAAGATTGAATTATGATAGCTTAAAAACGGAATTTAAGACCAGAATACAAAGTTTTCAAAAGTTGAAGTTGTCATGGTTTGGGAGGATTGCAATTTGCAAAATGATGCTGTTACCGAGAATTAATTTTTTATTTGATGCACTTGCAATTCAAATGAACGAAAAGGAAATTAATGAGTTTCAAAAGTTGTTTAATAATTTCTGTAATGGAGGTAAAAAGCCTAGATTATTAAAGAAATTATGGTATCTGCCTCAGAAAGAAGGGGGTTTAGGAATGCCGAATTTAGTTGCATATTATTGTGCTTTTCAAATTAAGAATGTTGTGAAGATCTTGGTAAGAGAAAAAGTAATTTGGTAGTTGATTGAGATGAAAGATTATAGGAATATAGGCAAAATGATTTTTCTGGGAAGTAAGGTTAAAATGACAGTTACCAGTAACACAATGATGAAGGGACTTATGAACGTGTGGAAAAGATTAAAGAAGGATCTGGCCAGAGATGTCTCCCCAATTTTGGAATTAGCAGATATGGCATGCTTTCCGATAAAAATAGATAAAGAAATAAAGGAAATATTGGATAAAAATGAAGTTTCCTTGGTGAAAGATTGGTTACGGATTTGAAGGGATGAAGATAAGAAGAAAAAGTTGTTTGAACAGTTGAAATTGGATTGGTTCCAGATAATGAAGGTTAATAATTGGAATAGTAAATATAGGAGAGAATTAGATGTAGACAGAGAAAAGACGGAATTAGAAGAACTGGTTCTAACAATTCAAAAAGGAGATAGAAGCATTAAGGGTCTAGTCAGCAAACTTTACACCTTAAAAAATAGGGAGGGTGAACCACAGGAAGATTTGAAATAGAAGTGGGAACAGGATTTGAGCATAAAGCTAGGAAAAGATGAATGGAGAAATAAGTGGAAAAAGAGGATAATGAGAACTATGTCAGTAAGAATTAAAGAGCATAATTATAAAATGTTGTGGCAATGGAACCTGACACCACTGAGGTTACATCAGATTGATAATAAAAAGGATAACCTATGTTGGAGATGTAAAGACACTATTGGAACTTATGAACATATGTGGTGGAGCTGTAAAATGAAAAACGATTTTTGGAGACGAATAGAAAAAGAGGCTGGGGAAATAATGGGTAAGAAAATTAATCTGGCGTCAGGTACCATTATGCTAACAGATGTGGATGGCATGAGTTGAAACAAGGAGGAAAAAAAGTTACTAGAAATAATGTTAACAACAGGTAGACAATGTATTGCTAGACAATGGGAAAATGATGTAATTATACAGACGAGAGAATGGTATAAAGAAATGTGGAATTTAGCATTGAACGATAAACTGATATGGGAGATAAAAGTAAAACGGGATAAATTGAAAGAAAATAGATTTTAGAGTATTTGGAAGCCCTTTGTCGATCACTCTCTCACGGGTGCAGAAAGTAGTAGACCTGTACCAGCTCAAAGTAGTTTCTGGAGGTTACGGATTTGTAACCACAGTATCAGGAAAATCGGACTTTTTTCATCTGGACTATTACCCACGGTATCAGGAAAATCTGATTTTTTTTTCACCCTGGACTTTACCCACGGTATCAGGAAAATCTGATTTTTTTCACCCTGAACTTTACTCACAGTATCAGGAAAATCTGAATTTTTTCACCTGGACTATACTCATGGTATCAGGAAAATCTAATTTTTTTCACCTGGACTATTACCAAACGTATCAGGAAAATCGGACTTTTTTCATCTGGACTATTACCCACAGTATCAGGAAAATCAGATTTTTTTCACCTGGACTATTACACATGGTATCAGGAAAATCAAATTTTTTTCACCTGGACTTTACTCACAGTATCAGGAAAAGCAGATTTTTTTTCACCTTGATTATTACCCACCATATCAGGAAAATCGGATTTTTTTTCACCTTCACTATTACCCACAGTATCAGGAAAATCTGATTTTTTTTCACCTCGACTATACTCACAATATCAGGAAAATCAGATTTCTTTTTCACCTGGACTATACCCATGGTATCAGGAAAATCACATTTTTTTTAACCTGGACTATTACACATGGTATCAGGAAAATCGAATTTTTTTCACCTGGACTTTACTCACAGTATCAGGAAAATCAGATTTTTTTTTCACCTGGATTATTACCCACCATATCAGGAAAATCGGATTTTTTTTCACCTTCACTATTACCCACAGTATTAGGAAAATCGGATTTTCTTCCCCTGGACTATTACCCACAGTATCAGGAAAATCTGATTTTTTTCACCTGGACTATACTCACGGTATCAGGAAAATCAGATTTTTTTCACCTGGACTTTACTCACGGTATCAGGAAAATCAGATTTTTTTCATCTGGATGATTACCCACGGTATCAGGAAAATCTAATTTTTTTCACCTGGACTATTACCAAAGGTATAAGGAAAATCGGACTTTTTTCATCTGGACTATTATGCATGGTATCAGGAAAATCGAATTTTTTTCACCCTGGACTTTACTCAAAGTATCAGGAAAATCTGATTTTTTTTTCACCCTGGACTTTACCCACAGTATCATGAAAATCTGATTTTTTTTTCACCCTGAACTTTACTCACAGTATCAGGAAAATCTGATTTTTTTCACCTGGACGTTACTCACGGTATCAGGAAAATCAGATTTTTTTTCACCTGGACTGTACTCACGGTATCAGGAACATCTGATTTTTTTCACCCTGGACTTTACCCACGATATCAGGAAAATCTGATTTTTTTTTCACCTGGACAATACTCATGGTATCAGGAAAATCAGATTTTTTTTTCACCTGCACTGGTCTCACGGTATCAGGAAAATCTAATTTTTTTCACCTGGACTATTACCAAAGGTATAAGGAAAATCGGACTTTTTTCATCTGGACTATTATGCATGGTATCAGGAAAATGAAATTTTTTTCACCCTAGACTTTACTCACAGAATCAGGAAAATCTGATTTTTTTTTCCACCCTGAACTTTACTCACAGTATCAGGAAAATCTGATTTTTTTTCCCACCTGGACTGTTACCCACCATATCAGGAAAATCTGATTTTTTTCACCTAGACTTTACTCAAGGTATCAGGAAAATCAGATTTTTTTTCACCTGGACTGTACTCACGGTATCAGGAACATCTGATTTTTTTCATGCTGAACTTTACTCACGGTATCAGGAACATCTGATTTTTTTCACCCTGGACTTTACCCACAGTATCAAAAAAATCAGATTATTTTTTCACCTGGACAATACTCATGGTATCAGGAAAATCTGATTTATTTCACACTAAACTTTACTCATGGTATGAGGAAAATCTGATTTTTTTCACCTGGACTGTTACCCACGATATCAGGAAAATCTGATTTTTTTTTTCACCTGGACTGTTACACACGATATCAGGAAAATCTGATTTTTTTCACCTGGACTTTACACATGATATCAGGAAAATCTGATTTCTTTCACCTGGACTTTACACACGGTATCAGGAAAATCTGATTTTTTTTCACCTGGACTATTACGCATGGTATCAGGAAAACTAAAAAATTTTCACCCTGGACTTTACACACGGTATCAGGAAAATCAGATTTTTTTCAATTCATGGTATCAGGAAAATCAGATTTTTTTTCACCTGGACTATTACGAAACGTATCAGGAAAATCGGACTTTTTTCATCTGGACTATTATCCACAGTATCAGGAAAATCAGATTTTTTTCACCTGGACTATTACACATGGTATCAGGAAAATCAATTTTTTTTTCACCTGGACTTTACTCACGGAATCAGGAAAATCAGATTTTTTTTCCACCTGGATTATTACCCATCATATCATGAAAATCGGATTTTTTTATCACCTTCACTATTACCCACAGTATCAGGAAAATCAGATTTTTTTCCCTGGACTATTACCCACAGTATCAGGAAAATCTGATTTTTTTTCACCTGGACTATACTCACGATATCAGGAAAATCAGATTTTTTTTCACCTGGATTATTACCCACCATATCAGGAAAATCGGATTTTTTTTATCACCTTCACTATTACCCACAGTATCAGGAAAATTGGATTTTTTTTCCCTGGACTATTACCCACAGTATCAGGAAAATCGGATTTTTTTTCACCTGGACTATACTCACGATATCAGGAAAATCAGATATTTTCTCTCCTGGAAGATTACACATGGTATCAGGAAAATCGAATTTTTTTCACCTGGACTTTACTCATGGTATCAGGAAAATCAGATTTTTTTTCACCTGGATTATTACTCACCATATCAGGAAAATCGGATTCTTTTTTTCACCTTCACTATTACCCACAGTATTAGGAAAATCGGATTTTTTTCTCCTGGACTATTACCCACAGTATCAGGAAAATCAGATTTTTTTCACCTGGACTATTACCAAAGGTATAAGGAAAATCGGACTTTTTTCATCTGGACTATTATGCATGGTATCAGGAAAATCAAATTTTTTTCACCCTGGACTTTACTCACAGAATCGGGAAAATCTGATTTTTTTTTCCACCCTGAACTTTACTCACAGTATCAGGAAAATCTGATTTTTTTTTCACCTGGACTGTTACCCACGATATCAGGAAAATTTGATTTTTTTCACCTAGACTTTACTCAAGGTATCAGGAAAATCAGTTTTTTTTTCACCTGGACTGTACTCACGGTATCAGGAACATCTGATTTTTTTCATGCTGAACTTTACTCACGGTATCAGGAACATCTGATTTTTTTTCACCCTGGACTTTACCCACAGTATCAAAAAAATCAGATTATTTTTTCACCTGGACAATACTCATGGTATCACGAAAATCTGATTTATTTCACACTAAACTTTACTCATGGTATGAGGAAAATCTGATTTTTTTCACATGGACTGTTACCCACGATATCAGGAAAATCTGATTTTTTTTTCACCTGGACTATTACCAAAGGTATAAGGAAAATCGGACTTTTTTCATCTGGACTATTATGCATGGTATCAGGAAAATGAAATTTTTTTCACCCTAGACTTTACTCACAGAATCAGGAAAATCTGATTTTTTTTCCACCCTGAACTTTACTCACAGTATCAGGAAAATCTGATTTTTTTTCCCACCTGGACTGTTACCCACGATATCAGGAAAATCTGATTTTTTTCACCTAGACTTTACTCAAGGTATCAGGAAAATCAGATTTTTTTTCACCTGGACTGTACTCACGGTATCAGGAACATCTGATTTTTTTCATGCTGAACTTTACTCACGGTATCAGGAACATCTGATTTTTTTCACCCTGGACTTTACCCACAGTATCAAAAAAATCAGATTATTTTTTCACCTGGACAATACTCATGGTATCAGGAAAATCTGATTTATTTCACACTAAACTTTACTCATGGTATGAGGAAAATCTGATTTTTTTCACCTGGACTGTTACCCACGATATCAGGAAAATCTGATTTTTTTTTCACCTGGACTGTTACACACGATATCAGGAAAATCTGATTTTTTTCACCTGGACTTTACACATGATATCAGGAAAATCTGATTTCTTTCACCTGGACTTTACACACGGTATCAGGAAAATCTGATTTTTTTTTCACCTGGACTATTACGCATGGTATCAGGAAAACTAAAAAATTTTCACCCTGGACTTTACACAGGAAAATCAGATTTTTTTCAATTCATGGTATCAGGAAAATCAGATTTTTTTTCACCTGGACTATTACGAAACGTATCAGGAAAATCGGACTTTTTTCATCTGGACTATTATCCACAGTATCAGGAAAATCAGATTTTTTTCACCTGGACTATTACACATGGTATCAGGAAAATCAATTTTTTTTTCACCTGGACTTTACTCACGGAATCAGGAAAATCAGATTTTTTTTCCACCTGGATTATTACCCATCATATCAGGAAAATCGGATTTTTTTATCACCTTCACTATTACCCACAGTATCAGGAAAATCAGATTTTTTTCCCTGGACTATTACCCACAGTATCAGGAAAATCTGATTTTTTTTCACCTGGACTATACTCACGATATCAGGAAAATCAGATTTTTTTTCACCTGGATTATTACCCACCATATCAGGAAAATCGGATTTTTTTTATCACCTTCACTATTACCCACAGTATCAGGAAAATTGGATTTTTTTCCCTGGACTATTACCCACAGTATCAGGAAAATCGGATTTTTTTTCACCTGGACTATACTCACGATATCAGGAAAATCAGATATTTTCTCTCCTGGAAGATTACACATGGTATCAGGAAAATCGAATTTTTTTCACCTGGACTTTACTCATGGTATCAGGAAAATCAGATTTTTTTTCACCTGGATTATTACTCACCATATCAGGAAAATCGGATTCTTTTTTTCACCTTCACTATTACCCACAGTATTAGGAAAATCGGATTTTTTTCTCCTGGACTATTACCCACAGTATCAGGAAAATCAGATTTTTTTCACCTGGACTATTACCAAAGGTATAAGGAAAATCGGACTTTTTTCATCTGGACTATTATGCATGGTATCAGGAAAATCAAATTTTTTTCACCCTGGACTTTACTCACAGAATCGGGAAAATCTGATTTTTTTTCCACCCTGAACTTTACTCACAGTATCAGGAAAATCTGATTTTTTTTTCACCTGGACTGTTACCCACGATATCAGGAAAATTTGATTTTTTTCACCTAGACTTTACTCAAGGTATCAGGAAAATCAGTTTTTTTTTCACCTGGACTGTACTCACGGTATCAGGAACATCTGATTTTTTTCATGCTGAACTTTACTCACGGTATCAGGAACATCTGATTTTTTTTCACCCTGGACTTTACCCACAGTATCAAAAAAATCAGATTATTTTTTCACCTGGACAATACTCATGGTATCACGAAAATCTGATTTATTTCACACTAAACTTTACTCATGGTATGAGGAAAATCTGATTTTTTTCACATGGACTGTTACCCACGATATCAGGAAAATCTGATTTTTTTTCACCTGGACTGTTACCCACGATATCAGGAAAATCTGATTTTTTTCACCTGGACTTTACACATGATATCAGGAAAATCTGATTTTTTTCACCTGGACTTTACACACGGTATCAGGAAAATCTGATTTTTTTTCAACTGGACTATATTCATGGTATCAGGAAAACTAAATTTTTTTCACCCTGGACTTTACACACGGTATCAGGAAAATCAGATTTTTTCAATTCATGGTATCAGGAAAATCAGATTTTTTTCACCTGGACTATTACGCATGGTATCAGGAAAATCTGATTTATTTCACACTAAACTTTACTCACGGTATCAGGAAAATCAGATTTTTTTCAATTCATGGTATCAGGAAAATCAGATTTTTTTTTCACCTGGACTATTACGAAACGTATCAGGAAAATCGGACTTTTTTCATCTGGACTATTACCCACAGTATCAGGAAAATCAGATTTTTTTCACCTGGACTATTACACATGGTATCAGGAAAATCAATTTTTTTTCACCTGGACTTTACTCACGTAATCAGGAAAATCAGATTTTTTTTCCACCTGGATTATTACCCATCATATCAGGAAAATCGGATTTTTTTATCACCTTCACTATTACCCACAGTATCAGGAAAATCGGATTTTTTTTCCCTGGACTATTACCCACAGTATGAGGAAAATCTGATTTTTTTTCACCTGGACTATACTCACGATATCAGGAAAATCAGATTTTTTTTTCACCTGGATTATTACCCACCATATCAGGAAAATCGGATTTTTTTATCACCTTCACTATTACCCACAGTATCAGGAAAATCGGATTTTTTTTCACCTAAACTTTACTCAAGGTATCAGGAAAATCAGATTTTTTTTCACCTGGACTGTACTCACGGTATCAGGAACATCTGATTTTTTTCATGCTGAACTTTACTCACGGTATCAGGAACATCTGATTTTTTTCACCCTGGACTTTACCCACAGTATCAAAAAAATCAGATTATTTTTTCACATGGACAATACTCATGGTATCACGAAAATCTGATTTATTTCACACTAAACTTTACTCATGGTATGAGGAAAATCTGATTTTTTTCACCTGGACTGTTACCCACGATATCAGGAAAATCTGATTTTTTTTCACCTGGACTGTTACCCACGATATCAGGAAAATCTGATTTTTTTCACCTGGACTTTACACATGATATCAGGAAAATCTGATTTTTTTCACCTGGACTTTACACACGGTATCAGGAAAATCTGATTTTTTTTCAACTGGACTATATTCATGGTATCAGGAAAACTAAATTTTTTTCACCCTGGACTTTACACACGGTATCAGGAAAATCAGATTTTTTCAATTCATGGTATCAGGAAAATCAGATTTTTTTTCACCTGGACTATTACGCATGGTATCAGGAAAACTAAAAATTTTTCACCCTGGACTTTACACACGGTATCAGGAAAATCAGATTTTTTTCAATTCATGGTATCAGGAAAATCAGATTTTTTTTTCACCTGGACTATTACGAAACGTATCAGGAAGATCGGACTTTTTACATCTGGACTATTACCCACAGTATCAGGAAAATCAGATTTTTTTCACCTGGACTATTACACATGGTATCAGGAAAATCAATTTTTTTTCACCTGGACTTTACTCACGGAATCAGGAAAATCAGATTTTTTTTCCACCTGGATTATTACCCATCATATCAGGAAAATCGGATTTTTTTATCACCTTCACTATTACCCACAGTATCAGGAAATTCGGATTTTTTTCCCTGGACTATTACCCACAGTATGAGGAAAATCTGATTTTTTTTCACCTGGACTATACTCACGATATCAGGAAAATCAGATTTTTTTTTCACCTGGATTATTACCCACCATATCAGGAAAATTGGATTTTTTTATCACCTTCACTATTACCCACAGTATCAGGAAAATCAGATTTTTTTTCCCCTGGACTATTACCCACAGCATCAGGAAAATCTGATTTTTTTTCACCTGGACTATACTCACGATATCAGGAAAATCAGATTTTTTTTCTCCTTGACGATTACACATGGTATCAGGAAAATTGAATTTTTTTCACCTGGACTTTACTCACGGTATCAGGAACATCTGATTTTTTTCACCCTGGACTTTACCCACAGTATCAAAAAAATCAGATTATTTTTTCACCTGGACAATACTCATGATATCAGGAAAATCTGATTTATTTCACACTAAACTTTACTCATGGTATGAGGAAAATCTGATTTTTTTCACCTGGACTGTTACCCACGATATCAGGAAAATCTGATTTTGTTTTCACCTGGACTGTTACCCACGATATCAGGAAAATCTGATTTTTTTCACCTGGACTTTACACACGATATCAGGAAAATCTGATTTTTTTCACCTGGACTTTACACACGGTATCAGGAAAATCTGATTTTTTTTCAACTGGACTATATTCATGGTATCAGGAAAACTAATTTTTTTTCACCCTGGACTTTACACACGGTATCAGGAAAATCAGATTTTTTTCAATTCATGCTTTCAGGAAAATCAAATTTTTTTTCACCTGGACTATTACGCATGGTATCAGGAAAACTAAAAATTTTTCACCCTGGACTTTACACACGGTATCAGGAAAATCAGATTTTTTTCAATTCATGGTATCAGGAAAATCAGATTTTTTTTTCACCTGGACTATTACGAAACGTATCAGGAAAATCGGACTTTTTTCATCTGGACTATTACCCACAGTATCAGGAAAATCAGATTTTTTTCACCTGGACTATTACACATGGTATCAGGAAAATCAATTTTTTTTCACCTGGACTTTACTCACGTAATCAGGAAAATCAGATTTTTTTTCCACCTGGATTATTACCCATCATATCAGGAAAATCGGATTTTTTTATCACCTTCACTATTACCCACAGTATCAGGAAAATCGGATTTTTTTCCCTGGACTATTACCCACAGTATGAGGAAAATCTGATTTTTTTTCACCTGGACTATACTCACGATATCAGGAAAATCAGATTTTTTTTCACCTGGATTATTACCCACCATATCAGGAAAATCGGATTTTTTTATCACCTTCACTATTACCCACAGTATCAGGAAAATCGGATTTTTTTTCCCTGGACTATTACCCACAGTATCAGGAAAATCTGATTTTTTTTTCACCTGGACTATACTCACGATATCAGGAAAATCAGATTTTTTTTCACCTGGACTTTACTCATGGTATCAGGAAAATCAGATTTTTTTTCACCTGGATTATTACCCACCATATCAGGAAAATCGGATTCTTTTTTTTCACCTTCACTATTACCCACAGTATTAGGAAAATCGGATTTTTTTCTCCTGGACTATTACCCACGGTATCAGGAAAATCAGATTTTTTTCACCTGGACTATTACCAAAAGTATAAGGAAAATCGGACTTTTTTCATCTGGACTATTATGCATGGTATAAGGAAGATCAAATTTTTTTCACCCTGCACTTTACTCACAGAATCGGGAAAATCTGATTTTTTTTCCACCCTGGACTTTACTCACAGAATCAGGAAAATCTGATTTTTTTTTCCACCCTGAACTTTACTCACAGTATCAGGAAAATCTGATTTTTTTTTCACCTGGACTGTTACCCACGATATCAGGAAAATTTGATTTTTTTCACCTAAACTTTACTCAAGGTATCAGGAAAATCAGATTTTTTTTCACCTGGACTATACTCACGGTATCAGGAACATCTGATTTTTTTCATGCTGAACTTTACTCACGGTATCAGGAACATCTGATTTTTTTCACCCTGGACTTTACCCACAGTATCAAAAAAATCAGATTATTTTTTCACATGGACAATACTCATGGTATCACGAAAATCTGATTTATTTCACACTAAACTTTACTCATGGTATGAGGAAAATCTGATTTTTTTCACCTGGACTGTTACCCACGATATCAGGAAAATCTGATTTTTTTTCACCTGGACTGTAACCCACGATATCAGGAAAATCTGATTTTTTTCACCTGGACTTTACACATGATATCAGGAAAATCTGATTTTTTTCACCTGGACTTTACACACGGTATCAGGAAAATCTGATTTTTTTTCAACTGGACTATATTCATGGTATCAGGAAAACTAAATTTTTTTCACCCTGGACTTTACACACGGTATCAGGAAAATCAGATTTTTTCAATTCATGGTATCAGGAAAATCAGATTTTTTTTCACCTGGACTATTACGCATGGTATCAGGAAAACTAAAAATTTTTCACCCTGGACTTTACACACGGTATCAGGAAAATCAGATTTTTTTCAATTCATGGTATCAGGAAAATCAGATTTTTTTTCACCTGGACTATTACGAAACGTATCAGGAAAATCGGACTTTTTACATCTGGACTATTACCCACAGTATCAGGAAAATCAGATTTTTTTCACCTGGACTATTACACATGGTATCAGGAAAATCAATTTTTTTTCACCTGGACTTTACTCACGGAATCAGGAAAATCAGATTTTTTTTCCACCTGGATTATTACCCATCATATCAGGAAAATCGGATTTTTTTATCACCTTCACTATTACCCACAGTATCAGGAAATTCGGATTTTTTTCCCTGGACTATTACCCACAGTATGAGGAAAATCTGATTTTTTTTCACCTGGACTATACCCACGATATCAGGAAAATCAGATTTTTTTTTCTCCTTGACGATTACACATGGTATCAGGAAAATTGAATTTTTTTCACCTGGACTTTACTCACGGTATCAGGAACATCTGATTTTTTTCACCCTGGACTTTACCCACAGTATCAAAAAAATCAGATTATTTTTTCACCTGGACATTACTCATGATATCAGGAAAATCTGATTTATTTCACACTAAACTTTACTCATGGTATGAGGAAAATCTGATTTTTTTTCACCTGGACTGTTACCCACGATATCAGGAAAATCTGCTTTTGTTTTCACCTGGACTGTTACCCACGATATCAGGAAAATCTGATTTTTTTCACCTGGACTTTACACACGATATCAGGAAAATCTGATTTTTTTCACCTGGACTTTACACACGGTATCAGGAAAATCTGATTTTTTTTCAACTGGACTATATTCATGGTATCAGGAAAACTAATTTTTTTTCACCTGGACTTTACACACGGTATCAGGAAAATCAGATTTTTTTCAATTCATGCTATCAGGAAAATCAAATTTTTTTTCACCTGGACTATTACGCATGGTATCAGGAAAACTAAAAAATTTTCACCCTGGACTTTACACACGGTATCAGGAAAATCAGATTTTTTTCAATTCATGGTATCAGGAAAATCAGATTTTTTTTTTCACCTGGACTATTACGAAACGTATCAGGAAAATCGGACTTTTTTCATCTGGACTATTACCCACAGTATCAGGAAAATCAGATTTTTTTCACCTGGACTATTACACATGGTATCAGGAAAATCAATTTTTTTTCACCTGGACTTTACTCACGTAATCAGGAAAATCAGATTTTTTTTCCACCTGGATTAATACCCATCATATCAGGAAAATTGGATTTTTTTATCACCTTCACTATTACCCACAGTATCAGGAAAATCGGATTTTTTTCCCTGGACTATTACCCACAGTATTAGGAAAATCTGATTTTTTTTCACCTGGACTATACTCACGATATCAGGAAAATCAGATTTTTTTTCACCTGGATTATTACCCACCATATCAGGAAAATCGGATTTTTTTATCACCTTCACTATTACCCACAGTATCAGGAAAATCGGATTTTTTTTCCCTGGACTATTACCCACAGTATCAGGAAAATCTGATTTTTTTTTCACCTGGACTATACTCACGATATCAGGAAAATCAGATTTTTTTTCTCCTGGACGATTACACATGGTATCAGGAAAATCAAATTTTTTTCACCTGGACTTTACTCACGGTATCAGGAAAATCAGATTTTTTTTCACCTGGATTATTATCCACCATATCAAGAAAATCGGATTTTTTTTCCACCTTCACTATTACCCACAGTATTAGGAAAATCGGATTTTTTTTCTCCTGGACTATTACCCACGGTATCAGGAAAATCTGATTTTTTTCACCTGGACTATTACCAAAGGTATAAGGAAAATCGGACATTTTTCATGTGGACTATTATGCATGGTATCAGGAAAATCAAATTTTTTCACCCTGGACTTTACTCACAGTATCAGGAAAATCTGATGTTTTTTTTCACCTGGACTGTTACCCACGATATCAGGAAAATCTGACTTTTTTTCACCTAGACTTTACTCAAGGTATCAGGAAAATCAGATTTTTTTTCACCTGGATTATTACCCACCATATCAGGAAAATCGGATTTTTTTTCACCTTCACTATTACCCACAGTATTAGGAAAATCAGATCTTTTTTTCTCCTGGACTATTACCCACAGTATCAGGAAAATCTGATTTTTTTCACCCTGGACTATACTCACGGTATCAGGAAAATCAGATTTTTTTCACCTGGACTATTACCAAAAGTATAAGGAAAATCGGACTTTTTTCATCTGGACTATTATGCATGGTATAAGGAAAATCAAATCTTTTTTCACCCTGGACTTTACTCACAGTATCAGGAAAATCTGATTTTTTTTCACCTGGACTGTTACCCACGATATCAGGAAAATCTGATTTTTTTCACCTAGACTTTACTCAAGGTATCAGGAAAATCTGATTTTTTTCACCTGGACTTTACACACGGTATCAGGAAAATCTGATTTTTTTTCAACAGGACAATATTCATGGTATCAGGAAAAATAAATTTTTTTCACCCTGGACTTTACACACGGTATCAGGAAAATCAGATTTTTTTCAATTCATGCTATCAGGAAAATCAGATTTTTTTTCACCTGGACTATTACGCATGGTATCAGGAAAACTAAAAAATTTTCACCCTGGACTTTACACACAGTATCAGGAAAATCAGATTTTTTTTCAATTCATGGTATCAGGAAAATCAATTTTTTTTCACCTGGACTGTACTCACGGTATCAGGAACATCTGATTTTTTTCATGCTGAACTTTTCTCACGGTATCAGGAAAATCTGATTTTTTTCACCCTGGACTTTACCCATAGTATCAAAAAAATCAGATTATTTTTTCACCTGGACAATACTCATGGTATAAGGAAAATCTGATTTATTTCACACTAAACTTTACTCATGGTATGAGGAAAATCTGATTTTTTTCACCTGGACTGTTACCCACGATATCAGGAAAATGTGATTTTTTTTCACCTGGACTGTTACCCACGATATCAGGAAAATCTGATTTTTTTCACCTGGACTTTACACATGATATCAGGAAAATCTGATTTGTTTCACCTGGACTTTACACACGGTATCAGGAAAATCTGATTTTTTTTCAACTGGACAATATTCATGGTAACAGGAAAACTAAATTTTTTTCACCCTGGACTTTACACACGGTATCAGGAAAATCAGATTTTTTTCAATTCATGCTATCAGGAAAATCAGATATTTTTTTTCACCTGGACTATTACGCATGGTATCAGGAAAACTAAAATTTTTTCACCCTGGACTTTGCACACGGTATCAGGAAAATCAGATTTTTTTTCAATTCATGGTATCAGGAAAATCAATTTTTTTTCACCTGGACTTTACTCACGGAATCAGGAAAATCAGATTTTTTTTCCACCTGGATTATTACCCATCATATCAGGAAAATCTGATTTTTTTTTCACCTGGACTATACTCACGATATCAGGAAAATCAGATTTTTTTCTCCTGGATGATTACACACGGTATCAGGAAAATCGAATTTTTTTCACCTGGACTTTACTCACGGTATCAGGAAAATCAGATTTTTTTCACGTGGACTATACTCACGGTATCAGGAAAATCAGATTTTTTTCATCTGGACGATTACCCACGGTATCAGGAAAATCAGATTTTTTTCACCTGGACTATTACCAAAGGTATAAGGAAAATCGGACTTTTTTCATCTGGACTATTATGCATGGTATCAGGAAAATCAAATTTTTTTCACCCTGCACTTTACTCACAGTATCAGGAAAATCTGATTGTTTTTCACCTGGACTGTTTCCCACGATATCAGGAAAATCTGACTTTTTTTCACCTAGACTTTACTCAAGGTATCAGGAAAATCAGATTTTTTTCACCTGGACAATACTCATGGTATCAGGAAAATCTGATTTATTTCACACTAAACTTTACTCATGGTATGAGGAAAATCTGATTTTTTTCACCTGGACTGTTACTCACGATATCAGGAAAATCTGATTTTTTTCCACCTGGACTGTTACCTACGATATCAGGAAAATCTGATTTTTTTCACCTGGACTTTACTCACGGTATCAGGAAAAACTGATTTTTTTCAACTGGACTATATTCATGGTATCAGGAAAATCAGATTTTTTTTTTCACCTGGACTTTACTCACAGTATCAGGAAAATCAGATTTTTTTTCACGTTCACTATTACCCACAGTATCAGGAAAATCGGATTTTTTTCTCCTGGACTATTACCCACAGTATCAGGAAAATCTGATTTTTTTTCACCCTGGACTATACTCACGGTATCAGGAAAATCAGATTTTTTTCACCTGGACTATTACCAAAGGTATAAGGAAAATTGGACTTTTTTCATCTGGACTATTATGCATGGTATAAGGAAAATCAATTTTTTTTCACCCTCGACTTTACTCACAGTATCAGGAAAATCTGATTTTTTTTCACCTGGACTGTGACCCACGATATCAGGAAAATCTGATTTTTTTCACCTAGACTTTACTCAAGGTATCAGGAAAATCAGATTTTTTTCACCTGGACTATTACGCATGGTATCAGGAAAACTAAAATTTTGTCACCCTCGACTTTACTCACAGTATCAGGAAAATCTGATTTTTTTTCACCTGGACTGTGACCCACGATATCAGGAAAATCTGATTTTTTTCACCTAGACTTTACTCAAGGTATCAGGAAAATCAGATTTTTTTCACCTTCACTATTACCCACAGTATCAGGAAAATCGGATTTGTTTCCCTGCACTATTACCCACAGTATCAGGAAAATCTGATTTTTTTTCACCTGGACTATACTCACGATATCAGGAAAATCTGATTTTTTTTCCACCTGGATTATTACCCACCATATCAGGAAAATCGGATTTTTAATCACCTTCACTATTACCCACAGTATCAGGAAAATCGGATTTTTTTCCCCTGGACTATTACCCACAGTATCAGGAAAATCTGATTTTTTTTTCACCTGGACTATACTCACGATATCAGGAAAATCAAATTTTTTTCACCTGGACTTTACTCACGGTATCAGGAAAATCAGATTTTTTTCACCTGGATTATTACCCACCATGTCAAGAAAATCGAATTTTTTTTCACCTTCACTATTACCCACAGTATTAGGAAAATCGGATTTTTTTCTCCTGGACTATTACCCACAGTATCAGGAAAATCTGATTTTTTTCACCCTGGACTATACTCACGGTATCAGGAAAATCAGATTTTTTTCATCTGGACGATTACCCACGGTATCAGGAAAATCTAATTTTTTTCACCTGGACTATTACCAAAGGTATAAGGAAAATCGGTCTTTTTTCATCTGGACTATTATGCTTGGTATCAGGAAAATCAAATTTTTTTCACCCTGGACTTTACTCACAGTATCAGGAAAATCTGATTTTTTTTTCACCTGGACTGTTTCCCACGATATCAGGAAAATCTGACTTTTTTTCACCTAGACTTTACTCAAGGTATCAGGAAAATCAGATTTTTTTCACCTGGACTGTACTCACGGTATCAGGAACATCTGATTTTTTTCATGCTGAACTTTACTCACGGTATCAGGAACATCTGATTTTTTTCACCCTGGACTTTACCCACGGTATCAGGAAAATCAGATTATTTTTTCACCTGGACAATACTCATGGTATCAGGGAAATCTGATTTATTTCACATTAAACTTTACTCATGGTATGAGGAAAATCTGATTTTTTTCACCTGGACTTTACACACGGTATCAGGAAAAACTGATTTTTTTCAACTGGACTATATTCATGGTATCAGGAAAATCAGATTTTTTTTTCACCGGGATTATTACCCACCATATCAGGAAAATCGGATATTTGTTTCACGTTCACTATTACCCACAGTATCAGGAAAATCGGATTTTTTTCTCCTGGACTATTACCCACAGTATCAGGAAAATCTGATTTTTTTCACCCTGGACTATACACACGGTATCAGGAAAATCAGATTTTTTTCACCTGGACTATTACCAAAGGTATAAGGAAAATCGGAATTTTTTCATCTGGACTATTATGCATGGTATAAGGAAAATCAAATTTTTTTCACCCTGGACTTTACTCACAGTATCAGGAAAATCAGATTTTTTTCACCCTGGACTTTACTCACGGTATCAGGAACATCTGATTTTTTTCACCCTGAACTTTACTCACAGTATCAGGAAAATCTGATTTTTTTTTCACCTGGACTTTTACCCACGGTATCAGGAAAATCAGATTATTTTTTCACCTGGACTGTACTCACGGTATCAGGAACATCTGATTTTTTTCATGCTGAACTTTACTCACGGTATCAGGAACATCTGATTTTTTTCACCCTGGACTTTACCCACGGTATCAGGAAAATCAGATTATTTTTTCACCTGGACAATACTCATGGTATCAGGAAAATCTGATTTATTTCACACTAAACTTTATTCATGGGATCAGGAAAATCAGATTTTTTTTTCACCTGGAGTATACCCACGGTATCAGGAAAATCAGATGTTTTTCACCTGGACTATTACACGTGGTATCAGGAAAATCGAATTTTTTTCACGTGGACTTTACTCACGGTATCAGGAAAATCAGATTTTTTTTCACCTGGATTATTACCCACCATATCAGGAAAATCGGAGTTTTTTTCACCTTCACTATTACCCACAGTATTAGGAAAATCGGATTTTTTTCCCCTGGACTATTACCCACAGTATCAGGAAAATCTGATTTTGTTCACCCTGGACTATACTCACGGTATCAGGAAAATCAGATTTTTTTCATCTGGACGATTACCCACGGTATCAGGAAAATCTAATTTTTTTCACCTGGACTATTACCAAAGGTATAAGGAAAATCGGACTTTTTTCATCTGGACTATTATGCATGGTATCAGGAAAATCAAATTTTTTTCACCCTGGACTTTACTCACAGAATCAGGAAAATCTGATTTTTTTTCCACCCTGAACTTTACTCACAGTATCAGGAAAATCTGATTTTTTTTTCACCTGGACTTTTACCCACGATATCAGGAAAATCTGATTTTTTTTCACCTAGACTTTACTCAAGGTATCAGGAAAATCAGATTTTTTTTCACCTGGACTGTACTCACGGTATCAGGAACATCTGATTTTTTTCATGCTGAACTTTACTCACGGTATCAGGAACATCTGATTTTTTCACCCTGGACTTTACCCACAGTATCAAAAAAATCAGATAATTTTTTCACCTGGACAATACTCATGGTATCAGGAAAATCTGATTTATTTCACACTAAACTTTACTCATGGTATGAGGAAAATCTGATTTTTTTCACCTGGACTGTTACCCACGATATCAGGAAAATGTGATTTTTTTTCACCTGGACTGTTACCCACGATATCAGGAAAATCTGATTTTTTTCACCTGGACTTTACACATGATATCAGGAAAATCTGATTTTTTTCACCTGGACTTTACACACGGTATCAGGAAAATCTGATTTTTTTCTCCTGGATGATTACACATGGTATCAGGAAAATCGAATTTTTTTCACCTGGACTTTACTCACGGTATCAGGAAAATCAGATTTTTTTTCACCTGGATTATTACCCACCATGTCAAGAAAATCGGATTTTTTTTTCACCTTCACTATTACCCACAGTATCACGAAAAACTGATTTTTTTCACCCTGGACTATACTCACGGTATCAGGAAAATCAGATTTTTTTCATCTGGACGATTACCCACGGTATCAGGAAAATCTAACTTTTTTTCACCTGGACTATTACCAAAGGTATAAGGAAATTCGGACTTTTTTGATCTGGACTATTATGCATGGTATCAGGAAAATCAAATTTTTTTCACCCTGGACTTTACTCACAGTATCAGGAAAATCTGATTTTTTTTCACCTGGACTGTTTCCCACGATATCAGGAAAATCTGACTTTTTTTCACCTAGACTTTACTCAAGGTATCAGGAAAATCAGATTTTTTTCACCTGGACTGTACTCACGGTATCAGGAACATCTGATATTTTTCATGCTGAAATTTACTCACGGTATCAGGAACATCTGATTTTTTTCACCCTGGACTTTACCCACGGTATCAGGAAAATCAGATTATTTTTTCACCTGGACAATACTCATGGTATCAGGAAAATCTGATTTATTTCACACTAAACTTTACTCATGGTATGAGGAAAATCTGATTTTTTTCACCTGGACTGTTACCCACGATATCAGGAAAATCTGATTATTTTTTTCACCTGGACTGTTACCTACGATATCAGGAAAATCTTATTTTTTTCACCTGGACTTTACACACGGTATCAGGAAAAACTGATTTTTTTCAACTGGACTATATTCATGGTATCCGGAAAATCAGATTTTTTTTTCACCTGGACTTTACTCACGGTATCAGAAAAATCAGATTTTTTTTCACCGGGATTATTACCCACCATATCAGGAAAATCGGATTTTTTTTTCACCTTCACTATTACCCACAGTATCAGGAAAATCGGATTTTTTTCTCCTGGACTATTACCCACAGTATCAGGAAAATCTGATTTTTTTCACCCTGGACTATACTCACGGTATCAGGAAAATCAGATTTTTTTCACCTGGACTATTACCAAAGGTATAAGGAAAATCGGAATTTTTTCATCTGGACTATTATGCATGGTATAAGGAAAATCAAATTTTTTCACCCTGGACTTTACTCACAGTATCAGGAAAATCTGATTTTTTTTCACCTGGACTGTTACCCACAATATCAGGAAAATCTGATTTTTTTCACCTAGACTTTACACATGATATCAGGAAAATCTGATTTGTTTCA
Organism: Bradypodion ventrale; assembly: GCA_035047345.1. NCBI lineage: Eukaryota > Metazoa > Chordata > Lepidosauria > Squamata > Chamaeleonidae > Bradypodion > Bradypodion ventrale. The sequence continues at coordinate 180,322,792 of JAWDJE010000001.1, forward strand.
CCTGGACTTTACACACGGTATCAGGAAAATCTGATTTTTTTTCAACTGGACAATATTCATGGTAACAGGAAAACTAAATTTTTTTCACCCTGGACTTTACCCACGGTATCAGGAAAATGAGATTATTTTTTCACCTGGACAATACTCATGGTATCAGGAAAATCTGATTTATTTCACACTAAACTTTACTCATGGTATGAGGAAAATCTGATTTTTTTCACCTGGACTGTTACCTACGATATCAGGAAAATCTGATTTTTTTCACCTCGACTTTACACACGGTATCAGGAAAAACTGATTTTTTTCAACTGGACTATATTCATGGTATCAGGAAAATCAGATTTTTTTTCACCTGGACTTTACTCACGGTATCAGGAAAATCAGATTTTTTTTCACCTGGATTATTACCCACCATATCAAGAAAATCGGATTTTTTTCCCACAGTATTAGGAAAATCGGATTTTTTTCTCCTGGACTATTACCCACGGTATCAGGAAAATCTGATTTTTTTCATCTGGACTTTACTCACGGTATCAGGAAAATCGGACATTTTTCATCTGGATTATTATGCATGGTATCAGGAAAATCAAATTTTTTTCACCCTGGACTTTACTCACAGTATCAGGAAAATCTGATTTTTTTTTTCACCTGGACTGTTACCCACGATATCAGGAAAATCTGACTTTTTTTCACCTAGACTTTACTCAAGGTATCAGGAAAATCAGATTTTTTTTCACCTGGATTATTACCCACCATATCAGGAAAATCGGATTTTTTTTTCACCTTCACTATTACCCACAGTATTAGGAAAATCGGATTTTTTTTCTCCTGGACTATTACCCACAGTATCAGGAAAATCTGATTTTTTTCACCCTCTACTATACTCACGGTATCAGGAAAATCAGATTTTTTCCACCTGGACTATTACCAAAAGTATAAGGAAAATCGGACTTTTTTCATCTGGACTATTATGCATGGTATAAGGAAAATCAAATCTTTTTTCACCCTGGACTTTACTCACAGTATAAGGAAAATCTGATTTTTTTTCACCTGGACTGTTACCCACGATATCAGGAAAATCTGATTTTTTTTCACCTAGACTTTACTCAAGGTATCAGGAAAATCAGATTTTTTTCACCTGGACTGTACTCACGGTATCAGGAACATCCGATTTTTTTCATGCTGAACTTTACTCACGGTATCAGGAACATCTGATTTTTTTCACCCTGGACTTTACCCACGGTATCAGGAAAATCAGATTATTTTTTCACCTGGACAATACTCATGGTATCAGGAAAATCTGATTTATTTCACACTAAACTTTACTCATGGTATGAGGAAAATGTGATTTTTTTCACCTGTACTGTACTCACGATAACAGGAAAATGTGATTTTTTTTCTCCTGGACTTTACACACGGTATCAGGAAAAACTGATTTTTTTCAACTGGACTATATTCATGGTATCAGGAAAATCAGATTTTTTTTTCACCTGGACTTTACTCACGGTATCAGGAAAATCAGATTTTTTTTCACCTGGATTATTACCCACCATATCAAGAAAATCGGATTTTTTTCACCTGGACTATTACCAAAGGTATAAGGAAAATCGGAATTTTTTCATCTGGACTATTATGCATGGTATAAGGAAAATCAAATTTTTTCACCCTGGACTTTACTCACAGTATCAGGAAAATCTGATTTTTTTTCACCTGGACTGTAACCCACAATATCAGGAAAATCTGATTTTTTTCACCTAGACTTTACACATGATATCTGGAAAATCTGATTTGTTTCACCTGGACTTTACACACGGTATCAGGAAAATCTGATTTTTTTTCAACTGGACAATATTCATGGTAACAGGAAAACTAAATTTTTTTCACCCTGGACTTTACCCACGGTATCAGGAAAATGAGATTATTTTTTCACCTGGACAATACTCATGGTATCAGGAAAATCTGATTTATTTCACACTAAACTTTACTCATGGTATGAGGAAAATCTGATTTTTTTCACCTGGACTGTTACCTACGATATCAGGAAAATCTGATTTTTTTTCACCTCGACTTTACACACGGTATCAGGAAAAACTGATTTTTTTCAACTGGACTATATTCATGGTATCAGGAAAATCAGATTTTTTTTCACCTGGACTTTACTCACGGTATCAGGAAAATCAGATTTTTTTTCACCTGGATTATTACCCACCATATCAAGAAAATCGGATTTTTTTCCCACAGTATTAGGAAAATCGGATTTTTTTCTCCTGGACTATTACCCACGGTATCAGGAAAATCTGATTTTTTTCATCTGGACTATTACCAAAGGTATCAGGAAAATCGGACATTTTTCATCTGGACTATTATGCATGGTATCAGGAAAATCAAATTTTTTTCACCCTGGACTTTACTCACAGTATCAGGAAAATCTGATTTTTTTTTTCACCTGGACTGTTACCCACGATATCAGGAAAATCTGACTTTTTTTCACCTAGACTTTACTCAAGGTATCAGGAAAATCAGATTTTTTTTCACCTGGATTATTACCCACCATATCAGGAAAATCGGATTTTTTTTTCACCTTCACTATTACCCACAGTATTAGGAAAATCGGATTTTTTTTCTCCTGGACTATTACCCACAGTATCAGGAAAATCTGATTTTTTTCACCCTCTACTATACTCACGGTATCAGGAAAATCAGATTTTTTCCACCTGGACTATTACCAAAAGTATAAGGAAAATCGGACTTTTTTCATCTGGACTATTATGCATGGTATAAGGAAAATCAAATCTTTTTTCACCCTGGACTTTACTCACAGTATCAGGAAAATCTGATTTTTTTTCACCTGGACTGTTACCCACGATATCAGGAAAATCTGATTATTTTTTTCACCTAGACTTTACTCAAGGTATCAGGAAAATCAGATTTTTTTCACCTGGACTGTACTCACGGTATCAGGAACATCCGATTTTTTTCATGCTGAACTTTACTCACGGTATCAGGAACATCTGATTTTTTTCACCCTGGACTTTACCCACGGTATCAGGAAAATCAGATTATTTTTTCACCTGGACAATACTCATGGTATCAGGAAAATCTGATTTATTTCACACTAAACTTTACTCATGGTATGAGGAAAATGTGATTTTTTTCACCTGGACTGTACTCACGATAACAGGAAAATGTGATTTTTTTTCTCCTGGACTTTACACACGGTATCAGGAAAATCTGATTTTTTTCACCTGGACTTTACTCATGGTATCAGGAAAATCAGATTTTTTTTCACCTGGATTATTACCCACCATATCAGGAAAATCGGATTTTTTTTCACCTTCACTATTACCCACAGTATTAGGAGAATCGGATTTTTTTCCCCTGGACTATTACCCACGGTATCAGGAAAATCTAATTTTTTTCACCTGGACTATTACCAAAGGTATAAGGAAAATCGGACTTTTTTCAACTGGACTATTATGCATGGTATCAGGAAAATCAAATTTTTTTCACCCTGGACTTTACTCACAGAATCAGGAAAATCTGATTTTTTTTCCACCCTGAACTTTACTCACAGTATCAGGAAAATCTGATTTTTTTTTCACCTGGACTGTTACCCACGATATCAGGAAAATCTGATTTTTTTCACCTGGACTGTTACCCACGATATCAGGAAAATCTGATTTTTTTCACCTGGACTTTACACATGATATCAGGAAAATCTGATTTTTTTTCACCTGGACTTTACACACGGTATCAGGAAAATCTGATTTTTTTTCAACAGGACAATATTCATGGTATCAGGAAAACTAAATTTTTTTCACCCTGGACTTTACACACGGTATCAGGAAAATCAGATTTTTTTCAATTCATGCTATCAGGAAAATCAGATTTTTTTTCACCTGGACTATCACGCATGGTATCAGAAAAACTAAAAAATTTTCACCCTGGACTTTACACACGATATCAGGAAAATCAGATTTTTTTTCAATTCATGGTATCAGGAAAATCAATTTTTTTTCACCTGGACTGTACTCATGGTATCAGGAACATCTGATTTTTTTTCATGCTGAACTTTACTCACGGTATCAGGAACATCTGATTTTTTTCACCCTGGACTTTACCCACAGTATCAAAAAAATCAGATTATTTTTTCACCTGGACAATACTCATGGTATAAGGAAAATCTGATTTATTTCACACTAAACTTTACTCATGGTATGAGGAAAATCTGATTTTTTTCACCTGGACTGTTACCCACGATATCAGGAAAATGTGATTTTTTTTCACCTGGACTGTTACCCACGATATCAGGAAAATCTGATTTTTTTCACCTGGACTTTACACATGATATCAGGAAAATCTGATTTGTTTCACCTGGACTTTACACACAGTATCAGGAAAATCTGATTTTTTTTCAACTGGACAATATTCATGGTAACAGGAAAACTAAATTTTTTTCACCCTGGACTTTACCCACGGTATCAGGAAAATGAGATTATTTTTTCACCTGGACAATACTCATGGTATCAGGAAAATCTGATTTATTTCACACTAAACTTTACTCATGGTATGAGGAAAATCTGATTTTTTTCACCTGGACTGTTACCTACGATATCAGGAAAATCTGATTTTTTTCACCTCGACTTTACACACGGTATCAGGAAAAACTGATTTTTTTCAACTGGAGTATATTCATGGTATCAGGAAAATCAGATTTTTTTTCACCTGGACTTTACTCACGGTATCAGGAAAATCAGATTTTTTTTCACCTGGATTATTACCCACCATATCAAGAAAATCGGATTTTTTTTCCACCTTCACTATTACCCACAGTATTAGGAAAATCGGATTTTTTTCTCCTGGACTATTACCCACGGTATCAGGAAAATCTGATTTTTTTCACCTGGACTATTACCAAAGGTATCAGGAAAATCGGACATTTTTCATCTGGACTATTATGCATGGTATCATGAAAATCAAATTTTTTTCACCCTGGACTTTACTCACAGTATCAGGAAAATCTGATTTTTTTTTCACCTGGACTGTTACCCACGATATCAGGAAAATCTGACTTTTTTTCACCTAGACTTTACTCAAGGTATCAGGAAAATCAGATTTTTTTTCACCTGGATTATTACCCACCATATCAGGAAAATCGGAATTTTTTTTCACCTTCACTATTACCCACAGTATTAGGAAAATCGGATTTTTTTTCTCCTGGACTATTACCCACAGTATCAGGAAAATCTGATTTTTTTCACCCTCTACTATACTCACGGTATCAGGAAAATCAGATTTTTTCCACCTGGACTATTACCAAAAGTATAAGGAAAATCGGACTTTTTTCATCTGGACTATTATGCATGGTATAAGGAAAATCAAATCTTTTTTCACCCTGGACTTTACTCACAGTATCAGGAAAATGTGATTTTTTTTCACCTGGGTTGTTACCCACGATATCAGGAAAATCTGATTTTTTTCACCTAGACTTTACTCAAGGTATCAGGAAAATCAGATTTTTTTCACCTGGACTGTACTCACGGTATCAGGAACATCCGATTTTTTTCATGCTGAACTTTACTCACGGTATCAGGAACATCTGATTTTTTTCACCCTGGACTTTACCCACGGTATCAGGAAAATCAGATTATTTTTTCACCTGGACAATACTCATGGTATCAGGAAAATCTGATTTATTTCACACTAAACTTTACTCATGGTATGAGGAAAATGTGATTTTTTTCACCTGGACTGTACTCACGATAACAGGAAAATGTGATTTTTTTTCTCCTGGACTTTACACACGGTATCAGGAAAATCTGATTTTTTTCACCTGGACTTTACTCATGGTATCAGGAAAATCAGATTTTTTTTCACCTGGATTATTACCCACCATATCAGGAAAATCGGATTTTTTTTCACCTTCACTATTACCCACAGTATTAGGAGAATCGGATTTTTTTCCCCTGGACTATTACCCACGGTATCAGGAAAATCTAATTTTTTTCACCTGGACTATTACCAAAGGTATAAGGAAAATCGGACTTTTTTCAACTGGACTATTATGCATGGTATCAGGAAAATCTAATTTTTTTCACCCTGAACTTTACTCACAGAATCAGGAAAATCTGATTTTTTTTCCACCCTGAACTTTACTCACAGTATCAGGAAAATCTGATTTTTTTTTCACCTGGACTGTTACCCACGATATCAGGAAAATCTGATTTTTTTCACCTGGACTGTTACCCACGATATCAGGAAAATCTGATTTTTTTCACCTGGACTTTACACATGATATCAGGAAAATCTGATTTTTTTTCACCTGGACTTTACACACGGTATCAGGAAAATCTGATTTTTTTTCAACAGGACAATATTCATGGTATCAGGAAAACTAAATTTTTTTCACCCTGGTCTTTACACACGGTATCAGGAAAATCAGATTTTTTTCAATTCATGCTATCAGGAAAATCAGATTTTTTTTCACCTGGACTATTACGCATGGTATCAGAAAAACTAAAAAATTTTCACCCTGGACTTTACACACGATATCAGGAAAATCAGATTTTTTTTCAATTCATGGTATCAGGAAAATCAATTTTTTTTCACCTGGACTGTACTCACGGTATCAGGAACATCTGATTTTTTTTCATGCTGAACTTTACTCACGGTATCAGGAACATCTGATTTTTTTCACCCTGGACTTTACCCACAGTATCAAAAAAATCAGATTATTTTTTCACCTGGACAATACTCATGGTATAAGGAAAATCTGATTTATTTCACACTAAACTTTACTCATGGTATGAGGAAAATCTGATTTTTTTCACCTGGACTGTTACCCACGATATCAGGAAAATCTGATTTTTTTCACCTGGACTGTTACCCACGATATCAGGAAAATCTGATTTTTTTCACCTGGACTTTACACATGATATCAGGAAAATCTGATTTTTTTTCACCTGGACTTTACACACGGTATCAGGAAAATCTGATTTTTTTTCAACAGGACAATATTCATGGTATCAGGAAAACTAAATTTTTTTCACCCTGGACTTTACACACGGTATCAGGAAAATCAGATTTTTTTCAATTCATGCTATCAGGAAAATCAGATTTTTTTTCACCTGGACTATTACGCATGGTATCAGAAAAACTAAAAAATTTTCACCCTGGACTTTACACACGATATCAGGAAAATCAGATTTTTTTTCAATTCATGGTATCAGGAAAATCAATTTTTTTTCACCTGGACTGTACTCACGGTATCAGGAACATCTGATTTTTTTTCATGCTGAACTTTACTCACGGTATCAGGAACATCTGATTTTTTTCACCCTGGACTTTACCCACAGTATCAAAAAAATCAGATTATTTTTTCACCTGGACAATACTCATGGTATAAGGAAAATCTGATTTATTTCACACTAAACTTTACTCATGGTATGAGGAAAATCTGATTTTTTTCACCTGGACTTTACACATGATATCAGGAAAATCTGATTTGTTTCACCTGGACTTTACACACGGTATCAGGAAAATCTGATTTTTTTCAACTGGACAATATTCATGGTAACAGGAAAACTAAATTTTTTTCACCCTGGACTTTACACACGGTATCAGGAAAAGCAGATTTTTTTTCAATTCATGGTATCAGGAAAATCAATTTTTTTTCACCTGGACTTTACTCACGGAATCAGGAAAATCAGATTTTTTTCCACCTGGATTATTACCCATCATATCAGGAAAATCTGATTTTTTTTTCACCTGGACTATACTCACGATATCAGGAAAATCAGATTTTTTTCTCCTGGACGATTACACACGGTATCAGGAAAATCGAATTTTTTTCACCTGGACTTTACTCACGGTATCAGGAAAATCAGATTTTTTTCACCCTGGACTATACTCACGGTATCAGGAAAATCAGATTTTTTTCATCTGGACGATTACCCACGGTATCAGGAAAATCAGATTTTTTTCACATGGACTATTACCAAAGGTATAAGGAAAATCGGACTTTTTTCATCTGGACTATTATGCATGGTATCAGGAAAATCAAATTTTTTTCACCCTGCACTTTACTCACAGTATCAGGAAAATCTGATTTTTTTTCACCTGGACTGTTTCCCACGATATCAGGAAAATCTGACTTTTTTTCACCTAGACTTTATTCAAGGTATCAAGAAAATCAGATTTTTTTCACCTGGACTGGACTCACGGAATCAGGAACATCTGATTTTTTTCATGCTGAAATTTACTCACGGTATCAGGAACATCTGATTTTTTTCACCCTGGACTTTACCCACGGTATCAGGAAAATCAGATTATTTTTTCACCTGGATAATACTCATGGTATCAGGAAAATCTGATTTATTTCACACTAAACTTTACTCATGGTATGAGGAAAATCTGATTTTTTTCACCTGGACTGTTACCCACGATATCAGGAAAATCTGATTTTTTTTCACCTGGACTGTTACCTACGATATCAGGAAAATCTGATTTTTTTCACCTGGACTTTACTCACGGTATCAGGAAAAACTGATTTTTTTCAACTGGACTATATTCATGGTATCAGGAAAATCAGATTTTTTTTTCACCTGGACTTTACTCACAGTATCAGGAAAATCAGATTTTTTTTCACCGGGATTATTACCCACCATATCAGGAAAATCGGATTTTTTTTCACGTTCACTATTACCCACAGTATCAGGAAAATCGGATTTTTTTCTCCTGGACTATTACCCACAGTATCAGGAAAATCTGATTTTTTTCACCCTGGACTATACTCACGGTATCAGGAAAATCAGATTTTTTTCACCTAGACTATTACCAAAGGTATAAGGAAAATTGGACTTTTTTCATCTGGACTATTATGCATGGTATAAGGAAAATCAATTTTTTTTTCACCCTCGACTTTACTCACAGTATCAGGAAAATCTGATTTTTTTTCACCTGGACTGTGACCCACGATATCAGGAAAATCTGATTTTTTTCACCTAGACTTTACTCAAGGTATCAGGAAAATCAGATTTTTTTCACCTGGACTATTATGCATGGTATCAGGAAAACTAAAAATTTTTCACCCTGGACTTTACACACGGTATCAGGAAAATCAGATTTTTTTTCAATTCATGGTATCAGGAAAATCAGATATTTTTTCACCTGGACTATTACACATGGTATCAGGAAAATCAATTTTTTTTCACCTGGACTTTACTCACGGAATCAGGAAAATCAGATTTTTTTTCCACCTGGATTATTACCCATCATATCAGGAAAATCGGATTTTTTTATCACCTTCACTATTACCCACAGTATCAGGAAATTCGGATTTTTTTCCCTGGACTATTACCCACAGTATGAGGAAAATCTGATTTTTTTTCACCTGGACTATACTCACGATATCAGGAAAATCAGATTTTTTTTTCACCTGGATTATTACCCACCATATCAGGAAAATCGGATTTTTTTATCACCTTCACTATTACCCACAGTATCAGGAAAATCAGATTTTTTTTCCCCTGGACTATTACCCACAGCATCAGGAAAATCTGATTTTTTTTCACCTGGACTATACTCACGATATCAGGAAAATCAGATTTTTTTTCTCCTTGACGATTACACATGGTATCAGGAAAATTGAATTTTTTTCACCTGGACTTTACTCACGGTATCAGGAACATCTGATTTTTTTCACCCTGGACTTTACCCACAGTATCAAAAAAATCAGATTATTTTTTCACCTGGACAATACTCATGATATCAGGAAAATCTGATTTATTTCACACTAAACTTTACTCATGGTATGAGGAAAATCTGATTTTTTTCACCTGGACTGTTACCCACGATATCAGGAAAATCTGATTTTGTTTTCACCTGGACTGTTACCCACGATATCAGGAAAATCTGATTTTTTTCACCTGGACTTTACACACGATATCAGGAAAATCTGATTTTTTTCACCTGGACTTTACACACGGTATCAGGAAAATCTGATTTTTTTTCAACTGGACTATATTCATGGTATCAGGAAAACTAATTTTTTTTCACCCTGGACTTTACACACGGTATCAGGAAAATCAGATTTTTTTCAATTCATGCTATCAGGAAAATCAAATTTTTTTTCACCTGGACTATTACGCATGGTATCAGGAAAACTAAAAATTTTTCACCCTGGACTTTACACACGGTATCAGGAAAATCAGATTTTTTTCAATTCATGGTATCAGGAAAATCAGATTTTTTTTTCACCTGGACTATTACGAAACGTATCAGGAAAATCGGACTTTTTTCATCTGGACTATTACCCACAGTATCAGGAAAATCAGATTTTTTTCACCTGGACTATTACACATGGTATCAGGAAAATCAATTTTTTTTCACCTGGACTTTACTCACGTAATCAGGAAAATCAGATTTTTTTTCCACCTGGATTATTACCCATCATATCAGGAAAATCGGATTTTTTTATCACCTTCACTATTACCCACAGTATCAGGAAAATCGGATTTTTTTCCCTGGACTATTACCCATAGTATGAGGAAAATCTGATTTTTTTTCACCTGGACTATACTCACGATATCAGGAAAATCAGATTTTTTTTCACCTGGATTATTACCCACCATATCAGGAAAATCGGATTTTTTTATCACCTTCACTATTACCCACAGTATCAGGAAAATCGGATTTTTTTTCCCTGGACTATTACCCACAGTATCAGGAAAATCTGATTTTTTTTTCACCTGGACTATACTCACGATATCAGGAAAATCAGATTTTTTTTCACCTGGACTTTACTCATGGTATCAGGAAAATCAGATTTTTTTTCACCTGGATTATTACCCACCATATCAGGAAAATCGGATTCTTTTTTTTCACCTTCACTATTACCCACAGTATTAGGAAAATCGGATTTTTTTCTCCTGGACTATTACCCACGGTATCAGGAAAATCAGATTTTTTTCACCTGGACTATTACCAAAAGTATAAGGAAAATCGGACTTTTTTCATCTGGACTATTATGCATGGTATAAGGAAAATCAAATTTTTTTCACCCTGCACTTTACTCACAGAATCGGGAAAATCTGATTTTTTTTCCACCCTGGACTTTACTCACAGAATCAGGAAAATCTGATTTTTTTTTCCACCCTGAACTTTACTCACAGTATCAGGAAAATCTGATTTTTTTTTCACCTGGACTGTTACCCACGATATCAGGAAAATTTGATTTTTTTCACCTAAACTTTACTCAAGGTATCAGGAAAATCAGATTTTTTTTTCACCTGGACTGTACTCACGGTATCAGGAACATCTGATTTTTTTCATGCTGAACTTTACTCACGGTATCAGGAACATCTGATTTTTTTCACCCTGGACTTTACCCACAGTATCAAAAAAATCAGATTATTTTTTCACATGGACAATACTCATGGTATCACGAAAATCTGATTTATTTCACACTAAACTTTACTCATGGTATGAGGAAAATCTGATTTTTTTCACCTGGACTGTTACCCACGATATCAGGAAAATCTGATTTTTTTTTCACCTGGACTGTAACCCACGATATCAGGAAAATCTGATTTTTTTCACCTGGACTTTACACATGATATCAGGAAAATCTGATTTTTTTCACCTGGACTTTACACACGGTATCAGGAAAATCTGATTTTTTTTCAACTGGACTATATTCATGGTATCAGGAAAACTAAATTTTTTTCACCCTGGACTTTACACACGGTATCAGGAAAATCAGATTTTTTCAATTCATGGTATCAGGAAAATCAGATTTTTTTTCACCTGGACTATTACGCATGGTATCAGGAAAACTAAAAATTTTTCACCCTGGACTTTACACACGGTATCAGGAAAATCAGATTTTTTTCAATTCATGGTATCAGGAAAATCAGATTTTTTTTCACCTGGACTATTACGAAACGTATCAGGAAAATCGGACTTTTTACATCTGGACTATTACCCACAGTATCAGGAAAATCAGATTTTTTTCACCTGGACTATTACACATGGTATCAGGAAAATCAATTTTTTTTCACCTGGACTTTACTCACGGAATCAGGAAAATCAGATTTTTTTTCCACCTGGATTATTACCCATCATATCAGGAAAATCGGATTTTTTTATCACCTTCACTATTACCCACAGTATCAGGAAATTCGGATTTTTTTCCCTGGACTATTACCCACAGTATGAGGAAAATCTGATTTTTTTTCACCTGGACTATACTCACGATATCAGGAAAATCAGATTTTTTTTTCACCTGGATTATTACCCACCATATCAGGAAAATCGGATTTTTTTATCACCTTCACTATTACCCACAGTATCAGGAAAATCAGATTTTTTTTCCCCTGGACTATTACCCACAGCATCAGGAAAATCTGATTTTTTTTCACCTGGACTATACCCACGATATCAGGAAAATCAGATTTTTTTTCTCCTTGACGATTACACATGGTATCAGGAAAATTGAATTTTTTTCACCTGGACTTTACTCACGGTATCAGGAACATCTGATTTTTTTCACCCTGGACTTTACCCACAGTATCAAAAAAATCAGATTATTTTTTCACCTGGACATTACTCATGATATCAGGAAAATCTGATTTATTTCACACTAAACTTTACTCATGGTATGAGGAAAATCTGATTTTTTTTCACCTGGACTGTTACCCACGATATCAGGAAAATCTGCTTTTGTTTTCACCTGGACTGTTACCCACGATATCAGGAAAATCTGATTTTTTTCACCTGGACTTTACACACGATATCAGGAAAATCTGATTTTTTTCACCTGGACTTTACACACGGTATCAGGAAAATCTGATTTTTTTTCAACTGGACTATATTCATGGTATCAGGAAAACTAATTTTTTTTCACCTGGACTTTACACACGGTATCAGGAAAATCAGATTTTTTTCAATTCATGCTATCAGGAAAATCAAATTTTTTTTCACCTGGACTATTACGCATGGTATCAGGAAAACTAAAAATTTTTCACCCTGGACTTTACACACGGTATCAGGAAAATCAGATTTTTTTCAATTCATGGTATCAGGAAAATCAGATTTTTTTTTTCACCTGGACTATTACGAAACGTATCAGGAAAATCGGACTTTTTTCATCTGGACTATTACCCACAGTATCAGGAAAATCAGATTTTTTTCACCTGGACTATTACACATGGTATCAGGAAAATCAATTTTTTTTCACCTGGACTGTTACCTACGATATCAGGAAAATCTGATTTTTTTCACCTCGACTTTACACACGGTATCAGGAAAAACTGATTTTTTTCAACTGGACTATATTCATGGTATCAGGAAAATCAGATTTTTTTTCACCTGGACTTTACTCACGGTATCAGGAAAATCAGAATTTTTTTTCACCTGGATTATTACCCACCATATCAAGAAAATCGGATTTTTTTCCCACAGTATTAGGAAAATCGGATTTTTTTCTCCTGGACTATTACCCACGGTATCAGGAAAATCAGATTTTTTTCAATTCATGGTATCAGGAAAATCAGATTTTTTTTCACCTGGACTATTACGAAACGTATCAGGAAAATCGGACTTTTTACATCTGGACTATTACCCACAGTATCAGGAAAATCAGATTTTTTTCACCTGGACTATTACACATGGTATCAGGAAAATCAATTTTTTTTCACCTGGACTTTACTCACGGAATCAGGAAAATCAGATTTTTTTTCCACCTGGATTATTACCCATCATATCAGGAAAATCGGATTTTTTTATCACCTTCACTATTACCCACAGTATCAGGAAATTCGGATTTTTTTCCCTGGACTATTACCCACAGTATGAGGAAAATCTGATTTTTTTTCACCTGGACTATACTCACGATATCAGGAAAATCAGATTTTTTTTTCACCTGGATTATTACCCACCATATCAGGAAAATCGGATTTTTTTATCACCTTCACTATTACCCACAGTATCAGGAAAATCAGATTTTTTTTCCCCTGGACTATTACCCACAGCATCAGGAAAATCTGATTTTTTTTCACCTGGACTATACCCACGATATCAGGAAAATCAGATTTTTTTTCTCCTTGACGATTACACATGGTATCAGGAAAATTGAATTTTTTTCACCTGGACTTTACTCACGGTATCAGGAACATCTGATTTTTTTCACCCTGGACTTTACCCACAGTATCAAAAAAATCAGATTATTTTTTCACCTGGACATTACTCATGATATCAGGAAAATCTGATTTATTTCACACTAAACTTTACTCATGGTATGAGGAAAATCTGATTTTTTTTCACCTGGACTGTTACCCACGATATCAGGAAAATCTGCTTTTGTTTTCACCTGGACTGTTACCCACGATATCAGGAAAATCTGATTTTTTTCACCTGGACTTTACACACGATATCAGGAAAATCTGATTTTTTTCACCTGGACTTTACACACGGTATCAGGAAAATCTGATTTTTTTTCAACTGGACTATATTCATGGTATCAGGAAAACTAATTTTTTTTCACCTGGACTTTACACACGGTATCAGGAAAATCAGATTTTTTTCAATTCATGCTATCAGGAAAATCAAATTTTTTTTCACCTGGACTATTACGCATGGTATCAGGAAAACTAAAAATTTTTCACCCTGGACTTTACACACGGTATCAGGAAAATCAGATTTTTTTCAATTCATGGTATCAGGAAAATCAGATTTTTTTTTTCACCTGGACTATTACGAAACGTATCAGGAAAATCGGACTTTTTTCATCTGGACTATTACCCACAGTATCAGGAAAATCAGATTTTTTTCACCTGGACTATTACACATGGTATCAGGAAAATCAATTTTTTTTCACCTGGACTTTACTCACGTAATCAGGAAAATCAGATTTTTTTTCCACCTGGATTAATACCCATCATATCAGGAAAATTGGATTTTTTTATCACCTTCACTATTACCCACAGTATCAGGAAAATCGGATTTTTTTCCCTGGACTATTACCCACAGTATTAGGAAAATCTGATTTTTTTTCACCTGGACTATACTCACGATATCAGGAAAATCAGATTTTTTTTCACCTGGATTATTACCCACCATATCAGGAAAATCGGATTTTTTTATCACCTTCACTATTACCCACAGTATCAGGAAAATCGGATTTTTTTTCCCTGGACTATTACCCACAGTATCAGGAAAATCTGATTTTTTTTTTCACCTGGACTATACTCACGATATCAGGAAAATCAGATTTTTTTTCTCCTGGACGATTACACATGGTATCAGGAAAATCAAATTTTTTTCACCTGGACTTTACTCACGGTATCAGGAAAATCAGATTTTTTTTCACCTGGATTATTACCCACCATATCAAGAAAATCGGATTTTTTTTCCACCTTCACTATTACCCACAGTATTAGGAAAATCGGATTTTTTTTCTCCTGGACAATTACCCACGGTATCAGGAAAATCTGATTTTTTTCACCTGGACTATTACCAAAGGTATAAGGAAAATCGGACATTTTTCATGTGGACTATTATGCATGGTATCAGGAAAATCAAATTTTTTCACCCTGGACTTTACTCACAGTATCAGGAAAATCTGATGTTTTTTTTCACCTGGACTGTTACCCACGATATCAGGAAAATCTGACTTTTTTTCACCTAGACTTTACTCAAGGTATCAGGAAAATCAGATTTTTTTTCACCTGGATTATTACCCACCATATCAGGAAAATCGGATTTTTTTTCACCTTCACTATTACCCACAGTATTAGGAAAATCAGATTTTTTTTCTCCTGGACTATTACCCACAGTATCAGGAAAATCTGATTTTTTTCACCCTGGACTATACTCACGGTATCAGGAAAATCAGATTTTTTTCACCTGGACTATTACCAAAAGTATAAGGAAAATCGGACTTTTTTCATCTGGACTATTATGCATGGTATAAGGAAAATCAAATCTTTTTTCACCCTGGACTTTACTCACAGTATCAGGAAAATCTGATTTTTTTTCACCTGGACTGTTACCCACGATATCAGGAAAATCTGATTTTTTTCACCTAGACTTTACTCAAGGTATCAGGAAAATCTGATTTTTTTCACCTGGACTTTACACACGGTATCAGGAAAATCTGATTTTTTTTCAACAGGACAATATTCATGGTATCAGGAAAAATAAATTTTTTTCACCCTGGACTTTACACACGGTATCAGGAAAATCAGATTTTTTTCAATTCATGCTATCAGGAAAATCAGATTTTTTTTCACCTGGACTATTACGCATGGTATCAGGAAAACTAAAAAATTTTCACCCTGGACTTTACACACAGTATCAGGAAAATCAGATTTTTTTTCAATTCATGGTATCAGGAAAATCAATTTTTTTTCACCTGGACTGTACTCACGGTATCAGGAACATCTGATTTTTTTCATGCTGAACTTTTCTCACGGTATCAGGAAAATCTGATTTTTTTCACCCTGGACTTTACCCATAGTATCAAAAAAATCAGATTATTTTTTCACCTGGACAATACTCATGGTATAAGGAAAATCTGATTTATTTCACACTAAACTTTACTCATGGTATGAGGAAAATCTGATTTTTTTCACCTGGACTGTTACCCACGATATCAGGAAAATGTGATTTTTTTTCACCTGGACTGTTACCCACGATATCAGGAAAATCTGATTTTTTTCACCTGGACTTTACACATGATATCAGGAAAATCTGATTTGTTTCACCTGGACTTTACACACGGTATCAGGAAAATCTGATTTTTTTTCAACTGGACAATATTCATGGTAACAGGAAAACTAAATTTTTTTCACCCTGGACTTTACACACGGTATCAGGAAAATCAGATTTTTTTCAATTCATGCTATCAGGAAAATCAGATATTTTTTTCACCTGGACTATTACGCATGGTATCAGGAAAACTAAAATTTTTTCACCCTGGACTTTGCACACGGTATCAGGAAAATCAGATTTTTTTTCAATTCATGGTATCAGGAAAATCAATTTTTTTTCACCTGGACTTTACTCACGGAATCAGGAAAATCAGATTTTTTTCCACCTGGATTATTACCCATCATATCAGGAAAATCTGATTTTTTTTCAATTCATGGTATCAGGAAAATCAATTGTTTTTCACCTGGACTATACTCACGATATCAGGAAAATCAGATTTTTTCTCCTGGATGATTACACACGGTATCAGGAAAATCGAATTTTTTTCACCTGGACTTTACTCACGGTATCAGGAAAATCAGATTTTTTTCACGTGGACTATACTCACGGTATCAGGAAAATCAGATTTTTTTCATCTGGACGATTACCCACGGTATCAGGAAAATCAGATTTTTTTCACCTGGACTATTACCAAAGGTATAAGGAAAATCGGACTTTTTTCATCTGGACTATTATGCATGGTATCAGGAAAATCAAATTTTTTTCACCCTGCACTTTACTCACAGTATCAGGAAAATCTGATTGTTTTTCACCTGGACTGTTTCCCACGATATCAGGAAAATCTGACTTTTTTTCACCTAGACTTTACTCAAGGTATCAGGAAAATCAGATTTTTTTCACCTGGACAATACTCATGGTATCAGGAAAATCTGATTTATTTCACACTAAACTTTACTCATGGTATGAGGAAAATCTGATTTTTTTCACCTGGACTGTTACTCACGATATCAGGAAAATCTGATTTTTTTCCACCTGGACTGTTACCTACGATATCAGGAAAATCTGATTTTTTTCACCTGGACTTTACTCACGGTATCAGGAAAAACTGATTTTTTTCAACTGGACTATATTCATGGTATCAGGAAAATCAGATTTTTTTTTTCACCTGGACTTTACTCACAGTATCAGGAAAATCAGATTTTTTTTCACGTTCACTATTACCCACAGTATCAGGAAAATCGGATTTTTTTCTCCTGGACTATTACCCACAGTATCAGGAAAATCTGATTTTTTTTCACCCTGGACTATACTCACGGTATCAGGAAAATCAGATTTTTTTCACCTGGACTATTACCAAAGGTATAAGGAAAATTGGACTTTTTTCATCTGGACTATTATGCATGGTATAAGGAAAATCAATTTTTTTTTCACCCTCGACTTTACTCACAGTATCAGGAAAATCTGATTTTTTTTCACCTGGACTGTGACCCACGATATCAGGAAAATCTGGTTTTTTTCACCTAGACTTTACTCAAGGTATCAGGAAAATCAGATTTTTTTCACCTGGACTATTACGCATGGTATCAGGAAAACTAAAATTTTGTCACCCTCGACTTTACTCACAGTATCAGGAAAATCTGATTTTTTTTCACCTGGACTGTGACCCACGATATCAGGAAAATCTGATTTTTTTCACCTAGACTTTACTCAAGGTATCAGGAAAATCAGATTTTTTTCACCTTCACTATTACCCACAGTATCAGGAAAATCGGATTTGTTTCCCTGCACTATTACCCACAGTATCAGGAAAATCTGATTTTTTTTCACCTGGACTATACTCACGATATCAGGAAAATCAGATTTTTTTTCCACCTGGATTATTACCCACCATATCAGGAAAATCGGATTTTTAATCACCTTCACTATTACCCACAGTATCAGGAAAATCGGATTTTTTTCCCCTGGACTATTACCCACAGTATCAGGAAAATCTGATTTTTTTTTCACCTGGACTATACTCACGATATCAGGAAAATCAAATTTTTTTCACCTGGACTTTACTCACGGTATCAGGAAAATCAGATTTTTTTCACCTGGATTATTACCCACCATGTCAAGAAAATCGAATTTTTTTTCACCTTCACTATTACCCACAGTATTAGGAAAATCGGATTTTTTTCTCCTGGACTATTACCCACAGTATCAGGAAAATCTGATTTTTTTCACCCTGGACTATACTCACGGTATCAGGAAAATCAGATTTTTTTCATCTGGACGATTACCCACGGTATCAGGAAAATCTAATTTTTTTCACCTGGACTATTACCAAAGGTATAAGGAAAATCGGTCTTTTTTCATCTGGACTATTATGCTTGGTATCAGGAAAATCAAATTTTTTTCACCCTGGACTTTACTCACAGTATCAGGAAAATCTGATTTTTTTTCACCTGGACTGTTTCCCACGATATCAGGAAAATCTGACTTTTTTTCACCTAGACTTTACTCAAGGTATCAGGAAAATCAGATTTTTTTCACCTGGACTGTACTCACGGTATCAGGAACATCTGATTTTTTTCATGCTGAACTTTACTCACGGTATCAGGAACATCTGATTTTTTTCACCCTGGACTTTACCCACGGTATCAGGAAAATCAGATTATTTTTTTACCTGGACAATACTCATGGTATCAGGGAAATCTGATTTATTTCACATTAAACTTTACTCATGGTATGAGGAAAATCTGATTTTTTTCACCTGGACTTTACACACGGTATCAGGAAAAACTGATTTTTTTCAACTGGACTATATTCATGGTATCAGGAAAATCAGATTTTTTTTTCACCGGGATTATTACCCACCATATCAGGAAAATCGGATATTTGTTTCACGTTCACTATTACCCACAGTATCAGGAAAATCGGATTTTTTTCTCCTGGACTATTACCCACAGTATCAGGAAAATCTGATTTTTTTCACCCTGGACTATACACACGGTATCAGGAAAATCAGATTTTTTTCACCTGGACTATTACCAAAGGTATAAGGAAAATCGGAATTTTTTCATCTGGACTATTATGCATGGTATAAGGAAAATCAAATTTTTTTCACCCTGGACTTTACTCACAGTATCAGGAAAATCTAATTTTTTTTCACCTGGACTGTTACCCACGATATTAGGAAAATCTGATTTTTTTCACCTAGACTTTACTCAAGGTATCAGGAAAATCAGATTTTTTTCACCTGGACTGTACTCACGGTATCAGGAACATCTGATTTTTTTCATGCTGAACTTTACTCACGGTATCAGGAACATCTGATTTTTTTCACCCTGGACTGTACCCACGGTATCAGGAAAATCAGATTATTTTTTCACCTGGACAATACTCATGGTATCAGGAAAATCTGATTTATTTCACACTAAACTTTACTCATGGTATGAGGAAAATGTGATTTTTTTCACCTGTACTGTACTCACGATAACAGGAAAATGTGATTTTTTTTCTCCTGGACTTTACACACGGTATCAGGAAAAACTGATTTTTTTCAACTGGACTATATTCATGGTATCAGGAAAATCAGATTTTTTTTCACCTGGACTTTACTCACGGTATCAGGAAAATCAGATTTTTTTTCACCTGGATTATTACCCACCATATCAAGAAAATCGGATTTTTTTCACCTGGACTATTACCAAAGGTATAAGGAAAATCGGAATTTTTTCATCTGGACTATTATGCATGGTATAAGGAAAATCAAATTTTTTCACCCTGGACTTTACTCACAGTATCAGGAAAATCTGATTTTTTTTCACCTGGACTGTAACCCACAATATCAGGAAAATCTGATTTTTTTCACCTAGACTTTACACATGATATCAGGAAAATCTGATTTGTTTCACCTGGACTTTACACACGGTATCAGGAAAATCTGATTTTTTTTCAACTGGACAATATTCATGGTAACAGGAAAACTAAATTTTTTTCACCCTGGACTTTACCCACGGTATCAGGAAAATGAGATTATTTTTTCACCTGGACAATACTCATGGTATCAGGAAAATCTGATTTATTTCACACTAAACTTTACTCATGGTATGAGGAAAATCTGATTTTTTTCACCTGGACTGTTACCTACGATATCAGGAAAATCTGATTTTTTTCACCTCGACTTTACACACGGTATCAGGAAAAACTGATTTTTTTCAACTGGACTATATTCATGGTATCAGGAAAATCAGATTTTTTTTCACCTGGACTTTACTCACGGTATCAGGAAAATCAGAATTTTTTTTCACCTGGATTATTACCCACCATATCAAGAAAATCGGATTTTTTTCCCACAGTATTAGGAAAATCGGATTTTTTTCTCCTGGACTATTACCCACGGTATCAGGAAAATCTGATTTTTTTCATCTGGACTATTACCAAAGGTATCAGGAAAATCGGACATTTTTCATCTGGACTATTATGCATGGTATCAGGAAAATCAAATTTTTTTCACCCTGGACTTTACTCACAGTATCAGGAAAATCTGATTTTTTTTTTCACCTGGACTGTTACCCACGATATCAGGAAAATCTGACTTTTTTTCACCTAGACTTTACTCAAGGTATCAGGAAAATCAGATTTTTTTTCACCTGGATTATTACCCACCATATCAGGAAAATCGGATTTTTTTTTTCACCTTCACTATTACCCACAGTATTAGGAAAATCGGATTTTTTTTCTCCTGGACTATTACCCACAGTATCAGGAAAATCTGATTTTTTTCACCCTCTACTATACTCACGGTATCAGGAAAATCAGATTTTTTCCACCTGGACTATTACCAAAAGTATAAGGAAAATCGGACTTTTTTCATCTGGACTATTATGCATGGTATAAGGAAAATCAAATCTTTTTTCACCCTGGACTTTACTCACAGTATCAGGAAAATGTGATTTTTTTTCACCTGGGTTGTTACCCACGATATCAGGAAAATCTGATTTTTTTCACCTAGACTTTACTCAAGGTATCAGGAAAATCAGATTTTTTTCACCTGGACAATACTCATGGTATCAGGAAAATCTGATTTATTTCACACTAAACTTTACTCATGGTATGAGGAAAATGTGATTTTTTTCACCTGGACTGTACTCACGATAACAGGAAAATGTGATTTTTTTTCTCCTGGACTTTACACACGGTATCAGGAAAATCTGATTTTTTTCACCTGGACTTTACTCATGGTATCAGGAAAATCAGATTTTTTTTCACCTGGATTATTACCCACCATATCAGGAAAATCGGATTTTTTTTCACCTTCACTATTACCCACAGTATTAGGAGAATCGGATTTTTTTCCCCTGGACTATTACCCACGGTATCAGGAAAATCTAATTTTTTTCACCTGGACTATTACCAAAGGTATAAGGAAAATCGGACTTTTTTCAACTGGACTATTATGCATGGTATCAGGAAAATCTAATTTTTTTCACCCTGGACTTTACTCACAGAATCAGGAAAATCTGATTTTTTTTCCACCCTGAACTTTACTCACAGTATCAGGAAAATCTGATTTTTTTTTTCACCTGGACTGTTACCCACGATATCAGGAAAATCTGATTTTTTTCACCTGGACTGTTACCCACGATATCAGGAAAATCTGATTTTTTTCACCTGGACTTTACACATGATATCAGGAAAATCTGATTTTTTTTCACCTGGACTTTACACACGGTATCAGGAAAATCTGATTTTTTTTCAACAGGACAATATTCATGGTATCAGGAAAACTAAATTTTTTTCACCCTGGACTTTACACACGGTATCAGGAAAATCAGATTTTTTTCAATTCATGCTATCAGGAAAATCAGATTTTTTTTCACCTGGACTATTACGCATGGTATCAGAAAAACTAAAAAATTTTCACCCTGGACTTTACACACGATATCAGGAAAATCAGATTTTTTTTCAATTCATGGTATCAGGAAAATCAATTTTTTTTCACCTGGACTGTACTCACGGTATCAGGAACATCTGATTTTTTTTCATGCTGAACTTTACTCACGGTATCAGGAACATCTGATTTTTTTCACCCTGGACTTTACCCACAGTATCAAAAAAATCAGATTATTTTTTCACCTGGACAATACTCATGGTATAAGGAAAATCTGATTTATTTCACACTAAACTTTACTCATGGTATGAGGAAAATCTGATTTTTTTCACCTGGACTGTTACCCACGATATCAGGAAAATCTGATTTTTTTCACCTGGACTGTTACCCACGATATCAGGAAAATCTGATTTTTTTCACCTGGACTTTACACATGATATCAGGAAAATCTGATTTTTTTTCACCTGGACTTTACACACGGTATCAGGAAAATCTGATTTTTTTTCAACAGGACAATATTCATGGTATCAGGAAAACTAAATTTTTTTCACCCTGGACTTTACACACGGTATCAGGAAAATCAGATTTTTTTCAATTCATGCTATCAGGAAAATCAGATTTTTTTTCACCTGGACTATTACGCATGGTATCAGAAAAACTAAAAAATTTTCACCCTGGACTTTACACACGATATCAGGAAAATCAGATTTTTTTTCAATTCATGGTATCAGGAAAATCAATTTTTTTTCACCTGGACTGTACTCACGGTATCAGGAACATCTGATTTTTTTTCATGCTGAACTTTACTCACGGTATCAGGAACATCTGATTTTTTTCACCCTGGACTTTACCCACAGTATCAAAAAAATCAGATTATTTTTTCACCTGGACAATACTCATGGTATAAGGAAAATCTGATTTATTTCACACTAAACTTTACTCATGGTATGAGGAAAATCTGATTTTTTTCACCTGGACTGTTACCCACGATATCAGGAAAATGTGATTTTTTTTCACCTGGACTGTTACCCACGATATCAGGAAAATCTGATTTTTTTCACCTGGACTTTACACATGATATCAGGAAAATCTGATTTGTTTCACCTGGACTTTACACACAGTATCAGGAAAATCTGATTTTTTTTCAACTGGACAATATTCATGGTAACAGGAAAACTAAATTTTTTTCACCCTGGACTTTACCCACGGTATCAGGAAAATGAGATTATTTTTTCACCTGGACAATACTCATGGTATCAGGAAAATCTGATTTATTTCACACTAAACTTTACTCATGGTATGAGGAAAATCTGATTTTTTTCACCTGGACTGTTACCTACGATATCAGGAAAATCTGATTTTTTTCACCTCGACTTTACACACGGTATCAGGAAAAACTGATTTTTTTCAACTGGAGTATATTCATGGTATCAGGAAAATCAGATTTTTTTTCACCTGGACTTTACTCACGGTATCAGGAAAATCAGATTTTTTTTCACCTGGATTATTACCCAGCATATCAAGAAAATCGGATTTTTTTTCCACCTTCACTATTACCCACAGTATTAGGAAAATCGGATTTTTTTCTCCTGGACTATTACCCACGGTATCAGGAAAATCTGATTTTTTTCACCTGGACTATTACCAAAGGTATCAGGAAAATCGGACATTTTTCATCTGGACTATTATGCATGGTATCATGAAAATCAAATTTTTTTCACCCTGGACTTTACTCACAGTATCAGGAAAATCTGATTTTTTTTTCACCTGGACTGTTACCCACGATATCAGGAAAATCTGACTTTTTTTCACCTAGACTTTACTCAAGGTATCAGGAAAATCAGATTTTTTTTCACCTGGATTATTACCCACCATATCAGGAAAATCGGAATTTTTTTTCACCTTCACTATTACCCACAGTATTAGGAAAATCGGATTTTTTTTCTCCTGGACTATTACCCACAGTATCAGGAAAATCTGATTTTTTTCACCCTCTACTATACTCACGGTATCAGGAAAATCAGATTTTTTCCACCTGGACTATTACCAAAAGTATAAGGAAAATCGGACTTTTTTCATCTGGACTATTATGCATGGTATAAGGAAAATCAAATCTTTTTTCACCCTGGACTTTACTCACAGTATCAGGAAAATGTGATTTTTTTTCACCTGGGCTGTTACCCACGATATCAGGAAAATCTGATTTTTTTCACCTAGACTTTACTCAAGGTATCAGGAAAATCAGATTTTTTTCACCTGGACTGTACTCACGGTATCAGGAACATCCGATTTTTTTCATGCTGAACTTTACTCACGGTATCAGGAACATCTGATTTTTTTCACCCTGGACTTTACCCACGGTATCAGGAAAATCAGATTATTTTTTCACCTGGACAATACTCATGGTATCAGGAAAATCTGATTTATTTCACACTAAACTTTACTCATGGTATGAGGAAAATGTGATTTTTTTCACCTGGACTGTACTCACGATAACAGGAAAATGTGATTTTTTTTCTCCTGGACTTTACACACGGTATCAGGAAAATCTGATTTTTTTCACCTGGACTTTACTCATGGTATCAGGAAAATCAGATTTTTTTTCTCCTGGATTATTACCCACCATATCAGGAAAATCGGATTTTTTTTCACCTTCACTATTACCCACAGTATTAGGAGAATCGGATTTTTTTCCCCTGGACTATTACCCACGGTATCAGGAAAATCTAATTTTTTTCACCTGGACTATTACCAAAGGTATAAGGAAAATCGGACTTTTTTCAACTGGACTATTATGCATGGTATCAGGAAAATCAAATTTTTTTCACCCTGGACTTTACTCACAGAATCAGGAAAATCTGATTTTTTTTCCACCCTGAACTTTACTCACAGTATCAGGAAAATCTGATTTTTTTTTTTCACCTGGACTGTTACCCACGATATCAGGAAAATCTGATTTTTTTCACCTGGACTGTTACCCACGATATCAGGAAAATCTGATTTTTTTCACCTGGACTTTACACATGATATCAGGAAAATCTGATTTTTTCTTCACCTGGACTTTACACACGGTATCAGGAAAATCTGATTTTTTTTCAACAGGACAATATTCATGGTATCAGGAAAACTAAATTTTTTTCACCCTGGACTTTACACACGGTATCAGGAAAATCAGATTTTTTTCAATTCATGCTATCAGGAAAATCAGATTTTTTTTCACCTGGACTATTACGCATGGTATCAGAAAAACTAAAAAATTTTCACCCTGGACTTTACACACAATATCAGGAAAATCAGATTTTTTTTCAATTCATGGTATCAGGAAAATCAATTTTTTTTCACCTGGACTGTACTCACGGTATCAGGAACATCTGATTTTTTTTCATGCTGAACTTTACTCACGGTATCAGGAACATCTGATTTTTTTCACCCTGGACTTTACCCACAGTATCAAAAAAATCAGATTATTTTTTCACCTGGACAATACTCATGGTATAAGGAAAATCTGATTTATTTCACACTAAACTTTACTCATGGTATGAGGAAAATCTGATTTTTTTCACCTGGACTGTTACCCACGATATCAGGAAAATCTGATTTTTTTCACCTGGACTGTTACCCACGATATCAGGAAAATCTGATTTTTTTCACCTGGACTTTACACATGATATCAGGAAAATCTGATTTTTTTTCACCTGGACTTTACACACGGTATCAGGAAAATCTGATTTTTTTTCAACAGGACAATATTCATGGTATCAGGAAAACTAAATTTTTTTCACCCTGGACTTTACACACGGTATCAGGAAAATCAGATTTTTTTCAATTCATGCTATCAGGAAAATCAGATTTTTTTTCACCTGGACTATTACGCATGGTATCAGAAAAACTAAAAAATTTTCACCCTGGACTTTACACACGATATCAGGAAAATCAGATTTTTTTTCAATTCATGGTATCAGGAAAATCAATTTTTTTTCACCTGGACTGTACTCACGGTATCAGGAACATCTGATTTTTTTTCATGCTGAACTTTACTCACGGTATCAGGAACATCTGATTTTTTTCACCCTGGACTTTACCCACAGTATCAAAAAAATCAGATTATTTTTTCACCTGGACAATACTCATGGTATAAGGAAAATCTGATTTATTTCACACTAAACTTTACTCATGGTATGAGGAAAATCTGATTTTTTTCACCTGGACTTTACACATGATATCAGGAAAATCTGATTTGTTTCACCTGGACTTTACACACGGTATCAGGAAAATCTGATTTTTTTTCAACTGGACAATATTCATGGTAACAGGAAAACTAAATTTTTTTCACCCTGGACTTTACACACGGTATCAGGAAAAGCAGATTTTTTTTCAATTCATGGTATCAGGAAAATCAATTTTTTTTCACCTGGACTTTACTCACGGAATCAGGAAAATCAGATTTTTTTCCACCTGGATTATTACCCATCATATCAGGAAAATCTGATTTTTTTTTCACCTGGACTATACTCACGATATCAGGAAAATCAGATTTTTTTCTCCTGGACGATTACACACGGTATCAGGAAAATCGAATTTTTTTCACCTGGACTTTACTCACGGTATCAGGAAAATCAGATTTTTTTCACCCTGGACTATACTCACAATATCAGGAAAATCAGATTTTTTTCATCTGGACGATTACCCACGGTATCAGGAAAATCAGATTTTTTTCACATGGACTATTACCAAAGGTATAAGGAAAATCGGACTTTTTTCATCTGGACTATTATGCATGGTATCAGGAAAATCAAATTTTTTTCACCCTGCACTTTACTCACAGTATCAGGAAAATCTGATTTTTTTTCACCTGGACTGTTTCCCACGATATCAGGAAAATCTGACTTTTTTTCACCTAGACTTTATTCAAGGTATCAGGAAAATCAGATTTTTTTCACCTGGACTGGACTCACGGTATCAGGAACATCTGATTTTTTTCATGCTGAAATTTACTCACGGTATCAGGAACATCTGATTTTTTTCACCCTGGACTTTACCCACGGTATCAGGAAAATCAGATTATTTTTTCACCTGGATAATACTCATGGTATCAGGAAAATCTGATTTATTTCACACTAAACTTTACTCATGGTATGAGGAAAATCTGATTTTTTTCACCTGGACTGTTACCCACGATATCAGGAAAATCTGATTTTTTTTCACCTGGACTGTTACCTACGATATCAGGAAAATCTGATTTTTTTCACCTGGACTTTACTCACGGTATCAGGAAAAACTGATTTTTTTCAACTGGACTATATTCATGGTATCAGGAAAATCAGATTTTTTTTTCACCTGGACTTTACTCACAGTATCAGGAAAATCAGATTTTTTTTCACCGGGATTATTACCCACCATATCAGGAAAATCGGATTTTTTTTTCACGTTCACTATTACCCACAGTATCAGGAAAATCGGATTTTTTTCTCCTGGACTATTACCCACAGTATCAGGAAAATCTGATTTTTTTCACCCTGGACTATACTCACGGTATCAGGAAAATCAGATTTTTTTCACCTAGACTATTACCAAAGGTATAAGGAAAATTGGACTTTTTTCATCTGGACTATTATGCATGGTATAAGGAAAATCAATTTTTTTTTCACCCTCGACTTTACTCACAGTATCAGGAAAATCTGATTTTTTTTCACCTGGACTTTACTCAAGGTATCAGGAAAATCAGATTTTTTTCACCTGGACTATTATGCATGGTATCAGGAAAACTAAAATTTTTTCACCCTGGACTTTACACACGGTATCAGGAAAATCAGATTTTTTTTCAATTCATGGTATCAGGAAAATCAGATATTTTTTCACCTGGACTATTACACATGGTATCAGGAAAATCAATTTTTTTTCACCTGGACTTTACTCACGGAATCAGGAAAATCAGATTTTTTTTCCACCTGGATTATTACCCATCATATCAGGAAAATCGGATTTTTTTATCACCTTCACTATTACCCACAGTATCAGGAAAATCGGATTTGTTTCCCTGCACTATTACCCACAGTATCAGGAAAATCTGATTTTTTTTCACCTGGACTATACTCACGATATCAGGAAAATCAGATTTTTTTTCCACCTGGATTATTACCCACCATATCAGGAAAATCGGATTTTTAATCACCTTCACTATTACCCACAGTATCAGGAAAATCGGATTTTTTTCCCCTGGACTATTACCCACAGTATCAGGAAAATCTGATTTTTTTTTCACCTGGACTATACTCACGATATCAGGAAAATCAGATTTTTTTCTCCTGGACGATTACACATGGTATCAGGAAAATCGAATTTTTTTCACCTGGACTTTACTCACGGTATCAGGAAAATCAGATTTTTTTCACCTGGATTATTACCCACCATGTCAAGAAAATTGAATTTTTTTTCACCTTCACTATTACCCACAGTATTAGGAAAATCGGATTTTTTTCTCCTGGACTATTACCCACAGTATCAGGAAAATCTGATTTTTTTCACCCTGGACTATACTCACGGTATCAGGAAAATCAGATTTTTTTCATCTGGACGATGACCCACGGTATCAGGAAAATCTAATTTTTTTCACCTGGACTATTACCAAAGGTATAAGGAAAATCGGTCTTTTTTCATCTGGACTATTATGCTTGGTATCAGGAAAATCAAATTTTTTTCCCCCTGGACTTTACTCACAGTATCAGGAAAATCTGATTTTTTTTTCACCTGGACTGTTTCCCACGATATCAGGAAAATCTGACTTTTTTTCACCTAGACTTTACTCAAGGTATCAGGAAAATCAGATTTTTTTCACCTGGACTGTACTCACGCTATCAGGAACATCTGATTTTTTTCATGCTGAACTTTACTCACGGTATCAGGAACATCTGATTTTTTTCACCCTGGACTTTACCCACGGTATCAGGAAAATCAGATTATTTTTTCACCTGGACAATACTCATGGTATCAGGAAAATCTGATTTATTTCACACTAAACTTTACTCATGGTATGAGGAAAATGTGATTTTTTTCACCTGGACTGTACTCACGATAACAGGAAAATGTGATTTTTTTTCTCCTGGACTTTACACACGGTATCAGGAAAATCTGATTTTTTTCACCTGGACTTTACTCATGGTATCAGGAAAATCAGATTTTTTTTCACCTGGACAATACTCATGGTATCAGGAAAATCTGATTTATTTCACAATAAACTTTACTCATGGTATGAGGAAAATCTGATTTTTTTCACCTGGACTGTTACCCACGATATCAGGAAAATCTGATTTTTTTCACCTGGACTTTACACACGGTATCAGGAAAAACTGATTTTTTTTCAACTGGACTATATTCATGGTAACAGGAAAATCAGATTTTTTTTTTCACCTGGACTTTACTCACGGTATCAGGAAAATCAGATTTTTTTTTCACCGGATTATTACCCACCATATCAGGAAAATCGGATATTTTTTTTCACGTTCACTATTACCCACAGTATCAGGAAAATCGGATTTTTTTCTCCTGGACTATTACCCACAGTATCAGGAAAATCTGATTTTTTTCACCCTAGACTATACTCACGGTATCAGGAAAATCAGATTTTTTTCACCTGGACTATTACCAAAGGTATAAGGAAAATTGGACTTTTTTCATCTGGACTATTATGCATGGTATAAGGAAAATCAATTTTTTTTTCACCCTGGACTTTACCCACGGTATCAGGAAAATGAGATTATTTTTTCACCTGGACAATACTCATGGTATCAGGAAAATCTGATTTATTTCACATTAAACTTTACTCATGGTATGAGGAAAATCTGATTTTTTTCACCTGGACTGTTACCCACGATATCAGGAAAATCTGATTTTTTTCACCTGGACTTTACACACGGTATCAGGAAAAACTGATTTTTTTCAACTGGACTATATTCATGGTATCAGGAAAATCAGATTTTTTTTTCTCCTGGACTATTACCCACAGTATCAGGAAAATCTGATTTTTTTCACCCTGGACTATACACACGGTATCAGGAAAATCAGATTTTTTTCATCTGGACGATGACCCACGGTATCAGGAAAATCTAATTTTTTCATCTGGACTATTATGCATGGTATAAGGAAAATCAAATTTTTTTCACCCTGGACTTTACTCACAGTATCAGGAAAATCTAATTTTTTTTCACCTGGACTGTTACCCACGATATTAGGAAAATCTGATTTTTTTCACCTAGACTTTACTCAAGGTATCAGGAAAATCAGATTTTTTTCACCTGGACTGTACTCACGGTATCAGGAACATCTGATTTTTTTCATGCTGAACGTTACTCACGGTATCAGGAACATCTGATTTTTTTCACCCTGGACGTTACCCACGGTATCAGGAAAATCAGATTATTTTTTCACCTGGACAATACTCATGGTATCAGGAAAATCTGATTTATTTCACACTAAACTTTATTCATGGGATCAGGAAAATCAGATTTTTTTTTCACCTGGAGTATACCCACGGTATCAGGAAAATCAGATTTTTTTCACCTGGACTATTACACGTGGTATCAGGAAAATCGAATTTTTTTCACGTGGACTTTACTCACGGTATCAGGAAAATCTGATTTTGTTCACCCTGGACTATACTCACGGTATCAGGAAAATCAGATTTTTTTCATCTGGACGATTACCCACGGTATCAGGAAAATCTAATTTTTTTCACCTGGACTATTACCAAAGGTATAAGGAAAATCGGACTTTTTTCATCTGGACTATTATGCATGGTATCAGGAAAATCAAATTTTTTTCACCCTGGACTTTACTCACAGAATCAGGAAAATCTGATTTTTTTTCCACCCTGAACTTTACTCACAGTATCAGGAAAATCTGATTTTTTTTTTCCACCTGGACTGTTACCCACGATATCAGGAAAATCTGATTTTTTTCACCTAGACTTTACTCAAGGTATCAGGAAAATCAGATTTTTTTTCACCTGGACTGTACTCACGGTATCAGGAACATCTGATTTTTTTCATGCTGAACTTTACTCACGGTATCAGGAACATCTGATTTTTTTCACCCTGGACTTTACCCACAGTATCAAAAAATCAGATTATTTTTTCACCTGGACAATACTCATGGTATCAGGAAAATCTGATTTATTTCACACTAAACTTTACTCATGGTATGAGGAAAATCTGATTTTTTTCACCTGGACTGTTACCCACGATATCAGGAAAATGTGATTTTTTTTCACCTGGACTGTTACCCACGATATCAGGAAAATCTGATTTTTTTCACCTGGACTTTACACATGATATCAGGAAAATCTGATTTTTTTCACCTGGACTTTACACACGGTATCAGGAAAATCTGATTTTTTTCTCCCGGATGATTACACACGGTATCAGGAAAATCAGATTTTTTTTCACCCTGGATTATTACCCACCATGTCAAGAAAATCGGATTTTTTTTTTCACCTTCACTATTACCCACAGTATCAGGAAAATCTGATTTTTTTCACCCTGGACTATACTCACGGTATCAGGAAAATCAGATTTTTTTCATCTGGACGATTACCCACGGTATCAGGAAAATCTAATTTTTTTCACCTGGACTATTACCAAAGGTATAAGGAAATTCGGACTTTTTTGATCTGGACTATTATGCATGGTATCAGGAAAATCAAATTTTTTTCACCCTGGACTTTAGTCACAGTATCAGGAAAATCTGATTTTTTTTCACCTGGACTGTTTCCCACGATATCAGGAAAATCTGACTTTTTTTCACCTAGACTTTACTCAAGGTATCAGGAAAATCAGATTTTTTTCACCTGGACTGTACTCACGGTATCAGGAACATCTGATATTTTTCATGCTGAAATTTACTCACGGTATCAGGAACATCTGATTTTTTTCACCCTGGACTTTACCCACGGTATCAGGAAAATCAGATTATTTTTTCACCTGGACAATACTCATGGTATCAGGAAAATCTGATTTATTTCACACTAAACTTTACTCATGGTATGAGGAAAATCTGATTTTTTTCACCTGGACTGTTACCCACGATATCAGGAAAATCTGATTATTTTTTTTCACCTGGACTGTTACCTACGATATCAGGAAAATCTTATTTTTTTCACCTGGACTTTACACACGGTATCAGGAAAAACTGATTTTTTTCAACTGGACTATATTCATGGCATCCGGAAAATCAGATTTTTTTTTCACCTGGACTTTACTCACGGTATCAGAAAAATCAGATTTTTTTTCACCGGGATTATTACCCACCATATCAGGAAAATCGGATTTTTTTTTTCACCTTCACTATTACCCACAGTATCAGGAAAATCGGATTTTTTTCTCCTGGACTATTACCCACAGTATCAGGAAAATCTGATTTTTTTCACCCTGGACTATACTCACGGTATCAGGAAAATCAGATTTTTTTCACCTGGACTATTACCAAAGGTATAAGGAAAATCGGAATTTTTTCATCTGGACTATTATGCATGGTATAAGGAAAATCAAATTTTTTCACCCTGGACTTTACTCACAGTATCAGGAAAATCTGATTTTTTTTTCACCTGGACTGTTACCCACAAAATCAGGAAAATCTGATTTTTTTCACCTAGACTTTACTCAAGGTATCAGGAAAATCAGATTTATTTTTCACCTGGACTGTACTCACGGTATCAGGAACATCTGATTTTTTTCATGCTGAACTTTACTCATGGTATCAGGAACATCTGATTTTTTTCACCCTGGACTTTACCCACGGTATCAGGAAAATCAGATTATTTTTTCACCTGGACAGTATTCATGGTATCAGGAAAATCTGATTTATTTCACACGAAACTTTACTCATGGTATGAGGAAAATCTGATTTTTTTTCACCTGGACTGTTACCCACGATATCAGGAAAATCTGATTTTTTTTCACCTGGACTGTTACCCACGATATCAGGAAAATCTGATTTTTTTTCTCCTGGACTTTACACACGGTATCAGGAAAAACTGATTTTTTTCAACTGGACTATATTCATGGGATCAGGAAAATCAGATTTTATTTTCACATGGACTATACCCATGGTATCAGGAAAATCAGATTTTTTTTTCACCTGGATTATTACCCACCATATCAGGAAAATCGGATTTTTTTTTCACCTTCACTATTACCCACAGTATTAGGAAAATCGGAATTTTTTTCCCCTGGACTATTACCCACAGTATCAGGAAAATCTGATTTTTTTCACCCTGGACTATACTCACGGTATCAGGAAAATCAGATTTTTTTCATCTGGACGATTACCCACGGTATCAGGAAAATCTAATTTTTTTCACCTGGACTATTACCAAAGCTATAAGGAAAATCGGACTTTTTTCATCTGGACTATTATGCATGGTATCAGGAAAATCAAATTTTTTTCACCCTGGACTTTACTCACAGAATCAGGAAAATCTGATTTTTTTTTTCACCCTGAACTTTACTCACAGTATCAGGAAAATCTGATTTTTTTTCACCTGGACTGTTACCCACGATATCAGGAAAATCTTATTTTTTTCACCTAGACTTTACTCAAGGTATCAGGAAAATCAGATTTTTTTCACCTGGACTGTACTCATGGTATCAGGAACATCTGATTTTTTCATGCTGAACTTTACTCACGGTATCAGGAACATCTGATTTTTTTCACCCTGGACTTTACCCACAGTATCAAGAAAATCAGATTATTTTTTCACCTGGACAATACTCATGGTATCAGGAAAATCTGATTTATTTCACACTAAACTTTACCCATGGTATGAGGAAAATCTGATTTTTTTCACCTGGACTGTTACCCACGATATCAGGAAAATCTGATTTTTTTTCACCTGGACTGTTACCCACGATATCAGGAAAATCTGATTTTTTTCACCTGGACTTTACACACGATATCAGGAAAATCTGTTTTTTTTCCACCTGGACTTTACAGACGGTATCAGGAAAATCAGATTTTTTTCAATTCATGGTATCAGGAAAATCAGATTTTTTTTCACCTGGACTATTACGCATGGTATCAGGAAAACTAAATTTTTTTCACCATGGACTTTACACACGGTATCAGGAAAATCAGATTTTTTTCAATTCATGGTATCAGGAAAATCAGATTTTTTTCACCTGGACTATCACCAAACGTATCAGGAAAATCAGACTTTTTTCATCTGGACTATTACCCACAGTATCAGGAAAATCAGATTTTTTTCACCTGGACTATTACACATGGTATCAGGAAAATCATTTTTTTTTTCACCTGGACTATACTCACGATATCAGGAAAATCGGATTTTTTTTATCACCTTCACTATTACCCACAGTATCATGAAAATCGGATTTTTTTTCCCTGGACTATTACCCACAGTATCAGGAAAATCTGATTTTTTTTTTCACCTGGACTATACTCACGATATCAGGAAAATCAGATTTTTTTCACCTGGACGATTACACATGGTATCAGGAAAATCGAATTTTTTTCACCTGGACTTTACTCACGCTATCAGGAAAATCAGATTTTTTTTCACCTGGATTATTACCCACCATATCAAGAAAATCGGATTTTTTTTTCACCTTCACTATTACCCACAGTATTAGGAAAATCGGATTTTTTTCTCCTGGACTATTACCCACAGTATCAGGAAAATCTGATTTTTTTCACCCTGGACTATATTCACGGTATCAGGAAAATCAGATTTTTTCTTCTGGACGATTACCCACGGTATCAGGAAAATCTAATTTTTTTTCACCTGGACTATTACCAAAGGTATAAGGAAAATCGGACTTTTTTCATCTGGACTATTATGCATGGTATCAGGAAAATCAAATTTTTTTCACCCTGGACTTTACTCACAGTATCAGGAAAATCTGATTTTTTTTCACCTGGACTGTTACCCACGATATCAGGAAAATCTTATTTTTTTCACCTAGACTTTACTCAAGGTATCAGGAAAATTAGATTTTTTTCACCTGGACTGTACTCACGGTATCAGGAACATCTGATTTTTTCATGCTGAACTTTACTCACGGTATCAGGAACATCTGATTTTTTTTCACCCTGGACTTTACCCACAGTATCAGGAATATCAGATTATTTTTTCACCTGGACAATACTCATGGTATCAGGAAAATCTGATTTATTTCACACTAAACTTTACTCATGGTATGAGGAAAATCTGATTTTTTTCACCTGGACTGTTACCCACGATATCAGGAAAATCTGATTTTTTTTCACCTGGACTGTTACCCACGATATCAGGAAGATATGATTTTTTTTCACCTGGACTTTACACACGATATCAGGAAAATCTGATTTTTTTCACCTGGACTTTACACACGGTATCAGGAAAATCTGATTTTTTTTCAACTGGACTATATTCATGGTATCAGGAAAACTAAATTTTTTTCACCCTGAACTTTACAGACGGTATCAGGAAAATCAGATTTTTTTCAATTCATGGTATCAGGAAAATCAGATTTTTTTTCACCTGGACTATTACGCATGGTATCAGGAAAACTAAATTTTTTTCACCATGGACTTTACACACAGTATCAGGAAAATCAGATTTTTTTCAATTCATGGTATCAGGAAAATCAGATTTTTTTTCACCTGGACTATCACCAAACGTATCAGGAAAATAGGACTTTTTTCATCTGGACTATTACCCACAGTATCAGGAAAATCTGATTTTTTTTTTCACCTGGACAATTATACATGGTATCAGGAAAATCGAACTTTTTTCACCTTGACTTTACTCACGCTATCAGGAAAATCAGATTTTTTTTCCACCTGGATTATTACCCACCATATCAAGAAAATCGGATTTTTTTTCACCTTCACTATTACCCACAGTATTAGGAAAATCGGATTTTTTTCTCCTGGACTATTACCCACAGTATCACGAAAATCTGATTTTTTTCACACTGGACTATACTCACGGTATCAGGAAAATCAGATTTTTTTCATCTGGACGATTACCCACGGTATCAGGAAAATCAAATTTTTTTCACCCTGGACTTTACTCACAGTATCAGGAAAATCTGATTTTTTTCACCTGGACTGTTACCCACGATATCAGGAAAATCTGATTTTTTTCACCTAGACTTTACTCAAGGTATCAGGAAAATCAGATTTTTTTCACCTGGCCTGTACTCACGCTATCAGGAACATCTGATTTTTTTCATGCTGAACTTTACTCACGGTATCAGGAACATCTGATTTTTTTTCACCCTGGACTTTACCCACGGTATCAGGAAAATCAGATTATTTTTTTCACCTGGACAATACTCATGGTATCAGGAAAATCTGATTTATTTCACACTAAACTTTACAAATGGTATGAGGAAAATCTGATTTTTTTCACCTGGACTGTTACCCACGATATCAGGAAAATCTGAGTTTTTTTTCACATGGACTGTTACCTACGATATCAGGAAAATCTGATTTTTTTCACCTGGACTTTACACACGGTATCAGGAAAAACTGATTTTTTTCGACTGGACTATATTCATGGTATCAGGAAAATCAGATTTTTTTTCACCTGGACTATACCCACAGTATCAGGAAAATCAGATTTTTTTTACCTGGACTATTACGCATTGTATCAGGAAAATCGAATTTTTTTCACCTGGACTTTACTCACAGTATCAGGAAATACAGATTTTTTTCACCTGGACTAAACTCCCGGTATCAGGAAAATATGATTTTTTTCACCCTGGACGTTACTCATGGTATCAAGAAAATCTGATTTTTTCACCCTGGACGTCACTCACAGTATCAGGAAAATCAGATTTTTTTTACCTGGACTATTACGCATTGTATCAGGAAAATCGAATTTTTTTCACCTGGACTTTACTCACAGTATCAGGAAATACAGATTTTTTTCACCTGGACTAAACTCCCGGTATCAGGAAAATATGATTTTTTTCACCCTGGACGTCACTCACGGTATCAGGAAAATCGGATTTTTTTCACCCTGGACTTTACTCACTGTATCTGGAAAATCTGATTTTTTTCACGTGGGACGTTACTCACGGTATCATGAAAACCTGTTTTTATTTCCCTGGACTTTACTCACGGTATCAGGAAGATTGGATTTTTTTCACCTGGACTATTAACCACGGTATCAGGAAAATGTGATTTTTTTCCCCAGGACTATTACACGCGGTATCAGGAAAATCTGATTTTTCCCCCCGGGACTATTACCCAAGGTATCAGGACAATCTGATTTTCTTCACCCGGAATGTTTCTCACGGTTTTTTGAAAATCTGATTTTTTCCACCCTGGACGTTACCCAAGGTATCAGGAAAATTGGATTTTTTTCACCTGGACTATTAACCACAATATCAGGAAAATCTGATTTTTTCAACTAGAATATTACCCACGCTATCAGGAAAATCTGAGGTTTTTTTTCACCGGGACTAATGCCCGCGTTACCAGGAAAATATGATTTTTTCCACCCTGGACGTTACTCACGGTATCAGGAAAATAAGATTTTTTTCACGTTGGACTTTACTCACGGTATCAGGAAAATTGGATTTTTTTCACCTGGACTAATAACCATGGTATCATGAAAATCTGATTTTTTTTTCACCATGGTATCAGGAAAATATGATTTTTTTTCACCCTGGACATTACTTACGGTATCAGAAAAATCGTATTTTTTCTCCCTAAACTTTACTCACGGTATCAGGAAAATATGATTTTTTTTCACCCTGGACGTTACTCACGGTATCAGGAAAATAAGATTTTTTTTCATGTTGGACTTTACTCTCGGTATCAGGAAAATTGGATTTTTTTAACCTGGATTATTAACCACGGTATCATGAAAATCAAATTTTTTTCACCTGGACTATTACCCACGGTATCAGGAAAGTATGATTTTTTTTCACCCTGGACGTTACTGACGGTATCAGGAAAATCAGATTTTTTTCACCATGGACGTTACTCACGGGATCAAGAAAATCTGATTTTTTTTCACCATGGACGTTACTCACGGCATCATGAAAATCGGAATTTTTTCACCCTGAACTATATTCACGGTATCATGAAAATCTGATTTTTTTCACCCTGGACTTTACTCACTGTATCTGGAAAATCTGATTTTTTTCACGTGGGACGTTACTCACGGTATCATGAAAACCTGTTTTTATTTCCCTGGACTTTACTCACGGTATCAGGAAGATTGGATTTTTTTCACCTGGACTATTAACCACGGTATCAGGAAAATGTGATTTTTTTCCCCAGGACTATTACACGCGGTATCAGGAAAATCTGATTTTTTCCCCCGGGACTATTACCCAAGGTATCAGGACAATCTGATTTTCTTCACCCGGAATGTTTCTCACGGTTTTTTGAAAATCTGATTTTTTCCACCCTGGACGTTACCCAAGGTATCAGGAAAATTGGATTTTTTTCACCTGGACTATTAACCACAATATCAGGAAAATCTGATTTTTTCACCTAGAATATTACCCACGCTATCAGGAAAATCTGAGGTTTTTTTTCACCGGGACTAATGCCCGCGTTACCAGGAAAATATGATTTTTTCCACCCTGGACGTTACTCACGGTATCAGGAAAATAAGATTTTTTTCACGTTGGACTTTACTCACGGTATCAGGAAAATTGGATTTTTTTCACCTGGACTAATAACCATGGTATCATGAAAATCTGATTTTTTTTTCACCATGGTATCAGGAAAATATGATTTTTTTTCACCCTGGACATTACTTACGGTATCAGAAAAATCGTATTTTTTCTCCCTAAACTTTACTCACGGTATCAGGAAAATATGATTTTTTTTCACCCTGGACGTTACTCACGGTATCAGGAAAATAAGATTTTTTTTCATGTTGGACTTTACTCACGGTATCAGGAAAATTGGATTTTTTTCACCTGGATTATTAACCACGGTATCATGAAAATCAAATTTTTTTCACCTGGACTATTACCCACGGTATCAGGAAAGTATGATTTTTTTTCACCCTGGACGTTACTGACGGTATCAGGAAAATCTGATTTTTTTCACCATGGACGTTACTCACGGGATCAAGAAAATCTGATTTTTTTTCACCATGGACGTTACTCACGGCATCATGAAAATCGGAATTTTTTCACCCTGGACGTTACTCACGGTATCAGGAAAATTGGATTTTTTTCACCTGCACTATTAACCACGGTATCATGGAAATCTGATTTTTTTCACGTGGAATATTAACCAAGGTATCAGGAAAATATGATTTTTTTCACCCTGGACGTTACTCACGGTATCAGGAAAATCAGATTTTTTCACCCTAGACGTTACTCACGGTATCAGGAAAATTTTATTTTTTTCACGTTGGATTTTACTCACGGTATCATGAAAATCCGATTTTTTTTCACCTGGACTAAACTCACGGTATCAGGAAAATAAGATTTCTTTTCACCCTGGACGTTACTCATGGTATCAGGAAAATCTGATTTTTTTCACCCTGGACGTCACTCACGGTATCAGGAAAATCGGATTTTTTTCACCCTGAACTTTACTCACGGTATCATGAAAATCTGATTTTTTTTTACCCTGGACTTTACTCACGGTATCAGGAAGATTGGATTTTTTTCATCTGCACTATTAACCACGGTATAATGAAAATCTGATTTTTTTCACCTTGAATATTACCGACGGTATCATGAAATTCTGATTTTTTTTCACCTGGACTATTACCCACGGTATCAGGAAAATATGATTTTTTTCACCCTGGACGTTACTCACGGTATCAGGAAAATATGATTTTTTTCACCCTGGACGTTACTCACGGTATCAGGAAAATCGGATTTTTTTCACCCTAAACTTTTCTCATGGTATCATGAAAATCTGACTTTTTCACCCTGGACTTTACTCATGGTATCAGGAAAATCTGATTTTTTTTTTCAACTGGACTGTTACCCACGGTATAATGAAAATCTGATTATTTTTTACCCTAGAATTTACTCACGGTTTCAGGAAAATCAGATTTTCTTCACCCGGGACGTTACTCACGGTATCAGGAAAATCTGATTTTTTTTCACCCTGGACTTTACTCACGGTATCATGAAAATCTTAATCTATTTTTACCCTGGACTTTACTCACGGTATCAGGAAAATCATATTTTTCCACCCGGGACGTTACTCACGATATCAGGAAAATCTGATTTTTTTTTCACCCTGGACGTTACTCATGGTATCAGGAAAATCTGATTTTTTTCACCCTGGACGTCACTCACGGTATCAGGAAAATCGGATTTTTTTCACGCTGAACTTTACTCACGGTATCATGAAAATCTGATTTTTTTTCACCTGGACTTTACTCACTGTATCTGGAAAATCTGATTTTTTTCACTTGGACTATTTCCCGCGGTATCAGGAAAATATGATTTTTTTTTTCACCCTGGACGTTACTCACGGTATCAGGAAAATCAGATTTTTTTCACTTCGACTATTACCCACGGTATCATGAAAATCTAATTATTTTTTACCCTGGACTTTACTCACGGTATCAGGAAGATTGGATTTTTTTCACCTGGACTATTAACCATGGTATCAGGAAAATCTGATTTTTTTCCCCTGGAAGTATTACCCGCGGTATCAGGAAAATCTGATTTTTTTTCCCCGGGACTATTACCCACCGTATAAGGAAAATCTGATTTTCTTCACTCGGAACGTTTCTCACGGTTTTTTGAAAATCGGATTTTTTTTTCACGGGGACTATTACCCGCGGTATCAGGAAAATATGATTTTTTTCACCCTGGACGTTAGTCATGGTATCAGGAAATTTTATTTTTTTCACGTTGGACTTTACTCACCGTATCAGGAAAATTGGATTTTTTTTCACCTGCACTATTAACCATGGTATAATGAAAATCTGATTTTTTTCACCTTGAATATTACCGACGGTATCATGAAATTCTGATTTTTCTTCACCTGGACTATTACCCACGGTATCAGGAAAATATGATTTGTTTCACCCTAAACTTTACTCACGGTATCATGAAAATCTGACTTTTTCACCCTGGACTTTACTCATGGTATCAGGAAAATCTGATTTTTTTTCAACTGGACTGTTACCCACGGTATAATGAAAATCTGATTATTTTTTACCCTAGAATTTACTCACGGTTTCAGGAAAATCAGATTTTCTTCACCCGGGACGTTACTCACGGTATCACGAAAATCTGATTTTTTGTCACCGGGACTATTACCCGCGGTATCAGGAAAATATGATTTTTTTTCAACCTGGATGTTACTCACAGTATCAGGAAAATCAGATTTTTTTCACCCTGGACTTTACTCACGGTATCAGGAAAATCAGATTTTTTTCACCCTGGACTTTACTCACGGTATCAGGAAAATCTGACTTTTTCACCCTGGACTTTACTCACAGTATCATGAAAATCTTATTCTTTTTTTACCCTGGACTTTACTCACAGTATCTTGAAAATCTAATTTTTTTCACCTGGACTGTTACCCACAGTATCATGAAAATCTGATTTTTTTTTTACCCTGTACTTTACTCACGGTATCAGGAAAATGGGATTTTTTTCACCTGCACTATTAACCATGGTATCATGTAAATCTGATTTTTTTCACCTGGAATATTACCCAAGGTATCAGGAAAATATGATTTTTTTCCACCCGGGACGTTACTCACGATATCAGGAAAATCTGATTTTTTTTCACCGGGACTATTACCCGCGGTATCAGGAAACTATGATTTTTTTTCACCCTGGATGTTACTCACGGCATCAGGAAAATCAGATTTTTTCACCCTAGACTTTACTCACTGTATCAGGAAAAATTTATTTTTTTCACGTTGGACTAAACTCACGGTATCATGAAAATCTGATTTTTTTTCA
Organism: Bradypodion ventrale; assembly: GCA_035047345.1. Lineage (NCBI taxonomy): Eukaryota > Metazoa > Chordata > Lepidosauria > Squamata > Chamaeleonidae > Bradypodion > Bradypodion ventrale. Next base: position 180,365,296 of record JAWDJE010000001.1, read on the forward strand.
CCTGGACTAAACTCACGGTATCAGGAAAATATGATTTTTTCCACCCTGGACGTTACTCATGGTATCAGGAAAATCTGATTTTTTTCACCCTGGACGTCACTCACGGTATCAGGAAAATCGGATTTTTTTCACCCTGAACTATACTCACGGTATCATGAAAATCTGATTTTTTTTCACCCTGGACTTTACTCACTGTATCTGGAAAATCTGATTTTTTTCACGTGGGACGTTACTCACGGTATCATGAAAATCTGTTTTTTTTTCCCTGGACTTTACTCACGGTATCAGGAAGATTGGATTTTTTTCACCTGGACTATTAACCACGGTATCAGGAAAATGTGATTTTTTCCCCAGGACTATTACACGCGGTATCAGGAAAATCTGATTTTTTTTCCCCCAGGACTATTACCCACGGTATCAGGACAATCTGATTTTCTTCACCCGGAATGTTTCTCACGGTTTTTTGAAAATCTGATTTTTTCCACCCTGGACGTTACCCAAGGTATCAGGAAAATTGGATTTTTTTCACCTGGACTATTAACCACAATATCAGGAAAATCTGATTTTTTCAACTAGAATATTACCCACGCTATCAGGAAAATCTGAGTTTTTTTTCACCGGGACTATTGCCTGCGTTACCAGGAAAATATGATTTTTTTCACCCGGGACGTTACTCACGGTATCACGAAAATAAGATTTTTTTCACGTTGGACTTTACTCACGGTATCAGGAAAATTGGATTTTTTTCACCTGGACTAATAACCATGGTATCATGAAAATCTGATTTTTTTTCACCCTGGACATTACTTACGGTATCAGAAAAATCGTATTTTTTCACCCTAAACTTTACTCACGGTATCAGGAAAATATGATTTTTTTTCACCCTGGACGTTACTCACGGTATCAGGAAAATAAGATTTTTTTTCATGTTGGACTTTACTCACGGTATCAGGAAAATTGGATTTTTTTCACCTGGACTGTTACCCACGATATCAGGAAAATGTGATTTTTTTTCACCTGGACTGTTACCCACGATATCAGGAAAATCTGATTTTTTTCACCTGGACTTTACACATGATATCAGGAAAATCTGATTTTTTTCACCTGGACTTTACACACGGTATCAGGAAAATCTGATTTTTTTCTCCTGGATGATTACACATGGTATCAGGAAAATCGAATTTTTTTCACCTGGACTTTACTCACGGTATCAGGAAAATCAGATTTTTTTTCACCTGGATTATTACCCACCATGTCAAGAAAATCGGATTTTTTTTCACCTTCACTATTACCCACAGTATCAGGAAAATCTGATTTTTTTCACCCTGGACTATACTCACGGTATCAGGAAAATCAGATTTTTTTCATCTGGACGATTACCCACGGTATCAGGAAAATCTAATTTTTTTCACCTGGACTATTACCAAAGGTATATGGAAATTCGGACTTTTTTGATCTGGACTATTATGCATGGTATCAGGAAAATCAAATTTTTTTCACCCTGGACTTTACTCACAGTATCAGGAAAATCTGATTTTTTTTCACCTGGACTGTTTCCCACGATATCAGGAAAATCTGACTTTTTTTCACCTAGACTTTACTCAAGGTATCAGGAAAATCAGATTTTTTTCACCTGGACTGTACTCACGGTATCAGGAACATCTGATATTTTTCATGCTGAAATTTACTCACGGTATCAGGAACATCTGATTTTTTTCACCCTGGACTTTACCCACGGTATCAGGAAAATCAGATTATTTTTTCACCTGGACAATACTCATGGTATCAGGAAAATCTGATTTATTTCACACTAAACTTTACTCATGGTATGAGGAAAATCTGATTTTTTTTCACCTGGACTGTTACCCACGATATCAGGAAAATCTGATTATTTTTTTCACCTGGACTGTTACCTACGATATCAGGAAAATCTTATTTTTTTCACCTGGACTTTACACACGGTATCAGGAAAAACTGATTTTTTTCAACTGGACTATATTCATGGTATCCGGAAAATCAGATTTTTTTTTTTCACCTGGACTTTACTCACGGTATCAGAAAAATCAGATTTTTTTTCACCGGGATTATTACCCACCATATCAGGAAAATCGGATTTTTTTTTTCACCTTCACTATTACCCACAGTATCAGGAAAATCGGATTTTTTTCTCCTGGACTATTACCCACAGTATCAGGAAAATCTGATTTTTTTCACCCTGGACTATACTCACGGTATCAGGAAAATCAGATTTTTTTCACCTGGACTATTACCAAAGGTATAAGGAAAATCGGAATTTTTTCATCTGGACTATTATGCATGGTATAAGGAAAATCAAATTTTTTCACCCTGGACTTTACTCACAGTATCAGGAAAATCTGATTTTTTTTCACCTGGACTGTTACCCACAATATCAGGAAAATCTGATTTTTTTCACCTAGACTTTACACATGATATCAGGAAAATCTGATTTGTTTCACCTGGACTTTACACACGGTATCAGGAAAATCTGATTTTTTTTCAACTGGACAATATTCATGGTAACAGGAAAACTAAATTTTTTTCACCCTGGACTTTACCCACGGTATCAGGAAAATGAGATTATTTTTTCACCTGGACAATACTCATGGTATCAGGAAAATCTGATTTATTTCACACTAAACTTTACTCATGGTATGAGGAAAATCTGATTTTTTTTCACCTGGACTGTTACCTACGATATCAGGAAAATCTGATTTTTTTCACCTCGACTTTACACACGGTATCAGGAAAAACTGATTTTTTTCAACTGGACTATATTCATGGTATCAGGAAAATCAGATTTTTTTTCACCTGGACTTTACTCACGGTATCAGGAAAATCAGATTTTTTTTCACCTGGATTATTACCCACCATATCAAGAAAATCGGATTTTTTTCACCTGGACTATTACCAAAGGTATAAGGAAAATCGGAATTTTTTCATCTGGACTATTATGCATGGTATAAGGAAAATCAAATTTTTTCACCCTGGACTTTACTCACAGTATCAGGAAAATCTGATTTTTTTTCACCTGGACTGTAACCCACAATATCAGGAAAATCTGATTTTTTTCACCTAGACTTTACACATGATATCAGGAAAATCTGATTTGTTTCACCTGGACTTTACACACGGTATCAGGAAAATCTGATTTTTTTTCAACCGGACAATATTCATGGTAACAGGAAAACTAAATTTTTTTCACCCTGGACTTTACCCACGGTATCAGGAAAATGAGATTATTTTTTCACCTGGACAATACTCATGGTATCAGGAAAATCTGATTTATTTCACACTAAACTTTACTCATGGTATGAGGAAAATCTGATTTTTTTCACCTGGACTGTTACCTACGATATCAGGAAAATCTGATTTTTTTCACCTCGACTTTACACACGGTATCAGGAAAAACTGATTTTTTTCAACTGGACTATATTCATGGTATCAGGAAAATCAGATTTTTTTTCACCTGGACTTTACTCACGGTATCAGGAAAATCAGATTTTTTTTCACCTGGATTATTACCCACCATATCAAGAAAATCGGATTTTTTTCCCACAGTATTAGGAAAATCGGATTTTTTTCTCCTGGACTATTACCCACGGTATCAGGAAAATCTGATTTTTTTCATCTGGACTATTACCAAAGGTATCAGGAAAATCGGACATTTTTCATCTGGACTATTATGCATGGTATCAGGAAAATCAAATTTTTTTCACCCTGGACTTTACTCACAGTATCAGGAAAATCTGATTTTTTTTCACCTGGACTGTTACCCACGATATCAGGAAAATCTGACTTTTTTTCACCTAGACTTTACTCAAGGTATCAGGAAAATCAGATTTTTTTTTCACCTGGATTATTACCCACCATATCAGGAAAATCGGATTTTTTTTTCACCTTCACTATTACCCACAGTATTAGGAAAATCGGATTTTTTTTCTCCTGGACTATTACCCACAGTATCAGGAAAATCTGATTTTTTTCACCCTCTACTATACTCACGGTATCAGGAAAATCAGATTTTTTCCACCTGGACTATTACCAAAAGTATAAGGAAAATCGGACTTTTTTCATCTGGACTATTATGCATGGTATAAGGAAAATCAAATCTTTTTTCACCCTGGACTTTACTCACAGTATCAGGAAAATCTGATTTTTTTTTCACCTGGACTGTTACCCACGATATCAGGAAAATCTGATTTTTTTCACCTAGACTTTACTCAAGGTATCAGGAAAATCAGATTTTTTTCACCTGGACTGTACTCACGGTATCAGGAACATCCGATTTTTTTCATGCTGAACTTTACTCACGGTATCAGGAACATCTGATTTTTTTCACCCTGGACTTTACCCACGGTATCAGGAAAATCAGATTATTTTTTCACCTGGACAATACTCATGGTATCAGGAAAATCTGATTTATTTCACACTAAACTTTACTCATGGTATGAGGAAAATGTGATTTTTTTCACCTGGACTGTACTCACGATAACAGGAAAATGTGATTTTTTTTCTCCTGGACTTTACACACGGTATCAGGAAAATCTGATTTTTTTCACCTGGACTTTACTCATGGTATCAGGAAAATCAGATTTTTTTTCACCTGGATTATTACCCACCATATCAGGAAAATCGGATTTTTTTCACCTTCACTATTACCCACAGTATTAGGAGAATCGGATTTTTTTCCCCTGGACTATTACCCACGGTATCAGGAAAATCTAATTTTTTTCACCTGGACTATTACCAAAGGTATAAGGAAAATCGGACTTTTTTCAACTGGACTATTATGCATGGTATCAGGAAAATCAAATTTTTTTCACACTGGACTTTACTCACAGAATCAGGAAAATCTGATTTTTTTTCCACCCTGAACTTTACTCACAGTATCAGGAAAATCTGATTTTTTTTTTCACCTCGACTGTTACCCACGATATCAGGAAAATCTGATTTTTTTCACCTGGACTGTTACCCACGATATCAGGAAAATCTGATTTTTTTCACCTGGACTTTACACATGATATCAGGAAAATCTGATTTTTTTTTCACCTGGACTTTACACACGGTATCAGGAAAATCTGATTTTTTTTCAACAGGACAATATTCATGGTATCAGGAAAACTAAATTTTTTTCACCCTGGACTTTACACACGGTATCAGGAAAATCAGATTTTTTTCAATTCATGCTATCAGGAAAATCAGATTTTTTTTCACCTGGACTATTACGCATGGTATCAGAAAAACTAAAAAATTTTCACCCTGGACTTTACACACGATATCAGGAAAATCAGATTTTTTTTCAATTCATGGTATCAGGAAAATCAATTTTTTTTCACCTGGACTGTACTCACGGTATCAGGAACATCTGATTTTTTTTCATGCTGAACTTTACTCACGGTATCAGGAACATCTGATTTTTTTCACCCTGGACTTTACCCACAGTATCAAAAAAATCAGATTATTTTTTCACCTGGACAATACTCATGGTATAAGGAAAATCTGATTTATTTCACACTAAACTTTACTCATGGTATGAGGAAAATCTGATTTTTTTCACCTGGACTGTTACCCACGATATCAGGAAAATGTGATTTTTTTTCACCTGGACTGTTACCCACGATATCAGGAAAATCTGATTTTTTTCACCTGGACTTTACACATGATATCAGGAAAATCTGATTTGTTTCACCTGGACTTTACACACAGTATCAGGAAAATCTGATTTTTTTTCAACTGGACAATATTCATGGTAACAGGAAAACTAAATTTTTTTCACCCTGGACTTTACCCACGGTATCAGGAAAATGAGATTATTTTTTCACCTGGACAATACTCATGGTATCAGGAAAATCTGATTTATTTCACACTAAACTTTACTCATGGTATGAGGAAAATCTGATTTTTTTCACCTGGACTGTTACCTACGATATCAGGAAAATCTGATTTTTTTCACCTCGACTTTACACACGGTATCAGGAAAAACTGATTTTTTTCAACTGGAGTATATTCATGGTATCAGGAAAATCAGATTTTTTTTCACCTGGACTTTACTCACGGTATCAGGAAAATCAGATTTTTTTTCACCTGGATTATTACCCACCATATCAAGAAAATCGGATTTTTTTTCCACCTTCACTATTACCCACAGTATTAGGAAAATCGGATTTTTTTCTCCTGGACTATTACCCACGGTATCAGGAAAATCTGATTTTTTTCACCTGGACTATTACCAAAGGTATCAGGAAAATCGGACATTTTTCATCTGGACTATTATGCATGGTATCATGAAAATCAAATTTTTTTCACCCTGGACTTTACTCACAGTATCAGGAAAATCTGATTTTTTTTTCACCTGGACTGTTACCCACGATATCAGGAAAATCTGACTTTTTTTCACCTAGACTTTACTCAAGGTATCAGGAAAATCAGATTTTTTTTCACCTGGATTATTACCCACCATATCAGGAAAATCGGATTTTTTTTTTCACCTTCACTATTACCCACAGTATTAGGAAAATCGGATTTTTTTTCTCCTGGACTATTACCCACAGTATCAGGAAAATCTGATTTTTTTCACCCTCTACTATACTCACGGTATCAGGAAAATCTGATTTTTTCCACCTGGACTATTACCAAAAGTATAAGGAAAATCGGACTTTTTTCATCTGGACTATTATGCATGGTATAAGGAAAATCAAATCTTTTTTCACCCTGGACTTTACTCACAGTATCAGGAAAATCTGATTTTTTTTCACCTGGACTGTTACCCACGATATCAGGAAAATCTGATTTTTTTCACCTAGACTTTACTCAAGGTATCAGGAAAATCAGATTTTTTTCACCTGGACTGTACTCACGGTATCAGGAACATCCGATTTTTTTCATGCTGAACTTTACTCCCGGTATCAGGAACATCTGATTTTTTTCACCCTGGACTTTACCCACGGTATCAGGAAAATCAGATTATTTTTTCACCTGGACAATACTCATGGTATCAGGAAAATCTGATTTATTTCACACTAAACTTTACTCATGGTATGAGGAAAATGTGATTTTTTTCACCTGGACTGTACTCACGATAACAGGAAAATGTGATTTTTTTTCTCCTGGACTTTACACACGGTGTCAGGAAAATCTGATTTTTTTCACCTGGACTTTACTCATGGTATCAGGAAAATCAGATTTTTTTTCACCTGGATTATTACCCACCATATCAGGAAAATCGGATTTTTTTTCACCTTCACTATTACCCACAGTATTAGGAGAATCGGATTTTTTTCCCCTGGACTATTACCCACGGTATCAGGAAAATCTAATTTTTTTCACCTGGACTATTACCAAAGGTATAAGGAAAATCGGACTTTTTTCAACTGGACTATTATGCATGGTATCAGGAAAATCAAATTTTTTTCACCCTGGACTTTACTCACAGAATCAGGAAAATCTGATTTTTTTTCCACCCTGAACTTTACTCACAGTATCAGGAAAATCTGATATTTTTTTTCACCTGGACTGTTACCCACGATATCAGGAAAATCTGATTTTTTTCACCTGGACTGTTACCCACGATATCAGGAAAATCTGATTTTTTTCGCCTGGACTTTACACATGATATCAGGAAAATCTGATTTTTTTTCACCTGGACTTTACACACGGTATCAGGAAAATCTGATTTTTTTTCAACAGGACAATATTCATGGTATCAGGAAAACTAAATTTTTTTCACCCTGGACTTTACACACGGTATCAGGAAAATCAGATTTTTTTCAATTCATGCTATCAGGAAAATCAGATTTTTTTTCACCTGGACTATTACGCATGGTATCAGAAAAACTAAAAAATTTTCACCCTGGACTTTACACACGATATCAGGAAAATCAGATTTTTTTTCAATTCATGGTATCAGGAAAATCAATTTTTTTTCACCTGGACTGTACTCACGGTATCAGGAACATCTGATTTTTTTTCATGCTGAACTTTACTCACGGTATCAGGAACATCTGATTTTTTTCACCCTGGACTTTACCCACAGTATCAAAAAAATCAGATTATTTTTTCACCTGGACAATACTCATGGTATAAGGAAAATCTGATTTATTTCACACTAAACTTTACTCATGGTATGAGGAAAATCTGATTTTTTTCACCTGGACTGTTACCCACGATATCAGGAAAATCTGATTTTTTTCACCTGGACTGTTACCCACGATATCAGGAAAATCTGATTTTTTTCACCTGGACTTTACACATGATATCAGGAAAATCTGATTTTTTTTCACCTGGACTTTACACACGGTATCAGGAAAATCTGATTTTTTTTCAACAGGACAATATTCATGGTATCAGGAAAACTAAATTTTTTTCACCCTGGACTTTACACACGGTATCAGGAAAATCAGATTTTTTTTCAATTCATGCTATCAGGAAAATCAGATTTTTTTTCACCTGGACTATTACGCATGGTATCAGAAAAACTAAAAAATTTTCACCCTGGACTTTACACACGATATCAGGAAAATCAGATTTTTTTTCAATTCATGGTATCAGGAAAATCAATTTTTTTTCACCTGGACTGTACTCACGGTATCAGGAACATCTGATTTTTTTTCATGCTGAACTTTACTCACGGTATCAGGAACATCTGATTTTTTTCACCCTGGACTTTACCCACAGTATCAAAAAAATCAGATTATTTTTTCACCTGGACAATACTCATGGTATAAGGAAAATCTGATTTATTTCACACTAAACTTTACTCATGGTATGAGGAAAATCTGATTTTTTTCACCTGGACTTTACACATGATATCAGGAAAATCTGATTTGTTTCACCTGGACTTTACACACGGTATCAGGAAAGTCTGATTTTTTTTCAACTGGACAATATTCATGGTAACAGGAAAACTAAATTTTTTTCACCCTGGACTTTACACACGGTATCAGGAAAAGCAGATTTTTTTTCAATTCATGGTATCAGGAAAATCAATTTTTTTTCACCCTGGACTTTACTCACGGAATCAGGAAAATCAGATATTTTTCCACCTGGATTATTACCCATCATATCAGGAAAATCTGATTTTTTTTTCACCTGGACTATACTCACGATATCAGGAAAATCAGATTTTTTTCTCCTGGACGATTACACACGGTATCAGGAAAATCGAATTTTTTTCACCTGGACTTTACTCACGGTATCAGGAAAATCAGATTTTTTTCACCCTGGACTATACTCACGGTATCAGGAAAATCAGATTTTTTTCATCTGGACGATTACCCACGGTATCAGGAAAATCAGATTTTTTTCACATGGACTATTACCAAAGGTCTAAGGAAAATCGGACTTTTTTCATCTGGACTATTATGCATGGTATCAGGAAAATCAAATTTTTTTCACCCTGCACTTTACTCACAGTATCAGGAAAATCTGATTTTTTTTCACCTGGACTGTTTCCCACGATATCAGGAAAATCTGACTTTTTTTCACCTAGACTTTATTCAAGGTATCAGGAAAATCAGATTTTTTTCACCTGGACTGGACTCACGGTATCAGGAACATCTGATTTTTTTCATGCTGAAATTTACTCACGGTATCAAGAACATCTGATTTTTTTCACCCTGGACTTTACCCACGGTATCAGGAAAATCAGATTATTTTTTCACCTGGATAATACTCATGGTATCAGGAAAATCTGATTTATTTCACACTAAACTTTACTCATGGTATGAGGAAAATCTGATTTTTTTCACCTGGACTGTTACCCACGATATCAGGAAAATCTGATTTTTTTTCACCTGGACTGTTACCTACGATATCAGGAAAATCTGATTTTTTTCACCTGGACTTTACTCACGGTATCAGGAAAAACTGATTTTTTTCAACTGGACTATATTCATGGTATCAGGAAAATCAGATTTTTTTTTCACCTGGACTTTACTCACAGTATCAGGAAAATCAGATTTTTTTTCACCGGGATTATTACCCACCATATCAGGAAAATCGGATTTTTTTTTCACGTTCACTATTACCCACAGTATCAGGAAAATCGGATTTTTTTCTCCTGGACTATTACCCACAGTATCAGGAAAATCTGATTTTTTTCACCCTGGACTATACTCACGGTATCAGGAAAATCAGATTTTTTTCACCTAGACTATTACCAAAGGTATAAGGAAAATTGGACTTTTTTCATCTGGACTATTATGCATGGTATAAGGAAAATCAATTTTTTTTTCACCCTCGACTTTACTCACAGTATCAGGAAAATCTGATTTTTTTTCACCTGGACTGTGACCCACGATATCAGGAAAATCTGATTTTTTTCACCTAGACTTTACTCAAGGTATCAGGAAAATCAGATTTTTTTCACCTGGACTATTATGCATGGTATCAGGAAAACTAAAATTTTTTCACCCTGGACTTTACACACGGTATCAGGAAAATCAGATTTTTTTTCAATTCATGGTATCAGGAAAATCAGATATTTTTTCACCTGGACTATTACACATGGTATCAGGAAAATCAATTTTTTTTCACCTGGACTTTACTCACGGAATCAGGAAAATCAGATTTTTTTTCCACCTGGATTATTACCCATCATATCAGGAAAATCGGATTTTTTTATCACCTTCACTATTACCCACAGTATCAGGAAAATCGGATTTGTTTCCCTGCACTATTACCCACAGTATCAGGAAAATCTGATTTTTTTTCACCTGGACTATACTCACGATATCAGGAAAATCAGATTTTTTTTCCACCTGGATTATTACCCACCATATCAGGAAAATCGGATTTTTAATCACCTTCACTATTACCCACAGTATCAGGAAAATCGGATTTTTTTCCCCTGGACTATTACCCACAGTATCAGGAAAATCTGATTTTTTTTTCACCTGGACTATACTCACGATATCAGGAAAATCAGATTTTTTTCTCCTGGACGATTACACATGGTATCAGGAAAATCGAATTTTTTTCACCTGGACTTTACTCACGGTATCAGGAAAATCGGATTTTTTTCTCCTGGACTATTACCCACAGTATCAGGAAAATCTGATTTTTTTCACCCTGGACTATACTCACGGTATCAGGAAAATCAGATTTTTTTCATCTGGACGATGACCCACGGTATCAGGAAAATCTAATTTTTTTCACCTGGACTATTACCAAAGGAATAAGGAAAATCGGTCTTTTTTCATCTGGACTATCATGCTTGGTATCAGGAAAATCAAATTTTTTTCCCCCTGGACTTTACTCACAGTATCAGGAAAATCTTATTTTTTTTCACCTGGACTGTTTCCCACGATATCAGGAAAATCTGACTTTTTTTCACCTAGACTTTACTCAAGGTATCAGGAAAATCAGATTTTTTTCACCTGGACTGTACTCACGCTATCAGGAACATCTGATTTTTTTCATGCTGAACTTTACTCACGGTATCAGGAACATCTGATTTTTTTCACCCTGGACTTTACCCACGGTATCAGGAAAATGAGATTATTTTTTCACCTGGACAATACTCATGGTATCAGGAAAATCTGATTTATTTCACAATAAACTTTACTCATGGTATGAGGAAAATCTGATTTTTTTCACCTGGACTGTTACCCACGATATCAGGAAAATCTGATTTTTTTCACCTGGACTTTACACACGGTATCAGGAAAAACTGATTTTTTTTCAACTGGACTATATTCATGGTATCAGGAAAATCAGATTTTTTTTTCACCTGGACTTTACTCACGGTATCAGGAAAATCAGATTTTTTTTCACCGGATTATTACCCACCATATCAGGAAAATCGGATATTTTTTTCACGTTCACTATTACCCACAGTATCAGGAAAATCGGATTTTTTTCTCCTGGACTATTACCCACAGTATCAGGAAAATCTGATTTTTTTCACCCTAGACTATACTCACGGTATCAGGAAAATCAGATTTTTTTCACCTGGACTATTACCAAAGGTATAAGGAAAATTGGACTTTTTTCATCTGGACTATTATGCATGGTATAAGGAAAATCAATTTTTTTTTCACCCTCGACTTTACTCACAGTATCAGGAAAATCTGATTTTTTTTCACCTGGACTGTGACCCACGATATCAGGAAAATCTGATTTTTTTCACCTAGACTTTACTCAAGGTATCAGGAAAATCAGATTTTTTTCACCTGGACTATTACGCATGGTATCAGGAAAACTAAAATTTTTTCACCCTTGGCTTTACACACGGTATCAGGAAAATCAGATTTTTTTTCAATTCATGGTATCAGGAAAATCAGATTTTTTTTCACCTGGACTATTACACATGGTATCAGGAAAATCAATTTTTTTTCACCTGGACTTTACTCACGGAATCAGGAAAATCAGATTTTTTTTCCACCTGGATTATTACCCATCATATCAGGAAAATCGGATTTTTTTATCACCTTCACTATTACCCACAGTATCAGGAAAATCGGATTTGTTTCCCTGCACTATTACCCACAGTATCAGGAAAATCTGATTTTTTTTCACCTGGACTATACTCACGATATCAGGAAAATCAGATTTTTTTTCCACCTGGATTATTACCCACCATATCAGGAAAATCGGATTTTTAATCACCTTCACTATTACCCACAGTATCAGGAAAATCGGATTTTTTTCCCCTGAACTATTACCCACAGTATCAGGAAAATCTGATTTTTTTTTCACCTGGACTATACTCACGATATCAGGAAAATCAGATTTTTTTCTCCTGGACGATTACACATGGTATCAGGAAAATCGAATTTTTTTCACCTGGACTTTACTCACGGTATCAGGAAAATCAGATTTTTTTCACCTGGATTATTACCCACCATGTCAAGAAAATCGAATTTTTTTTTCACCTTCACTATTACCCACAGTATTAGGAAAATCGGATTTTTTTCTCCTGGACTATTACCCACAGTATCAGGAAAATCTGATTTTTTTCACCCTGGACTATACTCACGGTATCAGGAAAATCAGATTTTTTTCATCTGGACGATGACCCACGGTATCAGGAAAATCTAATTTTTTTCACCTGGACTATTACCAAAGGTATAAGGAAAATCGGTCTTTTTTCATCTGGACTATTATGCTTGGTATCAGGAAAATCAAATTTTTTTCACCCTGGACTTTACTCACAGTATCAGGAAAATCTGATTTTTTTTCACCTGGACTGTTTCCCACGATATCAGGAAAATCTGACTTTTTTTCACCTAGACTTTACTCAAGGTATCAGGAAAATCAGATTTTTTTCACCTGGACTGTACTCACGGTGTCAGGAACATCTGATTTTTTTCATGCTGAACTTTACTCACGGTATCAGGAACATCTGATATTTTTCACCCTGGACTTTACCCACGGTATCAGGAAAATCAGATTATTTTTTCACCTGGACAATACTCATGGTATCAGGAAAATCTGATTTATTTCACATTAAACTTTACTCATGGTATGAGGAAAATCTGATTTTTTTCACCTGGACTGTTACCCACGATATCAGGAAAATCTGATTTTTTTCACCTGGACTTTACACACGGTATCAGGAAAAACTGATTTTTTTCAACTGGACTATATTCATGGTATCAGGAAAATCAGATTTTTTTTTCTCCTGGACTATTACCCACAGTATCAGGAAAATCTGATTTTTTTCACCCTGGACTATACACACGGTATCAGGAAAATCAGATTTTTTTTCACCTGGACTATTACCAAAGGTATAAGGAAAATCGGAATTTTTTCATCTGGACTATTATGCATGGTATAAGGAAAATCAAATTTTTTTCACCCTGGACTTTACTCACAGTATCAGGAAAATCTAATTTTTTTTCACCTGGACTGTTACCCACGATATTAGGAAAATCTGATTTTTTTCACCTAGACTTTACTCAAGGTATCAGGAAAATCAGATTTTTTTCACCTGGACTGTACTCACGGTATCAGGAACATCTGATTTTTTTCATGCTGAACTTTACTCACGGTATCAGGAACATCTGATTTTTTTCACCCTGGACTTTACCCACAGTATCAAAAAAATCAGATTATTTTTTCACCTGGACAATACTCATGGTATCAGGAAAATCTGATTTATTTCACACTAAACTTTATTCATGGGATCAGGAAAATCAGATTTTTTTTTCACCTGGAGTATACCCACGGTATCAGGAAAATCAGATTTTTTTCACCTGGACTATTACACGTGGTATCAGGAAAATCGAATTTTTTTCACGTGGACTTTACTCACGGTATCAGGAAAATCTGATTTTGTTCACCCTGGACTATACTCACGGTATCAGGAAAATCAGATTTTTTTCATCTGGACGATTACCCACGGTATCAGGAAAATCTAATTTTTTTCACCTGGACTATTACCAAAGGTATAAGGAAAATCGGACTTTTTTCATCTGGACTATTATGCATGGTATCAGGAAAATCAAATTTTTTCACCCTGGACTTTACTCACAGAATCAGGAAAATCTGATTTTTTTTTCCACCCTGAACTTTACTCACAGTATCAGGAAAATCTGATTTTTTTTTCACCTGGACTGTTACCCACGATATCAGGAAAATCTGATTTTTTTCACCTAGACTTTACTCAAGGTATCAGGAAAATCAGATTTTTTTTCACCTGGACTGTACTCACGGTATCAGGAACATCTGATTTTTTTCATGCTGAACTTTACTCACGGTATCAGGAATATCTGATTTTTTTCACCCTGGACTTTACCCACAGTATCAAAAAATCAGATTATTTTTTCACCTGGACAATACTCATGGTATCAGGAAAATCTGATTTATTTCACACTAAACTTTACTCATGGTATGAGGAAAATCTGATTTTTTTCACCTGGACTGTTACCCACGATATCAGGAAAATGTGATTTTTTTTCACCTGGACTGTTACCCACGATATCAGGAAAATCTGATTTTTTTCACCTGGACTTTACACATGATATCAGGAAAATCTGATTTTTTTCACCTGGACTTTACACACGGTATCAGGAAAATCTGATTTTTTTCTCCCGGATGATTACACACGGTATCAGGAAAATCAGATTTTTTTTCACCCTGGATTATTACCCACCATGTCAAGAAAATCGGATTTTTTTTTTCACCTTCACTATTACCCACAGTATCAGGAAAATCTGATTTTTTTCACCCTGGACTATACTCACGGTATCAGGAAAATCAGATTTTTTTCATCTGGACGATTACCCACGGTATCAGAAAAATCTAATTTTTTTCACCTGGACTATTACCAAAGGTATAAGGAAATTCGGACTTTTTTGATCTGGACTATTATGCATGGTATCAGGAAAATCAAATTTTTTTCACCCTGGACTTTAGTCACAGTATCAGGAAAATCTGATTTTTTTTCACCTGGACTGTTTCCCACGATATCAGGAAAATCTGACTTTTTTTCACCTAGACTTTACTCAAGGTATCAGGAAAATCAGATTTTTTTCACATGGACTATTACCAAAGGTCTAAGGAAAATCGGACTTTTTTCATCTGGACTATTATGCATGGTATCAGGAAAATCAAATTTTTTTCACCCTGCACTTTACTCACAGTATCAGGAAAATCTGATTTTTTTTCACCTGGACTGTTTCCCACGATATCAGGAAAATCTGACTTTTTTTCACCTAGACTTTATTCAAGGTATCAGGAAAATCAGATTTTTTTCACCTGGACTGGACTCACGGTATCAGGAACATCTGATTTTTTTCATGCTGAAATTTACTCACGGTATCAGGAACATCTGATTTTTTTCACCCTGGACTTTACCCACGGTATCAGGAAAATCAGATTATTTTTTCACCTGGATAATACTCATGGTATCAGGAAAATCTGATTTATTTCACACTAAACTTTACTCATGGTATGAGGAAAATCTGATTTTTTTCACCTGGACTGTTACCCACGATATCAGGAAAATCTGATTTTTTTTCACCTGGACTGTTACCTACGATATCAGGAAAATCTGATTTTTTTCACCTGGACTTTACTCACGGTATCAGGAAAAACTGATTTTTTTCAACTGGACTATATTCATGGTATCAGGAAAATCAGATTTTTTTTTCACCTGGACTTTACTCACAGTATCAGGAAAATCAGATTTTTTTTCACCGGGATTATTACCCACCATATCAGGAAAATCGGATTTTTTTTTCACGTTCACTATTACCCACAGTATCAGGAAAATCGGATTTTTTTCTCCTGGACTATTACCCACAGTATCAGGAAAATCTGATTTTTTTCACCCTGGACTATACTCACGGTATCAGGAAAATCAGATTTTTTTCACCTAGACTATTACCAAAGGTATAAGGAAAATTGGACTTTTTTCATCTGGACTATTATGCATGGTATAAGGAAAATCAATTTTTTTTTCACCCTCGACTTTACTCACAGTATCAGGAAAATCTGATTTTTTTTCACCTGGACTGTGACCCACGATATCAGGAAAATCTGATTTTTTTCACCTAGACTTTACTCAAGGTATCAGGAAAATCAGATTTTTTTCACCTGGACTATTATGCATGGTATCAGGAAAACTAAAATTTTTTCACCCTGGACTTTACACACGGTATCAGGAAAATCAGATTTTTTTTCAATTCATGGTATCAGGAAAATCAGATATTTTTTCACCTGGACTATTACACATGGTATCAGGAAAATCAATTTTTTTTCACCTGGACTTTACTCACGGAATCAGGAAAATCAGATTTTTTTTCCACCTGGATTATTACCCATCATATCAGGAAAATCGGATTTTTTTATCACCTTCACTATTACCCACAGTATCAGGAAAATCGGATTTGTTTCCCTGCACTATTACCCACAGTATCAGGAAAATCTGATTTTTTTTCACCTGGACTATACTCACGATATCAGGAAAATCAGATTTTTTTTCCACCTGGATTATTACCCACCATATCAGGAAAATCGGATTTTTAATCACCTTCACTATTACCCACAGTATCAGGAAAATCGGATTTTTTTCCCCTGGACTATTACCCACAGTATCAGGAAAATCTGATTTTTTTTTCACCTGGACTATACTCACGATATCAGGAAAATCAGATTTTTTTCTCCTGGACGATTACACATGGTATCAGGAAAATCGAATTTTTTTCACCTGGACTTTACTCACGGTATCAGGAAAATCGGATTTTTTTCTCCTGGACTATTACCCACAGTATCAGGAAAATCTGATTTTTTTCACCCTGGACTATACTCACGGTATCAGGAAAATCAGATTTTTTTCATCTGGACGATGACCCACGGTATCAGGAAAATCTAATTTTTTTCACCTGGACTATTACCAAAGGTATAAGGAAAATCGGTCTTTTTTCATCTGGACTATCATGCTTGGTATCAGGAAAATCAAATTTTTTTCCCCCTGGACTTTACTCACAGTATCAGGAAAATCTTATTTTTTTTCACCTGGACTGTTTCCCACGATATCAGGAAAATCTGACTTTTTTTCACCTAGACTTTACTCAAGGTATCAGGAAAATCAGATTTTTTTCACCTGGACTGTACTCACGCTATCAGGAACATCTGATTTTTTTCATGCTGAACTTTACTCACGGTATCAGGAACATCTGATTTTTTTCACCCTGGACTTTACCCACGGTATCAGGAAAATGAGATTATTTTTTCACCTGGACAATACTCATGGTATCAGGAAAATCTGATTTATTTCACAATAAACTTTACTCATGGTATGAGGAAAATCTGATTTTTTTCACCTGGACTGTTACCCACGATATCAGGAAAATCTGATTTTTTTCACCTGGACTTTACACACGGTATCAGGAAAAACTGATTTTTTTTCAACTGGACTATATTCATGGTATCAGGAAAATCAGATTTTTTTTTCACCTGGACTTTACTCACGGTATCAGGAAAATCAGATTTTTTTTCACCGGATTATTACCCACCATATCAGGAAAATCGGATATTTTTTTCACGTTCACTATTACCCACAGTATCAGGAAAATCGGATTTTTTTCTCCTGGACTATTACCCACAGTATCAGGAAAATCTGATTTTTTTCACCCTAGACTATACTCACGGTATCAGGAAAATCAGATTTTTTTCACCTGGACTATTACCAAAGGTATAAGGAAAATTGGACTTTTTTCATCTGGACTATTATGCATGGTATAAGGAAAATCAATTTTTTTTTCACCCTCGACTTTACTCACAGTATCAGGAAAATCTGATTTTTTTTCACCTGGACTGTGACCCACGATATCAGGAAAATCTGATTTTTTTCACCTAGACTTTACTCAAGGTATCAGGAAAATCAGATTTTTTTCACCTGGACTATTACGCATGGTATCAGGAAAACTAAAATTTTTTCACCCTTGGCTTTACACACGGTATCAGGAAAATCAGATTTTTTTTCAATTCATGGTATCAGGAAAATCAGATTTTTTTTCACCTGGACTATTACACATGGTATCAGGAAAATCAATTTTTTTTCACCTGGACTTTACTCACGGAATCAGGAAAATCAGATTTTTTTTCCACCTGGATTATTACCCATCATATCAGGAAAATCGGATTTTTTTATCACCTTCACTATTACCCACAGTATCAGGAAAATCGGATTTGTTTCCCTGCACTATTACCCACAGTATCAGGAAAATCTGATTTTTTTTCACCTGGACTATACTCACGATATCAGGAAAATCAGATTTTTTTTCCACCTGGATTATTACCCACCATATCAGGAAAATCGGATTTTTAATCACCTTCACTATTACCCACAGTATCAGGAAAATCGGATTTTTTTCCCCTGAACTATTACCCACAGTATCAGGAAAATCTGATTTTTTTTTCACCTGGACTATACTCACGATATCAGGAAAATCAGATTTTTTTCTCCTGGACGATTACACATGGTATCAGGAAAATCGAATTTTTTTCACCTGGACTTTACTCACGGTATCAGGAAAATCAGATTTTTTTCACCTGGATTATTACCCACCATGTCAAGAAAATCGAATTTTTTTTTCACCTTCACTATTACCCACAGTATTAGGAAAATCGGATTTTTTTCTCCTGGACTATTACCCACAGTATCAGGAAAATCTGATTTTTTTCACCCTGGACTATACTCACGGTATCAGGAAAATCAGATTTTTTTCATCTGGACGATGACCCACGGTATCAGGAAAATCTAATTTTTTTCACCTGGACTATTACCAAAGGTATAAGGAAAATCGGTCTTTTTTCATCTGGACTATTATGCTTGGTATCAGGAAAATCAAATTTTTTTCACCCTGGACTTTACTCACAGTATCAGGAAAATCTGATTTTTTTTCACCTGGACTGTTTCCCACGATATCAGGAAAATCTGACTTTTTTTCACCTAGACTTTACTCAAGGTATCAGGAAAATCAGATTTTTTTCACCTGGACTGTACTCACGGTGTCAGGAACATCTGATTTTTTTCATGCTGAACTTTACTCACGGTATCAGGAACATCTGATATTTTTCACCCTGGACTTTACCCACGGTATCAGGAAAATCAGATTATTTTTTCACCTGGACAATACTCATGGTATCAGGAAAATCTGATTTATTTCACATTAAACTTTACTCATGGTATGAGGAAAATCTGATTTTTTTCACCTGGACTGTTACCCACGATATCAGGAAAATCTGATTTTTTTCACCTGGACTTTACACACGGTATCAGGAAAAACTGATTTTTTTCAACTGGACTATATTCATGGTATCAGGAAAATCAGATTTTTTTTTCTCCTGGACTATTACCCACAGTATCAGGAAAATCTGATTTTTTTCACCCTGGACTATACACACGGTATCAGGAAAATCAGATTTTTTTTCACCTGGACTATTACCAAAGGTATAAGGAAAATCGGAATTTTTTCATCTGGACTATTATGCATGGTATAAGGAAAATCAAATTTTTTTCACCCTGGACTTTACTCACAGTATCAGGAAAATCTAATTTTTTTTCACCTGGACTGTTACCCACGATATTAGGAAAATCTGATTTTTTTCACCTAGACTTTACTCAAGGTATCAGGAAAATCAGATTTTTTTCACCTGGACTGTACTCACGGTATCAGGAACATCTGATTTTTTTCATGCTGAACTTTACTCACGGTATCAGGAACATCTGATTTTTTTCACCCTGGACTTTACCCACAGTATCAAAAAAATCAGATTATTTTTTCACCTGGACAATACTCATGGTATCAGGAAAATCTGATTTATTTCACACTAAACTTTATTCATGGGATCAGGAAAATCAGATTTTTTTTTCACCTGGAGTATACCCACGGTATCAGGAAAATCAGATTTTTTTCACCTGGACTATTACACGTGGTATCAGGAAAATCGAATTTTTTTCACGTGGACTTTACTCACGGTATCAGGAAAATCTGATTTTGTTCACCCTGGACTATACTCACGGTATCAGGAAAATCAGATTTTTTTCATCTGGACGATTACCCACGGTATCAGGAAAATCTAATTTTTTTCACCTGGACTATTACCAAAGGTATAAGGAAAATCGGACTTTTTTCATCTGGACTATTATGCATGGTATCAGGAAAATCAAATTTTTTCACCCTGGACTTTACTCACAGAATCAGGAAAATCTGATTTTTTTTTCCACCCTGAACTTTACTCACAGTATCAGGAAAATCTGATTTTTTTTTCACCTGGACTGTTACCCACGATATCAGGAAAATCTGATTTTTTTCACCTAGACTTTACTCAAGGTATCAGGAAAATCAGATTTTTTTTCACCTGGACTGTACTCACGGTATCAGGAACATCTGATTTTTTTCATGCTGAACTTTACTCACGGTATCAGGAATATCTGATTTTTTTCACCCTGGACTTTACCCACAGTATCAAAAAATCAGATTATTTTTTCACCTGGACAATACTCATGGTATCAGGAAAATCTGATTTATTTCACACTAAACTTTACTCATGGTATGAGGAAAATCTGATTTTTTTCACCTGGACTGTTACCCACGATATCAGGAAAATGTGATTTTTTTTCACCTGGACTGTTACCCACGATATCAGGAAAATCTGATTTTTTTCACCTGGACTTTACACATGATATCAGGAAAATCTGATTTTTTTCACCTGGACTTTACACACGGTATCAGGAAAATCTGATTTTTTTCTCCCGGATGATTACACACGGTATCAGGAAAATCAGATTTTTTTTCACCCTGGATTATTACCCACCATGTCAAGAAAATCGGATTTTTTTTTTTCACCTTCACTATTACCCACAGTATCAGGAAAATCTGATTTTTTTCACCCTGGACTATACTCACGGTATCAGGAAAATCAGATTTTTTTCATCTGGACGATTACCCACGGTATCAGAAAAATCTAATTTTTTTCACCTGGACTATTACCAAAGGTATAAGGAAATTCGGACTTTTTTGATCTGGACTATTATGCATGGTATCAGGAAAATCAAATTTTTTTCACCCTGGACTTTAGTCACAGTATCAGGAAAATCTGATTTTTTTTCACCTGGACTGTTTCCCACGATATCAGGAAAATCTGACTTTTTTTCACCTAGACTTTACTCAAGGTATCAGGAAAATCAGATTTTTTTCACCTGGACTGTACTCACGGTATCAGGAACATCTGATATTTTTCATGCTGAAATTTACTCACGGTATCAGGAACATCTGATTTTTTTCACCCTGGACTTTACCCACGGTATCAGGAAAATCAGATTATTTTTTCACCTGGACAATACTCATGGTATCAGGAAAATCTGATTTATTTCACACTAAACTTTACTCATGGTATGAGGAAAATCTGATTTTTTTCACCTGGACTGTTACCCACGATATCAGGAAAATCTGATTATTTTTTTTCACCTGGACTGTTACCTACGATATCAGGAAAATCTTATTTTTTTCACCTGGACTTTACACACGGTATCAGGAAAAACTGATTTTTTTCAACTGGACTATATTCATGGCATCCGGAAAATCAGATTTTTTTTTCACCTGGACTTTACTCACGGTATCAGAAAAATCAGATTTTTTTTCACCGGGATTATTACCCACCATATCAGGAAAATCGGATTTTTTTTTTCACCTTCACTATTACCCACAGTATCAGGAAAATCGGATTTTTTTCTCCTGGACTATTACCCACAGTATCAGGAAAATCTGATTTTTTTCACCCTGGACTATACTCACGGTATCAGGAAAATCAGATTTTTTTCACCTGGACTATTACCAAAGGTATAAGGAAAATCGGAATTTTTTCATCTGGACTATTATGCATGGTATAAGGAAAATCAAATTTTTTCACCCTGGACTTTACTCACAGTATCAGGAAAATCTGATTTTTTTTTCACCTGGACTGTTACCCACAAAATCAGGAAAATCTGATTTTTTTTCTCCTGGACTTTACACACGGTATCAGGAAAAACTGATTTTTTTCAACTGGACTATATTCATGGGATCAGGAAAATCAGATTTTATTTTCACATGGACTATACCCACGGTATCAGGAAAATCAGATTTTTTTTCACCTGGATTATTACCCACCATATCAGGAAAATCGGATTTTTAATCACCTTCACTATTACTCACAGTATCAGGAAAATCTGATTTTTTTTTCACCTGGACTGTTACCCACGATATCAGGAAAATCTGATTTTTTTCACCTAGACTTTACTCAAGGTATCAGGAAAATCAGATTTTTTTTCACCTGGACTGTACTCACGGTATCAGGAACATCTGATTTTTTTCATGCTGAACTTTACTCACGGTATCAGGAACATCTGATTTTTTTCACCCTGGACTTTACCCACAGTATCAAAAAATCAGATTATTTTTTCACCTGGACAATACTCATGGTATCAGGAAAATCTGATTTATTTCACACTAAACTTTACTCATGGTATGAGGAAAATCTGATTTTTTTCACCTGGACTGTTACCCACGATATCAGGAAAATGTGATTTTTTTTCACCTGGACTGTTACCCACGATATCAGGAAAATCTGATTTTTTTCACCTGGACTTTACACATGATATCAGGAAAATCTGATTTTTTTCACCTGGACTTTACACACGGTATCAGGAAAATCTGATTTTTTTCTCCCGGATGATTACACACGGTATCAGGAAAATCAGATTTTTTTTCACCCTGGATTATTACCCACCATGTCAAGAAAATCGGATTTTTTTTTTCACCTTCACTATTACCCACAGTATCAGGAAAATCTGATTTTTTTCACCCTGGACTATACTCACGGTATCAGGAAAATCAGATTTTTTTTCATCTGGACGATTACCCACGGTATCAGGAAAATCTAATTTTTTTCACCTGGACTATTACCAAAGGTATAAGGAAATTCGGACTTTTTTGATCTGGACTATTATGCATGGTATCAGGAAAATCAAATTTTTTTCACCCTGGACTTTAGTCACAGTATCAGGAAAATCTGATTTTTTTTCACCTGGACTGTTTCCCACGATATCAGGAAAATCTGACTTTTTTTCACCTAGACTTTACTCAAGGTATCAGGAAAATCAGATTTTTTTCACCTGGACTGTACTCACGGTATCAGGAACATCTGATATTTTTCATGCTGAAATTTACTCACGGTATCAGGAACATCTGATTTTTTTCACCCTGGACTTTACCCACGGTATCAGGAAAATCAGATTATTTTTTCACCTGGACAATACTCATGGTATCAGGAAAATCTGATTTATTTCACACTAAACTTTACTCATGGTATGAGGAAAATCTGATTTTTTTCACCTGGACTGTTACCCACGATATCAGGAAAATCTGATTATTTTTTTTCACCTGGACTGTTACCTACGATATCAGGAAAATCTTATTTTTTTCACCTGGACTTTACACACGGTATCAGGAAAAACTGATTTTTTTCAACTGGACTATATTCATGGCATCCGGAAAATCAGATTTTTTTTTCACCTGGACTTTACTCACGGTATCAGAAAAATCAGATTTTTTTTCACCGGGATTATTACCCACCATATCAGGAAAATCGGATTTTTTTTTTCACCTTCACTATTACCCACAGTATCAGGAAAATCTGATTTTTTTCACCCTGGACTATACTCACGGTATCAGGAAAATCAGATTTTTTTCACCTGGACTATTACCAAAGGTATAAGGAAAATCGGAATTTTTTCATCTGGACTATTATGCATGGTATAAGGAAAATCAAATTTTTTCACCCTGGACTTTACTCACAGTATCAGGAAAATCTGATTTTTTTTTCACCTGGACTGTTACCCACAAAATCAGGAAAATCTGATTTTTTTTCTCCTGGACTTTACACACGGTATCAGGAAAAACTGATTTTTTTCAACTGGACTATATTCATGGGATCAGGAAAATCAGATTTTATTTTCACATGGACTATACCCACGGTATCAGGAAAATCAGATTTTTTTTCACCTGGATTATTACCCACCATATCAGGAAAATCGGATTTTTAATCACCTTCACTATTACCCACAGTATCAGGAAAATCGGATTTTTTTCCCCTGGACTATTACCCACAGTATCAGGAAAATCTGATTTTTTTTTCACCTGGACTATACTCACGATATCAGGAAAATCAGATTTTTTTCTCCTGGACGATTACACATGCTATCAGGAAAATCGAATTTTTTTCACCTGGACTTTACTCACGGTATCAGGAAAATCAGATTTTTTTCACCTGGATTATTACCCACCATGTCAAGAAAATCGAATTTTTTTTTTCACCTTCACTATTACCCACAGTATTAGGAAAATCGGATTTTTTTCTCCTGGACTATTACCCACAGTATCAGGAAAATCTGATTTTTTTCACCCTGGACTATACTCACGGTATCAGGAAAATCAGATTTTTTTCATCTGGACGATGACCCACGGTATCAGGAAAATCTAATTTTTTTCACCTGGACTATTACCAAAGGTATAAGGAAAATCGGTCTTTTTTCATCTGGACTATTATGCTTGGTATCAGGAAAATCAAATTTTTTTCACCCTGGACTTTACTCACAGTATCAGGAAAATCTGATTTTTTTTCACCTGGACTGTTTCCCACGATATCAGGAAAATCTGACTTTTTTTCAC
This sequence comes from Bradypodion ventrale, assembly GCA_035047345.1. Classification (NCBI taxonomy): domain Eukaryota; kingdom Metazoa; phylum Chordata; class Lepidosauria; order Squamata; family Chamaeleonidae; genus Bradypodion; species Bradypodion ventrale. Next base: position 180,390,477 of record JAWDJE010000001.1, read on the forward strand.
CTAGACTTTACTCAAGGTATCAGGAAAATCAGATTTTTTTCACCTGGACTGTACTCACGGTGTCAGGAACATCTGATTTTTTTCATGCTGAACTTTACTCACGGTATCAGGAACATCTGATATTTTTCACCCTGGACTTTACCCACGGTATCAGGAAAATCAGATTATTTTTTCACCTGGACAATACTCATGGTATCAGGAAAATCTGATTTATTTCACATTAAACTTTACTCATGGTATGAGGAAAATCTGATTTTTTTCACCTGGACTATTACCCACAGTATCAGGAAAATCTGATTTTTTTCACCCTGGACTATACACACGGTATCAGGAAAATCAGATTTTTTTTCACCTGGACTATTACCAAAGGTATAAGGAAAATCGGAATTTTTTCATCTGGACTATTATGCATGGTATAAGGAAAATCAAATTTTTTTCACCCTGGACTTTACTCACAGTATCAGGAAAATCTAATTTTTTTTCACCTGGACTGTTACCCACGATATTAGGAAAATCTGATTTTTTTCACCTAGACTTTACTCAAGGTATCAGGAAAATCAGATTTTTTTCACCTGGACTGTACTCACGGTATCAGGAACATCTGATTTTTTTCATGCTGAACTTTACTCACGGTATCAGGAACATCTGATTTTTTTCACCCTGGACTTTACCCACGGTATCAGGAAAATCAGATTATTTTTTCACCTGGACAATACTCATGGTATCAGGAAAATCTGATTTATTTCACACTAAACTTTATTCATGGGATCAGGAAAATCAGATTTTTTTTTCACCTGGAGTATACCCACGGTATCAGGAAAATCAGATTTTTTTCACCTGGACTATTACACGTGGTATCAGGAAAATCGAATTTTTTTCACGTGGACTTTACTCACGGTATCAGGAAAATCTGATTTTGTTCACCCTGGACTATACTCACGGTATCAGGAAAATCAGATTTTTTTCATCTGGACGATTACCCACGGTATCAGGAAAATCTAATTTTTTTCACCTGGACTATTACCAAAGGTATAAGGAAAATCGGACTTTTTTCATCTGGACTATTATGCATGGTATCAGGAAAATCAAATTTTTTTCACCCTGGACTTTACTCACAGAATCAGGAAAATCTGATTTTTTTTTCCACCCTGAACTTTACTCACAGTATCAGGAAAATCTGATTTTTTTTTTCACCTGGACTGTTACCCACGATATCAGGAAAATCTGATTTTTTTCACCTAGACTTTACTCAAGGTATCAGGAAAATCAGATTTTTTTTCACCTGGACTGTACTCACGGTATCAGGAACATCTGATTTTTTTCATGCTGAACTTTACTCACGGTATCAGGAACATCTGATTTTTTTCACCCTGGACTTTACCCACAGTATCAAAAAATCAGATTATTTTTTCACCTGGACAATACTCATGGTATCAGGAAAATCTGATTTATTTCACACTAAACTTTACTCATGGTATGAGGAAAATCTGATTTTTTTCACCTGGACTGTTACCCACGATATCAGGAAAATGTGATTTTTTTTCACCTGGACTGTTACCCACGATATCAGGAAAATCTGATTTTTTTCACCTGGACTTTACACATGATATCAGGAAAATCTGATTTTTTTCACCTGGACTTTACACACGGTATCAGGAAAATCTGATTTTTTTCTCCCGGATGATTACACACGGTATCAGGAAAATCAGATTTTTTTTCACCCTGGATTATTACCCACCATGTCAAGAAAATCGGATTTTTTTTTTCACCTTCACTATTACCCACAGTATCAGGAAAATCTGATTTTTTTCACCCTGGACTATACTCACGGTATCAGGAAAATCAGATTTTTTTCATCTGGACGATTACCCACGGTATCAGGAAAATCTAATTTTTTTCACCTGGACTATTACCAAAGGTATAAGGAAATTCAGACTTTTTTGATCTGGACTATTATGCATGGTATCAGGAAAATCAAATTTTTTTCACCCTGGACTTTAGTCACAGTATCAGGAAAATCTGATTTTTTTTCACCTGGACTGTTTCTCACGATATCAGGAAAATCTGACTTTTTTTGACCTAGACTTTACTCAAGGTATCAGGAAAATCAGATTTTTTTCACCTGGACTGTACTCACGGTATCAGGAACATCTGATATTTTTCATGCTGAAATTTACTCACGGTATCAGGAACATCTGATTTTTTTCACCCTGGACTTTACCCACGGTATCAGGAAAATCAGATTATTTTTTCACCTGGACAATACTCATGGTATCAGGAAAATCTGATTTATTTCACACTAAACTTTACTCATGGTATGAGGAAAATCTGATTTTTTTCACCTGGACTGTTACCCACGATATCAGGAAAATCTGATTATTTTTTTTCACCTGGACTGTTACCTACGATATCAGGAAAATCTTATTTTTTTCACCTGGACTTTACACACGGTATCAGGAAAAACTGATTTTTTTCAACTGGACTATATTCATGGCATCCGGAAAATCTGATTTTTTTTTCACCTGGACTTTACTCACGGTATCAGAAAAATCAGATTTTTTTTCACCGGGATTATTACCCACCATATCAGGAAAATCGGATTTTTTTTTTCACCTTCACTATTACCCACAGTATCAGGAAAATCGGATTTTTTTCTCCTGGACTATTACCCACAGTATCAGGAAAATCTGATTTTTTTCACCCTGGACTATACTCACGGTATCAGGAAAATCAGATTTTTTTCACCTGGACTATTACCAAAGGTATAAGGAAAATCGGAATTTTTTCATCTGGACTATTATGCATGGTATAAGGAAAATCAAATTTTTTCACCCTGGACTTTACTCACAGTATCAGGAAAATCTGATTTTTTTTTCACCTGGACTGTTACCCACAAAATCAGGAAAATCTGATTATTTTCACCTAGACTTTACTCAAGGTATCAGGAAAATCAGATTTATTTTTCACCTGGACTGTACTCACGGTATCAGGAACATCTGATTTTTTTCATGCTGAACTTTACTCATGGTATCAGGAACATCTGATTTTTTTCACCCTGGACTTTACCCACGGTATCAGGAAAATCAGATTATTTTTTCACCTGGACAGTACTCATGGTATCAGGAAAATCTGATTTATTTCACACTAAACTTTACTCATGGTATGAGGAAAATCTGATTTTTTTTCACCTGGACTGTTACCCACGATATCAGGAAAATCTGATTTTTTTTCACCTGGACTGTTACCCACGATATCAGGAAAATCTGATTTTTTTTCTCCTGGACTTTACACACGGTATCAGGAAAAACTGATTTTTTTCAACTGGACTATATTCATGTAATCAGGAAAATCAGATTTTATTTTCACATGGACTATACCCACGGTATCAGGAAAATCAGATTTTTTTTCACCTGGATTATTACCCACCATATCAGGAAAATCGGATTTTTTTTTCACCTTCACTATTACCCACAGTATTAGGAAAATCGGAATTTTTTTCCCCTGGACTATTACCCACAGTATCAGGAAAATCTGATTTTTTTCACCCTGGACTATACTCACGGTATCAGGAAAATCAGATTTTTTTCATCTGGACGATTACCCACGGTATCAGGAAAATCTAATTTTTTTCACCTGGACTATTACCAAAGCTATAAGGAAAATCGGACTTTTTTCATCTGGACTATTATGCATGGTATCAGGAAAATCAAATTTTTTTCACCCTGGACTTTACTCACAGAATCAGGAAAATCTGATTTTTTTTTCAACCTGAACTTTACTCACAGTATCAGGAAAATCTGATTTTTTTTCACCTGGACTGTTACCCACGATATCAGGAAAATCTTATTTTTTTCACCTAGACTTTACTCAAGGTATCAGGAAAATCAGATTTTTTTCACCTGGACTGTACTCATGGTATCAGGAACATCTGATTTTTTCATGCTGAACTTTACTCACGGTATCAGGAACATCTGATTTTTTTCACCCTGGACTTTACCCACAGTATCAAGAAAATCAGATTATTTTTTCACCTGGACAATACTCATGGTATCAGGAAAATCTGATTTATTTCACACTAAACTTTACCCATGGTATGAGGAAAATCTGATTTTTTTCACCTGGACTGTTACCCACGATATCAGGAAAATCTGATTTTTTTTCACCTGGACTGTTACCCACGATATCAGGAAAATCTGATTTTTTTCACCTGGACTTTACACACGATATCAGGAAAATCTGTTTTTTTTTCCACCTGGACTTTACAGACGGTATCAGGAAAATCAGATTTTTTTCAATTCATGGTATCAGGAAAATCAGATTTTTTTTCACCTGGACTATTACGCATGGTATCAGGAAAACTAAATTTTTTTCACCATGGACTTTACACACGGTATCAGGAAAATCAGATTTTTTTCAATTCATGGTATCAGGAAAATCAGATTTTTTTCACCTGGACTATCACCAAACGTATCAGGAAAATCAGACTTTTTTCATCTGGACTATTACCCACAGTATCAGGAAAATCAGATTTTTTTCACCTGGACTATTACACATGGTATCAGGAAAATCAATTTTTTTTTCACCTGGACTATACTCACGATATCAGGAAAATCGGATTTTTTTATCACCTTCACTATTACCCACAGTATCATGAAAATCGGATTTTTTTTCCCTGGACTATTACCCACAGTATCAGGAAAATCTGATTTTTTTTTCACCTGGACTATACTCACGATATCAGGAAAATCAGATTTTTTTCACCTGGACGATTACACATGGTATCAGGAAAATCGAATTTTTTTCACCTGGACTTTACTCACGCTATCAGGAAAATCAGATTTTTTTTCACCTGGATTATTACCCACCATATCAAGAAAATCGGATTTTTTTTTTCACCTTCACTATTACCCACAGTATTAGGAAAATCTGATTTTTTTCACCCTGGACTATACTCACGGTATCAGGAAAATCAGATTTTTTTCATCTGGACGATTACCCACGGTATCAGGAAAATCTAATTTTTTTCACCTGGACTATTACCAAAGGTATAAGGAAATTCAGACTTTTTTGATCTGGACTATTATGCATGGTATCAGGAAAATCAAATTTTTTTCACCCTGGACTTTAGTCACAGTATCAGGAAAATCTGATTTTTTTTCACCTGGACCGTTTCTCACGATATCAGGAAAATCTGACTTTTTTTCACCTAGACTTTACTCAAGGTATCAGGAAAATCAGATTTTTTTCACCTGGACTGTACTCACGGTATCAGGAACATCTGATATTTTTCATGCTGAAATTTACTCACGGTATCAGGAACATCTGATTTTTTTCACCCTGGACTTTACCCACGGTATCAGGAAAATCAGATTATTTTTTCACCTGGACAATACTCATGGTATCAGGAAAATCTGATTTATTTCACACTAAACTTTACTCATGGTATGAGGAAAATCTGATTTTTTTCACCTGGACTGTTACCCACGATATCAGGAAAATCTGATTATTTTTTTTCACCTGGACTGTTACCTACGATATCAGGAAAATCTTATTTTTTTCACCTGGACTTTACACACGGTATCAGGAAAAACTGATTTTTTTCAACTGGACTATATTCATGGCATCCGGAAAATCAGATTTTTTTTTCACCTGGACTTTACTCACGGTATCAGAAAAATCAGATTTTTTTTCACCGGGATTATTACCCACCATATCAGGAAAATCGGATTTTTTTTTTCACCTTCACTATTACCCACAGTATCAGGAAAATCGGATTTTTTTCTCCTGGACTATTACCCACAGTATCAGGAAAATCTGATTTTTTTCACCCTGGACTATACTCACGGTATCAGGAAAATCAGATTTTTTTCACCTGGACTATTACCAAAGGTATAAGGAAAATCGGAATTTTTTCATCTGGACTATTATGCATGGTATAAGGAAAATCAAATTTTTTCACCCTGGACTTTACTCACAGTATCAGGAAAATCTGATTTTTTTTTCACCTGGACTGTTACCCACAAAATCAGGAAAATCTGATTTTTTTCACCTAGACTTTACTCAAGGTATCAGGAAAATCAGATTTATTTTTCACCTGGACTGTACTCACGGTATCAGGAACATCTGATTTTTTTCATGCTGAACTTTACTCATGGTATCAGGAACATCTGATTTTTTTCACCCTGGACTTTACCCACGGTATCAGGAAAATCAGATTATTTTTTCACCTGGACAGTACTCATGGTATCAGGAAAATCTGATTTATTTCACACTAAACTTTACTCATGGTATGAGGAAAATCTGATTTTTTTTCACCTGGACTGTTACCCACGATATCAGGAAAATCTGATTTTTTTTCACCTGGACTGTTACCCACGATATCAGGAAAATCTGATTTTTTTTCTCCTGGACTTTACACACGGTATCAGGAAAAACTGATTTTTTTCAACTGGACTATATTCATGGGATCAGGAAAATCAGATTTTATTTTCACATGGACTATACCCACGGTATCAGGAAAATCAGATTTTTTTTCACCTGGATTATTACCCACCATATCAGGAAAATCGGATTTTTTTTTCACCTTCACTATTACCCACAGTATTAGGAAAATCGGAATTTTTTTCCCCTGGACTATTACCCACAGTATCAGGAAAATCTGATTTTTTTCACCCTGGACTATACTCACGGTATCAGGAAAATCAGATTTTTTTCATCTGGACGATTACCCACGGTATCAGGAAAATCTAATTTTTTTCACCTGGACTATTACCAAAGCTATAAGGAAAATCGGACTTTTTTCATCTGGACTATTATGCATGGTATCAGGAAAATCAAATTTTTTTCACCCTGGACTTTACTCACAGAATCAGGAAAATCTGATTTTTTTTTCACCCTGAACTTTACTCACAGTATCAGGAAAATCTGATTTTTTTTTCACCTGGACTGTTACCCACGATATCAGGAAAATCTTATTTTTTTCACCTAGACTTTACTCAAGGTATCAGGAAAATCAGATTTTTTTCACCTGGACTGTACTCATGGTATCAGGAACATCTGATTTTTTCATGCTGAACTTTACTCACGGTATCAGGAACATCTGATTTTTTTCACCCTGGACTTTACCCACAGTATCAAGAAAATCAGATTATTTTTTCACCTGGACAATACTCATGGTATCGGGAAAATCTGATTTATTTCACACTAAACTTTACCCATGGTATGAGGAAAATCTGATTTTTTTCACCTGGACTGTTACCCACGATATCAGGAAAATCTGATTTTTTTTCACCTGGACTGTTACCCACGATATCAGGAAAATCTGATTTTTTTCACCTGGACTTTACACACGATATCAGGAAAATCTGTTTTTTTTCCACCTGGACTTTACAGACGGTATCAGGAAAATCAGATTTTTTTCAATTCATGGTATCAGGAAAATCAGATTTTTTTTCACCTGGACTATTACGCATGGTATCAGGAAAACTAAATTTTTTTCACCATGGACTTTACACACGGTATCAGGAAAATCAGATTTTTTTCAATTCATGGTATCAGGAAAATCAGATTTTTTTCACCTGGACTATCACCAAACGTATCAGGAAAATCAGACTTTTTTCATCTGGACTATTACCCACAGTATCAGGAAAATCAGATTTTTTTCACCTGGACTATTACACATGGTATCAGGAAAATCAATTTTTTTTTCACCTGGACTATACTCACGATATCAGGAAAATCGGATTTTTTTATCACCTTCACTATTACCCACAGTATCATGAAAATCGGATTTTTTTTCCCTGGACTATTACCCACAGTGTCAGGAAAATCTGATTTTTTTTTTCACCTGGACTATACTCACGATATCAGGAAAATCAGATTTTTTTCACCTGGACGATTACACATGGTATCAGGAAAATCGAATTTTTTTCACCTGGACTTTACTCACGCTATCAGGAAAATCAGATTTTTTTTCACCTGGATTATTACCCACCATATCAAGAAAATCGGATTTTTTTTTCACCTTCACTATTACCCACAGTATTAGGAAAATCGGATTTTTTTCTCCTGGACTATTACCCACAGTATCAGGAAAATCTGATTTTTTTCACCCTGGACTATATTCACGGTATCAGGAAAATCAGATTTTTTCTTCTGGACGATTACCCACGGTATCAGGAAAATCTAATTTTTTTTCACCTGGACTATTACCAAAGGTATAAGGAAAATCGGACTTTTTTCATCTGGACTATTATGCATGGTATCAGGAAAATCAAATTTTTTTCACCCTGGACTTTACTCACAGTATCAGGAAAATCTGATTTTTTTTCACCTGGACTGTTACCCACGATATCAGGAAAATCTTATTTTTTTCACCTAGACTTTACTCAAGGTATCAGGAAAATTAGTTTTTTTTCACCTGGACTGTACTCACGGTATCAGGAACATCTGATTTTTTCATGCTGAACTTTACTCACGGTATCAGGAACATCTGATTTTTTTTCACCCTGGACTTTACCCACAGTATCAGGAATATCAGATTATTTTTTCACCTGGACAATACTCATGGTATCAGGAAAATCTGATTTATTTCACACTAAACTTTACTCATGGTATGAGGAAAATCTGATTTTTTTCACCTGGACTGTTACCCACGATATCAGGAAAATCTGATTTTTTTTCACCTGGACTGTTACCCACGATATCAGGAAAATATGATTTTTTTTCACCTGGACTTTACACACGATATCAGGAAAATCTGATTTTTTTCACCTGGACTTTACACACGATATCAGGAAAATCTGATTTTTTTTCACCTGGACTGTTACCCACGATATCAGGAAAATCTGATTTTTTTCACCTGGACTTTACACACGATATCAGGAAAATCTGTTTTTTTTCCACCTGGACTTTACAGACGGTATCAGGAAAATCAGATTTTTTTCAATTCATGGTATCAGGAAAATCAGATTTTTTTTCACCTGGACTATTACGCATGGTATCAGGAAAACTAAATTTTTTTCACCATGGACTTTACACACGGTATCAGGAAAATCAGATTTTTTTCAATTCATGGTATCAGGAAAATCAGATTTTTTTCACCTGGACTATCACCAAACGTATCAGGAAAATCAGACTTTTTTCATCTGGACTATTACCCACAGTATCAGGAAAATCAGATTTTTTTCACCTGGACTATTACACATGGTATCAGGAAAATCAATTTTTTTTTCACCTGGACTATACTCACGATATCAGGAAAATCGGATTTTTTTATCACCTTCACTATTACCCACAGTATCATGAAAATCGGATTTTTTTTCCCTGGACTATTACCCACAGTATCAGGAAAATCTGATTTTTTTTTTTCACCTGGACTATACTCACGATATCAGGAAAATCTGATTTTTTTCACCTGGACGATTACACATGGTATCAGGAAAATCGAATTTTTTTCACCTGGACTTTACTCACGCTATCAGGAAAATCAGATTTTTTTTCACCTGGATTATTACCCACCATATCAAGAAAATCGGATTTTTTTTTCACCTTCACTATTACCCACAGTATTAGGAAAATCGGATTTTTTTCTCCTGGACTATTACCCACAGTATCAGGAAAATCTGATTTTTTTCACCCTGGACTATATTCACGGTATCAGGAAAATCAGATTTTTTCTTCTGGACGATTACCCACGGTATCAGGAAAATCTAATTTTTTTTCACCTGGACTATTACCAAAGGTATAAGGAAAATCGGACTTTTTTCATCTGGACTATTATGCATGGTATCAGGAAAATCAAATTTTTTTCACCCTGGACTTTACTCACAGTATCAGGAAAATCTGATTTTTTTTCACCTGGACTGTTACCCACGATATCAGGAAAATCTTATTTTTTTCACCTAGACTTTACTCAAGGTATCAGGAAAATTAGTTTTTTTTCACCTGGACTGTACTCACGGTATCAGGAACATCTGATTTTTTCATGCTGAACTTTACTCACGGTATCAGGAACATCTGATTTTTTTTCACCCTGGACTTTACCCACAGTATCAGGAATATCAGATTATTTTTTCACCTGGACAATACTCATGGTATCAGGAAAATCTGATTTATTTCACACTAAACTTTACTCATGGTATGAGGAAAATCTGATTTTTTTCACCTGGACTGTTACCCACGATATCAGGAAAATCTGATTTTTTTTCACCTGGACTGTTACCCACGATATCAGGAAAATATGATTTTTTTTCACCTGGACTTTACACACGATATCAGGAAAATCTGATTTTTTTCACCTGGACTTTACACACGGTATCAGGAAAATCTGATTTTTTTTCAACTGGACTATATTCATGGTATCAGGAAAACTAAATTTTTTTCACCCTGAACTTTACAGACGGTATCAGGAAAATCAGATTTTTTTCAATTCATGGTATCAGGAAAATCAGATTTTTTTCACCTGGACTATCACCAAACGTATCAGGAAAACTAAATTTTTTTCACCATGGACTTTACACACGGTATCAGGAAAATCAGATTTTTTTCAATTCATGGTATCAGGAAAATCAGATTTTTTTCACCTGGACTATCACCAAACGTATCAGGAAAATCAGACTTTTTTCATCTGGACTATTACCCACAGTATCAGGAAAATCAGATTTTTTTCACCTGGACTATTACACATGGTATCAGGAAAATCAATTTTTTTTTCACCTGGACTATACTCACGATATCAGGAAAATCGGATTTTTTTATCACCTTCACTATTACCCACAGTATCATGAAAATCGGATTTTTTTTCCCTGGACTATTACCCACAGTATCAGGAAAATCTGATTTTTTTTTTCACCTGGACTATACTCACGATATCAGGAAAATCTGATTTTTTTCACCTGGACGATTACACATGGTATCAGGAAAATCGAATTTTTTTCACCTGGACTTTACTCACGCTATCAGGAAAATCAGATTTTTTTTCACCTGGATTATTACCCACCATATCAAGAAAATCGGATTTTTTTTTCACCTTCACTATTACCCACAGTATTAGGAAAATCGGATTTTTTTCTCCTGGACTATTACCCACAGTATCAGGAAAATCTGATTTTTTTCACCCTGGACTATATTCACGGTATCAGGAAAATCAGATTTTTTCTTCTGGACGATTACCCACGGTATCAGGAAAATCTAATTTTTTTTCACCTGGACTATTACCAAAGGTATAAGGAAAATCGGACTTTTTTCATCTGGACTATTATGCATGGTATCAGGAAAATCAAATTTTTTTCACCCTGGACTTTACTCACAGTATCAGGAAAATCTGATTTTTTTTCACCTGGACTGTTACCCACGATATCAGGAAAATCTTATTTTTTTCACCTAGACTTTACTCAAGGTATCAGGAAAATTAGTTTTTTTTCACCTGGACTGTACTCACGGTATCAGGAACATCTGATTTTTTCATGCTGAACTTTACTCACGGTATCAGGAACATCTGATTTTTTTTCACCCTGGACTTTACCCACAGTATCAGGAATATCAGATTATTTTTTCACCTGGACAATACTCATGGTATCAGGAAAATCTGATTTATTTCACACTAAACTTTACTCATGGTATGAGGAAAATCTGATTTTTTTCACCTGGACTGTTACCCACGATATCAGGAAAATCTGATTTTTTTTCACCTGGACTGTTACCCACGATATCAGGAAAATATGATTTTTTTTCACCTGGACTTTACACACGATATCAGGAAAATCTGATTTTTTTCACCTGGACTTTACACACGATATCAGGAAAATCTGATTTTTTTTCACCTGGACTGTTACCCACGATATCAGGAAAATCTGATTTTTTTCACCTGGACTTTACACACGATATCAGGAAAATCTGTTTTTTTTCCACCTGGACTTTACAGACGGTATCAGGAAAATCAGATTTTTTTCAATTCATGGTATCAGGAAAATCAGATTTTTTTTCACCTGGACTATTACGCATGGTATCAGGAAAACTAAATTTTTTTCACCATGGACTTTACACACGGTATCAGGAAAATCAGATTTTTTTCAATTCATGGTATCAGGAAAATCAGATTTTTTTCACCTGGACTATCACCAAACGTATCAGGAAAATCAGACTTTTTTCATCTGGACTATTACCCACAGTATCAGGAAAATCAGATTTTTTTCACCTGGACTATTACACATGGTATCAGGAAAATCAATTTTTTTTTCACCTGGACTATACTCACGATATCAGGAAAATCGGATTTTTTTATCACCTTCACTATTACCCACAGTATCATGAAAATCGGATTTTTTCCCCCTGGACTATTACCCACAGTATCAGGAAAATCTGATTTTTTTTTTCACCTGGACTATACTCACGATATCAGGAAAATCTGATTTTTTTCACCTGGACGATTACACATGGTATCAGGAAAATCGAATTTTTTTCACCTGGACTTTACTCACGCTATCAGGAAAATCAGATTTTTTTTCACCTGGATTATTACCCACCATATCAAGAAAATCGGATTTTTTTTTCACCTTCACTATTACCCACAGTATTAGGAAAATCGGATTTTTTTCTCCTGGACTATTACCCACAGTATCAGGAAAATCTGATTTTTTTCACCCTGGACTATATTCACGGTATCAGGAAAATCAGATTTTTTCTTCTGGACGATTACCCACGGTATCAGGAAAATCTAATTTTTTTTCACCTGGACTATTACCAAAGGTATAAGGAAAATCGGACTTTTTTCATCTGGACTATTATGCATGGTATCAGGAAAATCAAATTTTTTTCACCCTGGACTTTACTCACAGTATCAGGAAAATCTGATTTTTTTTCACCTGGACTGTTACCCACGATATCAGGAAAATCTTATTTTTTTCACCTAGACTTTACTCAAGGTATCAGGAAAATTAGTTTTTTTTCACCTGGACTGTACTCACGGTATCAGGAACATCTGATTTTTTCATGCTGAACTTTACTCACGGTATCAGGAACATCTGATTTTTTTTCACCCTGGACTTTACCCACAGTATCAGGAATATCAGATTATTTTTTCACCTGGACAATACTCATGGTATCAGGAAAATCTGATTTATTTCACACTAAACTTTACTCATGGTATGAGGAAAATCTGATTTTTTTCACCTGGACTGTTACCCACGATATCAGGAAAATCTGATTTTTTTTCACCTGGACTGTTACCCACGATATCAGGAAAATATGATTTTTTTTCACCTGGACTTTACACACGATATCAGGAAAATCTGATTTTTTTCACCTGGACTTTACACACGGTATCAGGAAAATCTGATTTTTTTTCAACTGGACTATATTCATGGTATCAGGAAAACTAAATTTTTTTCACCCTGAACTTTACAGACGGTATCAGGAAAATCAGATTTTTTTCAATTCATGGTATCAGGAAAATCAGATTTTTTTTCACCTGGACTATTACGCATGGTATCAGGAAAACTAAATTTTTTTCACCATGGACTTTACACACAGTATCAGGAAAATCAGATTTTTTTCAATTCATGGTATCAGGAAAATCAGATTTTTTTCACCTGGACTATCACCAAACGTATCAGGAAAATAGGACTTTTTTCATCTGGACTATTACCCACAGTATCAGGAAAATCAGATTTTTTTCACCTGGACTATTACACATGGTATCAGGAAAATCAATTTTTTTTTTCACCTGGACTATACTCACGATATCAGGAAAATCAGATTTTTTTTTCACCTGAATTATTACCCACCATATCAGGAAAATCGGATTTTTTTATCACCTTCACTATTACCCACAGTATCATGAAAATCGGATTTTTTTCCCTGGACTATTACCCACAGTATCAGGAAAATCTGATTTTTTTTTTCACCTGGACTATACTCACAATATCAGGAAAATCAGATTTTTTTCACCTGGACAATTACACATGGTATCAGGAAAATCGAACTTTTTTCACCTTGACTTTACTCACGCTATCAGGAAAATCAGATTTTTTTTCCACCTGGATTATTACCCACCATATCAAGAAAATCGGATTTTTTTTCACCTTCACTATTACCCACAGTATTAGGAAAATCGGATTTTTTTCTCCTGGACTATTACCCACAGTATCACGAAAATCTGATTTTTTTCACACTGGACTATACTCACGGTATCAGGAAAATCAGATTTTTTTCATCTGGACGATTACCCACGGTATCAGGAAAATCAAATTTTTTTCACCCTGGACTTTACTCACAGTATCAGGAAAATCTGATTTTTTTCACCTGGACTGTTACCCACGATATCAGGAAAATCTGATTTTTTTCACCTAGACTTTACTCAAGGTATCAGGAAAATCAGATTTTTTTCACCTGGCCTGTACTCACGCTATCAGGAACATCTGATTTTTTTCATGCTGAACTTTACTCACGGTATCAGGAACATCTGATTTTTTTTCACCCTGGACTTTACCCACGGTATCAGGAAAATCAGATTATTTTTTTCACCTGGACAATACTCATGGTATCAGGAAAATCTGATTTATTTCACACTAAACTTTACAAATGGTATGAGGAAAATCTGATTTTTTTCACCTGGACTGTTACCCACGATATCAGGAAAATCTGAGTTTTTTTTCACATGGACTGTTACCCACGATATCAGGAAAATCTGATTTTTTTCACCTGGACTTTACACACGGTATCAGGAAAAACTGATTTTTTTCGACTGGACTATATTCATGGTATCAGGAAAATCAGATTTTTTTTCACCTGGACTATACCCACAGTATCAGGAAAATCAGATTTTTTTTACCTGGACTATTACGCATTGTATCAGGAAAATCGAATTTTTTTCACCTGGACTTTACTCACAGTATCAGGAAATACAGATTTTTTTCACCTGGACTAAACTCCCGGTATCAGGAAAATATGATTTTTTCCACCCTGGACGTTACTCATGGTATCAAGAAAATCTGATTTTTTCACCCTGGACGTCACTCACGGTATCAGGAAAATCGGATTTTTTTCACCCTGAACTATATTCACGGTATCATGAAAATCTGATTTTTTTCACCCTGGACTTTACTCACTGTATCTGGAAAATCTGATTTTTTTCACGTGGGACGTTACTCACGGTATCATGAAAACCTGTTTTTATTTCCCTGGACTTTACTCACGGTATCAGGAAGATTGGATTTTTTTCACCTGGACTATTAACCACGGTATCAGGAAAATGTGATTTTTTTCCCCAGGACTATTACACGCGGTATCAGGAAAATCTGATTTTTCCCCCCGGGACTATTACCCAAGGTATCAGGACAATCTGATTTTCTTCACCCGGAATGTTTCTCACGGTTTTTTGAAAATCTGATTTTTTCCACCCTGGACGTTACCCAAGGTATCAGGAAAATTGGATTTTTTTCACCTGGACTATTAACCACAATATCAGGAAAATCTGATTTTTTCACCTAGAATATTACCCACGCTATCAGGAAAATCTGAGGGTTTTTTTCACCGGGACTAATGCCCGCGTTACCAGGAAAATATGATTTTTTCCACCCTGGACGTTACTCACGGTATCAGGAAAATAAGATTTTTTTCACGTTGGACTTTACTCACGTTATCAGGAAAATTGGATTTTTTTCACCTGGACTAATAACCATGGTATCATGAAAATCTGATTTTTTTTTCACCATGGTATCAGGAAAATATGATTTTTTTTCACCCTGGACATTACTTACGGTATCAGAAAAATCGTATTTTTTCTCCCTAAACTTTACTCACGGTATCAGGAAAATATGATTTTTTTTTCACCCTGGACGTTACTCACGGTATCAGGAAAATAAGATTTTTTTTCATGTTGGACTTTACTCACGGTATCAGGAAAATTGGATTTTTTTCACCTGGATTATTAACCACGGTATCATCAAAATCAAATTTTTTTCACCTGGACTATTACCCACGGTATCAGGAAAGTATGATTTTTTTTCACCCTGGACGTTACTGACGGTATCAGGAAAATCTGATTTTTTTCACCATGGACGTTACTCACGGGATCAAGAAAATCTGATTTTTTTTCACCATGGACGTTACTCACGGCATCATGAAAATCGGAATTTTTTCACCCTGGACGTTACTCACGGTATCAGGAAAATTGGATTTTTTTCACCTGCACTATTAACCACGGTATCATGGAAATCTGATTTTTTTCACGTGGAATATTAACCAAGGTATCAGGAAAATATGATTTTTTTCACCCTGGACGTTACTCACGGTATCAGGAAAATCAGATTTTTTCACCCTAGACGTTACTCACGGTATCAGGAAAATTTTATTTTTTTCACGTTGGATTTTACTCACGGTATCATGAAAATCCGATTTTTTTTCACCTGGACTAAACTCACGGTATCAGGAAAATAAGATTTTTTTTCACCCTGGACGTTACTCATGGTATCAGGAAAATCTGATTTTTTTCACCCTGGACGTCACTCACGGTATCAGGAAAATCGGATTTTTTTCACCCTGAACTTTACTCACGGTATCATGAAAATCTGATTTTTTTTTACCCTGGACTTTACTCACGGTATCAGGAAGATTGGATTTTTTTCATCTGCACTATTAACCACGGTATAATGAAAATCTGATTTTTTTCACCTTGAATATTACCGACGGTATCATGAAATTCTGATTTTTTTTCACCTGGACTATTACCCACGGTATCAGGAAAATATGATTTTTTTCACCCTGGACGTTACTCACGGTATCAGGAAAATATGATTTTTTTCACCCTGGACGTTACTCACGGTATCAGGAAAATCGGATTTTTTTCACCCTAAACTTTTCTCATGGTATCATGAAAATCTGACTTTTTCACCCTGGACTTTACTCATGGTATCAGGAAAATCTGATTTTTTTTTCAACTGGACTGTTACCCACGGTATAATGAAAATCTGATTATTTTTTACCCTAGAATTTACTCACGGTTTCAGGAAAATCAGATTTTCTTCACCCGGGACGTTACTCACGGTATCAGGAAAATCTGATTTTTTTTCACCCTGGACTTTACTCACGGTATCATGAAAATCTTAATCTATTTTTACCCTGGACTTTACTCACGGTATCAGGAAAATCATATTTTTCCACCCGGGACGTTACTCACGATATCAGGAAAATCTGATTTTTTTTTCACCCTGGACGTTACTCATGGTATCAGGAAAATCTGATTTTTTTCACCCTGGACGTCACTCACGGTATCAGGAAAATCGGATTTTTTTCACGCTGAACTTTACTCACGGTATCATGAAAATCTGATTTTTTTTCACCTGGACTTTACTCACTGTATCTGGAAAATCAGATTTTTTTCACTTCGACTATTACCCACGGTATCATGAAAATCTAATTATTTTTTACCCTGGACTTTACTCACGGTATCAGGAAGATTGGATTTTTTTCACCTGGACTATTAACCATGGTATCAGGAAAATCTGATTTTTTTCCCCTGGAAGTATTACCCGCGGTATCAGGAAAATCTGATTTTTTTTCCCCGGGACTATTACCCACCGTATAAGGAAAATCTGATTTTCTTCACTCGGAACGTTTCTCACGGTTTTTTGAAAATCGGATTTTTTTTTTCACGGGGACTATTACCCGCGGTATCAGGAAAATATGATTTTTTTTCACCCTGGACGTTAGTCATGGTATCAGGAAATTTTATTTTTTTCACGTTGGACTTTACTCACCGTATCAGGAAAATTGGATTTTTTTTCACCTGCACTATTAACCATGGTATAATGAAAATCTGATTTTTTTCACCTTGAATATTACCGACGGTATCATGAAATTCTGATTTTTCTTCACCTGGACTATTACCCACGGTATCAGGAAAATATGATTTGTTTCACCCTAAACTTTACTCACGGTATCATGAAAATCTGACTTTTTCACCCTGGACTTTACTCATGGTATCAGGAAAATCTGATTTTTTTTTTCAACTGGACTGTTACCCACGGTATAATGAAAATCTGATTATTTTTTACCCTAGAATTTACTCACGGTTTCAGGAAAATCAGATTTTCTTCACCCGGGACGTTACTCACGGTATCACGAAAATCTGATTTTTTGTCACCGGGACTATTACCCGCGGTATCAGGAAAATATGATTTTTTTTTCAACCTGGATGTTACTCACAGTATCAGGAAAATCAGATTTTTTTCACCCTGGACTTTACTCACGGTATCAGGAAAATCAGATTTTTTTCACCCTGGACTTTACTCACGGTATCAGGAAAATCTGATTTTTTTTCACCCTGGACTTTACTCACAGTATCATGAAAATCTTATTCTTTTTTTACCCTGGACTTTACTCTCAGTATCTTGAAAATCTAATTTTTTTCACCTGGACTGTTACCCACGGTATCATGAAAATCTGATTTTTTTTACCCTGTACTTTACTCACGGTATCAGGAAAATGGGATTTTTTTCACCTGCACTATTAACCATGGTATCATGTAAATCTGATTTTTTTCACCTGGAATATTACCCAAGGTATCAGGAAAATATGATTTTTTCCACCCGGGACGTTACTCACGATATCAGGAAAATCTGATTTTTTTTCACCGGGACTATTACCCGCGGTATCAGGAAACTATGATTTTTTTTCACCCTGGATGTTACTCACGGCATCAGGAAAATCAGATTTTTTCACCCTAGACTTTACTCACTGTATCAGGAAAAATTTATTTTTTTCACGTTGGACTAAACTCACGGTATCAGGAAAATATGATTTTTTCCACCCTGGACGTTACTCATGGTATCAGGAAAATCTGATTTTTTTCACCCTGGACGTCACTCACGGTATCAGGAAAATCGGATTTTTTTCACCCTGAACTATACTCACGGTATCATGAAAATCTGATTTTTTTTCACCTGGACTAAACTCACGGTATCAGGAAAATATGATTTTTTCCACCCTGGACGTTACTCATGGTATCAGGAAAATCTGATTTTTTTCACCCTGGACGTCACTCACGGTATCAGGAAAATCGGATTTTTTTCACCCTGAACTATACTCACGGTATCATGAAAATCTGATTTTTTTCACCCTGGACTTTACTCACTGTATCTGGAAAATCTGATTTTTTTCACGTGGGACGTTACTCACGGTATCATGAAAATCTGTTTTTTTTTCCCTGGACTTTACTCACGGTATCAGGAAGATTGGATTTTTTTCACCTGGACTATTAACCACGGTATCAGGAAAATGTGATTTTTTTCCCCAGGACTATTACACGCGGTATCAGGAAAATCTGATTTTTCCCCCCGGGACTATTACCCAAGGTATCAGGACAATCTGATTTTCTTCACCCGGAATGTTTCTCACTGTTTTTTGAAAATCTGATTTTTTCCACCCTGGACGTTACCCAAGGTATCAGGAAAATTGGATTTTTTTCACCTGGACTATTAACCACAATATCAGGAAAATCTGATTTTTTCACCTAGAATATTACCCACGCTATCAGGAAAATCTGAGGTTTTTTTTCACCGGGACTAATGCCCGCGTTACCAGGAAAATATGATTTTTTCCACCCTGGACGTTACTCACGGTATCAGGAAAATAAGATTTTTTTCACGTTGGACTTTACTCACGGTATCAGGAAAATCTGATTTTTTTTCACCCTGGACTTTACTCACGGTATCATGAAAATCTTAATCTTTTTTTACCCTGGACTTTACTCACGGTATCAGGAAAATCATATTTTTCCACCCGGGACGTTACTCACGATATCAGGAAAATCTGATTTTTTTTCACCCTGGACGTTACTCATGGTATCAGGAAAATCTGATTTTTTTCACCCTGTACGTCACTCACGGTATCAGGAAAATCGGATTTTTTTCACGCTGAACTTTACTCACGGTATCATGAAAATCTGATTTTTTTTCACCTGGACTTTACTCACTGTATCTGGAAAATCTGATTTTTTTCACTTGGACTATTTCCCGCGGTATCAGGAAAATATGATATTTTTTTTCACCCTGGACGTTACTCACGGTATCAGGAAAATCAGATTTTTTTCACTTCGACTATTACCCACGGTATCATGAAAATCTAATTATTTTTTACCCTGGACTTTACTCACGGTATCAGGAAGATTGGATTTTTTTCACCTGGACTATTAACCATGGTATCAGGAAAATCTGATTTTTTTCCCCTGGAAGTATTACCCGCGGTATCAGGAAAATCTGATTTTTTTCCCCGGGACTATTACCCACCGTATAAGGAAAATCTGATTTTCTTCACTTGGAACGTTTCTCACGGTTTTTTGAAAATCGGATTTTTTTTTCACGGGGACTATTACCCGCGGTATCAGGAAAATATGATTTTTTTCACCCTGGACGTTAGTCATGGTATCAGGAAATTTTATTTTTTTCACGTTGGACTTTACTCACCGTATCAGGAAAATTGGATTTTTTTTCACCTGCACTATTAACCATGGTATAATGAAAATCTGATTTTTTTCACCTTGAATATTACCGACGGTATCATGAAATTCTGATTTTTCTTCACCTGGACTATTACCCACGGTATCAGGAAAATATGATTTGTTTCACCCTAAACTTTACTCACGGTATCATGAAAATCTGACTTTTTCACCCTGGACTTTACTCATGGTATCAGGAAAATCTGATTTTTTTTCAACTGGACTGTTACCCACGGTATAATGAAAATCTGATTATTTTTTACCCTAGAATTTACTCACTGTTTCAGGAAAATCAGATTTTCTTCACCCGGGACGTTACTCACGATATCAGGAAAATCTGATTTTTTTTCACCGGGACTATTACCCGCGGTATCAGGAAAGTATGATTTTTTTTCACCCTGGATGTTACTCACGGCATCAGGAAAATCAGATTTTTTCACCCTAGACTTTACTCACTGTATCAGGAAAATTTTATTTTTTTCACGTTGGACTTTACTCACGGTATCATGAAAATCTGTTTTTTTTTTCACCTGGACTAAACTCACGGTATCAGGAAAATATGATTTTTTCCACCCTGGACGTTACTCATGGTATCAGGAAAATCTGATTTTTTTCACCCTGGACGTCACTCACGGTATCAGGAAAATCGGATTTTTTTCACCCTGAACTATACTCACGGTATCATGAAAATCTGATTTTTTTTCACCCTGGACTTTACTCACTGTATCTGGAAAATCTGATTTTTTTCACGTGGGACGTTACTCACGGTATCATGAAAATCTGTTTTTTTTTTTCCTGGACTTTACTCACGGTATCAGGAAGATTGGATTTTTTTCACCTGGACTATTAACCACGGTATCAGGAAAATGTGATTTTTTCCCCCAGGACTATTACACGCGGTATCAGGAAAATCTGATTTCCCCCCCGGGACTATTACCCAAGGTATCAGGACAATCTGATTTTCTTCACCCGGAATGTTTCTCACGGTTTTTTGAAAATCTGATTTTTTCCACCCTGGACGTTACCCAAGGTATCAGGAAAATTGGATTTTTTTCACCTGGACTATTAACCACAATATCAGGAAAATCTGATTTTTTCACCTAGAATATTACCCACGCTATCAGGAAAATCTGAGTTTTTTTTTCACCGGGACTAATGCCCGCGTTACCAGGAAAATATGATTTTTTCCACCCTGGACGTTACTCACGGTATCAGGAAAATAAGATTTTTTTCACGTTGGACTTTACTCACGGTATCAGGAAAATTGGATTTTTTTCACCTGGACTAATAACCATGGTATCATGAAAATCTGATTTTTTTTTTCACCTGGACTATTAACCATGGTATCAGGAAAATATGATTTTTTTTCACCCTGGACATTACTTACGGTATCAGAAAAATCGTATTTTTTCTCCCTAAACTTTACTCACGGTATCAGGAAAATATGATTTTTTTTTCACCCTGGACGTTACTCACGGTATCAGGAAAATAAGATTTTTTTTCATGTTGGACTTTACTCACGGTATCAGGAAAATTGGATTTTTTTCACCTGGATTATTAACCACGGTATCATGAAAATCAAATTTTTTTCACCTGGACTATTACCCACGGTATCAGGAAAGTATGATTTTTTTTCACCCTGGACGTTACTGACGGTATCAGGAAAATCTGATTTTTTTCACCATGGACGTTACTCACGGGATCAAGAAAATCTGATTTTTTTTCACCATGGACGTTACTCACGGCATCATGAAAATCGGAATTTTTTCACCCTGGACGTTACTCACGGTATCAGGAAAATTGGATTTTTTTCACCTGCACTATTAACCACGGTATCATGGAAATCTGATTTTTTTCACGTGGAATATTAACCAAGGTATCAGGAAAATATGATTTTTTTCACCCTGGACGTTACTCACGGTATCAGGAAAATCAGATTTTTTCACCCTAGACGTTACTCACGGTATCAGGAAAATTTTATTTTTTTCACGTTGGATTTTACTCACGGTATCATGAAAATCCGATTTTTTTCACCTGGACTAAACTCACGGTATCAGGAAAATATGATTTTTTTTCACCCTGGACGTTACTCATGGTATCAGGAAAATCTGATTTTTTTCACCCTGGACGTCACTCACGGTATCAGGAAAATCGGATTTTTTTCACCCTGAACTTTACTCACGGTATCATGAAAATCTGATTTTTTTTTACCCTGGACTTTACTCACGGTATCAGGAAGATTGGATTTTTTTCATCTGCACTATTAACCACGGTATAATGAAAATCTGATTTTTTTCACCTTGAATATTACCGACGGTATCATGAAATTCTGATTTTTTTTCACCTGGACTATTACCCACGGTATCAGGAAAATATGCTTTTTTTCACCCTGGACATTACTCACGGTATCAGGAAAATATGATTTTTTTCACCCTGGATGTTACTCACGGTATCAGGAAAATCGGATTTTTTTCACCCTAAACTTTTCTCATGGTATCATGAAAATCTGACTTTTTCACCCTGGACTTTACTCATGGTATCAGGAAAATCTGATTTTTTTTTTTCAACTGGACTGTTACCCACGGTATAATGAAAATCTGATTATTTTTTACCCTAGAATTTACTCACGGTTTCAGGAAAATCAGATTTTCTTCACCCGGGACGTTACTCACGGTATCAGGAAAATCTGATTTTTTTTCACCCTGGACTTTACTCACGGTATCATGAAAATCTTAATCTTTTTTTACCCTGGACTTTACTCACGGTATCAGGAAAATCATATTTTTCCACCCGGGACGTTACTCACGATATCAGGAAAATCTGATTTTTTTTCACCCTGGACGTTACTCATGGTATCAGGAAAATCTGATTTTTTTCACCCTGGACGTCACTCACGGTATCAGGAAAATCGGATTTTTTTCACGCTGAACTTTACTCACGGTATCATGAAAATCTGATTTTTTTTCACCTGGACTTTACTCACTGTATCTGGAAAATCTGATTTTTTTCACTTGGACTATTTCCCGCGGTATCAGGAAAATATGATATTTTTTTTCACCCTGGACGTTACTCACGGTATCAGGAAAATCAGATTTTTTTCACTTCGACTATTACCCACGGTATCATGAAAATCTAATTATTTTTTACCCTGGACTTTACTCACGGTATCAGGAAGATTGGATTTTTTTCACCTGGACTATTAACCATGGTATCAGGAAAATCTGATTTTTTTCCCCTGGAAGTATTACCCGCGGTATCAGGAAAATCTGATTTTTTTTCCCCGGGACTATTACCCACCGTATAAGGAAAATCTGATTTTCTTCACTCGGAACGTTTCTCACGGTTTTTTGAAAATCGGATTTTTTTTTTCACGTTGGACTATTACCCGCGGTATCAGGAAAATATGATTTTTTTCACCCTGGACGTTAGTCATGGTATCAGGAAATTTTATTTTTTTCACGTTGGACTTTACTCACCGTATCAGGAAAATTGGATTTTTTTTCACCTGCACTATTAACCATGGTATAATGAAAATCTGATTTTTTTCACCTTGAATATTACCGACGGTATCATGAAATTCTGATTTTTCTTCACCTGGACTATTACCCACGGTATCAGGAAAATATGATTTGTTTCACCCTAAACTTTACTCACGGTATCATGAAAATCTGACTTTTTCACCCTGGACTTTACTCATGGTATCAGGAAAATCTGATTTTTTTTCAACTGGACTGTTACCCACGGTATAATGAAAATCTGATTATTTTTTACCCTAGAATTTACTCACGGTTTCAGGAAAATCAGATTTTCTTCACCCGGGACGTTACTCACGATATCAGGAAAATCTGATTTTTTTTCACCGGGACTATTACCCGCGGTATCAGGAAAGTATGATTTTTTTTCACCCTGGATGTTACTCACGGCATCAGGAAAATCAGATTTTTTCACCCTAGACTTTACTCACTGTATCAGGAAAATTTTATTTTTTTCACGTTGGACTTTACTCACGGTATCATGAAAATCTGATTTTTTTTCACCTGGACTAAACTCACGGTATCAGGAAAATATGATTTTTTCCACCCTGGACGTTACTCATGGTATCAGGAAAATCTGATTTTTTTCACCCTGGACGTCACTCACGGTATCAGGAAAATCGTATTTTTTTCACCCTGAACTATACTCACGGTATCATGAAAATCTGATTTTTTTTCACCCTGGACTTTACTCACTGTATCTGGAAAATCTGATTTTTTTCACGTGGGACGTTACTCACGGTATCATGAAAATCTGTTTTTTTTTTCCTGGACTTTACTCACGGTATCAGGAAGATTGGATTTTTTTCACCTGGACTATTAACCACGGTATCAGGAAAATGTGATTTTTTTCCCCAGGACTATTACACGCGGTATCAGGAAAATCTGATTTTTCCCCCCGGGACTATTACCCAAGGTATCAGGACAATCTGATTTTCTTCACCCGGAATGTTTCTCACGGTTTTTTGAAAATCTGATTTTTTCCACCCTGGACGTTACCCAAGGTATCAGGAAAGTTGGATTTTTTTCACCTGGACTATTAACCACAATATCAGGAAAATCTGATTTTTTCACCTAGAATATTACCCACGCTATCAGGAAAATCTGAGGTTTTTTTTCACCGGGACTAATGCCCGCGTTACCAGGAAAATATGATTTTTCCACCCTGGACGTTACTCACGGTATCAGGAAAATAAGATTTTTTTCACGTTGGACTTTACTCACGGTATCAGGAAATTTGGATTTTTTTCACCTGGACTAATAACCATGGTATCATGAAAATCTGATTTTTTTTTCACCTGGACTATTAACCATGGTATCAGGAAAATATGATTTTTTTTCACCCTGGACATTACTTACGGTATCAGAAAAATCGTATTTTTTCTCCCTAAACTTTACTCACGGTATCAGGAAAATATGATTTTTTTTCACCCTGGACGTTACTCACGGTATCAGGAAAATAAGATTTTTTTTCATGTTGGACTTTACTCACGGTATCAGGAAAATTGGATTTTTTTCACCTGGATTATTAACCACGGTATCATGAAAATCAAATTTTTTTCACCTGGACTATTACCCACGGTATCAGGAAAGTATGATTTTTTTTCACCCTGGACGTTACTGACGGTATCAGGAAAATCTGATTTTTTTTCACCATGGACGTTACTCACGGGATCAAGAAAATCTGATTTTTTTTTCACCATGGACGTTACTCACGGCATCATGAAAATCGGAATTTTTTCACCCTGGACGTTACTCACGGTATCAGGAAAATTGGATTTTTTTCACCTGCACTATTAACCACGGTATCATGGAAATCTGATTTTTTTCACGTGGAATATTAACCAAGGTATCAGGAAAATATGATTTTTTTCACCCTGGACGTTACTCACGGTATCAGGAAAATCAGATTTTTTCACCCTAGACGTTACTCACGGTATCAGGAAAATTTTATTTTTTTCACGTTGGATTTTACTCACGGTATCATGAAAATCCGATTTTTTTCACCTGGACTAAACTCACGGTATCAGGAAAATATGATTTTTTTTCACCCTGGACGTTACTCATGGTATCAGGAAAATCTGATTTTTTTCACCCTGGACGTCACTCACGGTATCAGGAAAATCGGATTTTTTTCACCCTGAACTTTACTCACGGTATCATGAAAATCTGATTTTTTTTTACCCTGGACTTTACTCACGGTATCAGGAAGATTGGATTTTTTTCATCTGCACTATTAACCACGGTATAATGAAAATCTGATTTTTTCCACCTTGAATATTACCGACGGTATCATGAAATTCTGATTTTTTTTCACCTGGACTATTACCCACGGTATCAGGAAAATATGCTTTTTTTCACCCTGGACATTACTCACGGTATCAGGAAAAGATTATTTTTTTCACCCTGGACGTTACTCACGGTATCAGGAAAATCGGATTTTTTTCACCCTAAACTTTTCTCATGGTATCATGAAAATCTGACTTTTTCACCCTGGACTTTACTCATGGTATCAGGAAAATCTGATTTTTTTTTTTCAACTGGACTGTTACCCACGGTATAATGAAAATCTGATTATTTTTTACCCTAGAATTTACTCACGGTTTCAGGAAAATCAGATTTTCTTCACCCGGGACGTTACTCACGGTATCAGGAAAATCTGATTTTTTTTCACCCTGGACTTTACTCACGGTATCATGAAAATCTTAATCTTTTTTTACCCTGGACTTTACTCACGGTATCAGGAAAATCATATTTTTCCACCCGGGACGTTACTCACGATATCAGGAAAATCTGATTTTTTTTCACCCTGGACGTTACTCATGGTATCAGGAAAATCTGATTTTTTTCACCCTGGACGTCACTCACGGTATCAGGAAAATCGGATTTTTTTCACGCTGAACTTTACTCACGGTATCATGAAAATCTGATTTTTTTTCACCTGGACTTTACTCACTGTATCTGGAAAATCTGATTTTTTTCACTTGGACTATTTCCCGCGGTATCAGGAAAATATGATATTTTTTTTCACCCTGGACGTTACTCACGGTATCAGGAAAATCAGATTTTTTTCACTTCGACTATTACCCACGGTATCATGAAAATCTAATTATTTTTTACCCTGGACTTTACTCACGGTATCAGGAAGATTGGATTTTTTTCACCTGGACTATTAACCATGGTATCAGGAAAATCTGATTTTTTTCCCCTGGAAGTATTACCCGCGGTATCAGGAAAATCTGATTTTTTTTCCCCGGGACTATTACCCACCGTATAAGGAAAATCTGATTTTCTTCACTCGGAACGTTTCTCACGGTTTTTTGAAAATCGGATTTTTTTTTTCACGTTGGACTATTACCCGCGGTATCAGGAAAATATGATTTTTTTCACCCTGGACGTTAGTCATGGTATCAGGAAATTTTATTTTTTTCACGTTGGACTTTACTCACCGTATCAGGAAAATTGGATTTTTTTTCACCTGCACTATTAACCATGGTATAATGAAAATCTGATTTTTTTCACCTTGAATATTACCGACGGTATCATGAAATTCTGATTTTTCTTCACCTGGACTATTACCCACGGTATCAGGAAAATATGATTTGTTTCACCCTAAACTTTACTCACGGTATCATGAAAATCTGACTTTTTCACCCTGGACTTTACTCATGGTATCAGGAAAATCTGATTTTTTTTCAACTGGACTGTTACCCACGGTATAATGAAAATCTGATTATTTTTTACCCTAGAATTTACTCACGGTTTCAGGAAAATCAGATTTTCTTCACCCGGGACGTTACTCACGATATCAGGAAAATCTGATTTTTTTTCACCGGGACTATTACCCGCGGTATCAGGAAAGTATGATTTTTTTTCACCCTGGATGTTACTCACGGCATCAGGAAAATCAGATTTTTTCACCCTAGACTTTACTCACTGTATCAGGAAAATTTTATTTTTTTCACGTTGGACTTTACTCACGGTATCATGAAAATCTGATTTTTTTTCACCTGGACTAAACTCACGGTATCAGGAAAATATGATTTTTTCCACCCTGGACGTTACTCATGGTATCAGGAAAATCTGATTTTTTTCACCCTGGACGTCACTCACGGTATCAGGAAAATCGTATTTTTTTCACCCTGAACTATACTCACGGTATCATGAAAATCTGATTTTTTTTCACCCTGGACTTTACTCACTGTATCTGGAAAATCTGATTTTTTTCACGTGGGACGTTACTCACGGTATCATGAAAATCTGTTTTTTTTTTCCTGGACTTTACTCACGGTATCAGGAAGATTGGATTTTTTTCACCTGGACTATTAACCACGGTATCAGGAAAATGTGATTTTTTTCCCCAGGACTATTACACGCGGTATCAGGAAAATCTGATTTTTCCCCCCGGGACTATTACCCAAGGTATCAGGACAATCTGATTTTCTTCACCCGGAATGTTTCTCACGGTTTTTTGAAAATCTGATTTTTTCCACCCTGGACGTTACCCAAGGTATCAGGAAAGTTGGATTTTTTTCACCTGGACTATTAACCACAATATCAGGAAAATCTGATTTTTTCACCTAGAATATTACCCACGCTATCAGGAAAATCTGAGGTTTTTTTTCACCGGGACTAATGCCCGCGTTACCAGGAAAATATGATTTTTCCACCCTGGACGTTACTCACGGTATCAGGAAAATAAGATTTTTTTCACGTTGGACTTTACTCACGGTATCAGGAAATTTGGATTTTTTTCACCTGGACTAATAACCATGGTATCATGAAAATCTGATTTTTTTTTCACCTGGACTATTAACCATGGTATCAGGAAAATATGATTTTTTTTCACCCTGGACATTACTTACGGTATCAGAAAAATCGTATTTTTTCTCCCTAAACTTTACTCACGGTATCAGGAAAATATGATTTTTTTTCACCCTGGACGTTACTCACGGTATCAGGAAAATAAGATTTTTTTTCATGTTGGACTTTACTCACGGTATCAGGAAAATTGGATTTTTTTCACCTGGATTATTAACCACGGTATCATGAAAATCAAATTTTTTTCACCTGGACTATTACCCACGGTATCAGGAAAGTATGATTTTTTTTCACCCTGGACGTTACTGACGGTATCAGGAAAATCTGATTTTTTTTCACCATGGACGTTACTCACGGGATCAAGAAAATCTGATTTTTTTTTCACCATGGACGTTACTCACGGCATCATGAAAATCGGAATTTTTTCACCCTGGACGTTACTCACGGTATCAGGAAAATTGGATTTTTTTCACCTGCACTATTAACCACGGTATCATGGAAATCTGATTTTTTTCACGTGGAATATTAACCAAGGTATCAGGAAAATATGATTTTTTTCACCCTGGACGTTACTCACGGTATCAGGAAAATCAGATTTTTTCACCCTAGACGTTACTCACGGTATCAGGAAAATTTTATTTTTTTCACGTTGGATTTTACTCACGGTATCATGAAAATCCGATTTTTTTCACCTGGACTAAACTCACGGTATCAGGAAAATATGATTTTTTTTCACCCTGGACGTTACTCATGGTATCAGGAAAATCTGATTTTTTTCACCCTGGACGTCACTCACGGTATCAGGAAAATCGGATTTTTTTCACCCTGAACTTTACTCACGGTATCATGAAAATCTGATTTTTTTTTACCCTGGACTTTACTCACGGTATCAGGAAGATTGGATTTTTTTCATCTGCACTATTAACCACGGTATAATGAAAATCTGATTTTTTCCACCTTGAATATTACCGACGGTATCATGAAATTCTGATTTTTTTTCACCTGGACTATTACCCACGGTATCAGGAAAATATGCTTTTTTCACCCTGGACATTACTCACGGTATCAGGAAAAGATTATTTTTTTCACCCTGGACGTTACTCACTGTATCAGGAAAATCGGATTTTTTTCACCCTAAACTTTTCTCATGGTATCATGAAAATCTGACTTTTTCACCCTGGACTTTACTCATGGTATCAGGAAAATCTGATTTTTTTTTCAACTGGACTGTTACCCACGGTATAATGAAAATCTGATTATTTTTTACCCTAGAATTTACTCACGGTTTCAGGAAAATCAGATTTTCTTCACCCGGGACGTTACTCACGGTATCAGGAAAATCTGATTTTTTTTCACCCTCGACTTTACTCACGGTATCATGAAAATCTTAATCTTTTTTTACCCTGGACTTTACTCACGGTATCAGGAAAATCATATTTTTCCACCCGGGACGTTACTCACGATATCAGGAAAATCTGATTTTTTTTCACCCTGGACGTTACTCATGGTATCAGGAAAATCTGATTTTTTTCACCCTGGACGTCACTCACGGTATCAGGAAAATCGGATTTTTTTCACGCTGAACTTTACTCACGGTATCATGAAAATCTGATTTTTTTTCACCTGGACTTTACTCACTGTATCTGGAAAATCTGATTTTTTTCACTTGGACTATTTCCCGCGGTATCAGGAAAATATGATATTTTTTTTCACCCTGGACGTTACTCACGGTATCAGGAAAATCAGATTTTTTTCACTTCGACTATTACCCACGGTATCATGAAAATCTAATTATTTTTTACCCTGGACTTTACTCACGGTATCAGGAAGATTGGATTTTTTTCACCTGGACTATTAACCATGGTATCAGGAAAATCTGATTTTTTCCCCTGGAAGTATTACCCGCGGTATCAGGAAAATCTGATTTTTTTTCCCCGGGACTATTACCCACCGTATAAGGAAAATCTGATTTTCTTCACTCGGAACGTTTCTCACGGTTTTTTGAAAATCGGATTTTTTTTTCACGGGGACTATTACCCGCGGTATCAGGAAAATATGATTTTTTTCACCCTGGACGTTAGTCATGGTATCAGGAAATTTTATTTTTTTCAAGTTGGACTTTACTCACCGTATCAGGAAAATTGGATTTTTTTTCACCTGCACTATTAACCATGGTATAATGAAAATCTGATTTTTTTTCACCTTGAATATTACCGACGGTATCATGAAATTCTGATTTTTCTTCACCTGGACTATTACCCACGGTATCAGGAAAATATGATTTGTTTCACCCTAAACTTTACTCACGGTATCATGAAAATCTGACTTTTTCACCCTGGACTTTACTCATGGTATCAGGAAAATCTGATTTTTTTTCAACTGGACTGTTACCCACGGTATAATGAAAATCTGATTATTTTTTACCCTAGAATTTACTCACGGTTTCAGGAAAATCAGATTTTCTTCACCCGGGACGTTACTCACGGTATCACGAAAATCTGATTTTTTGTCACCGGGACTATTACCCGCGGTATCAGGAAAATATGATTTTTTTTCAACCTGGATGTTACTCACAGTATCAGGAAAATCAGATTTTTTTCACCCTGGACTTTACTCACGGTATCAGGAAAATCAGATTTTTTTCACCCTGGACTTTACTCACGGTATCAGGAAAATCTGATTTTTTTTCACCCTGGACTTTACTCACAGTATCATGAAAATCTTATTCTTTTTTTACCCTGGACTTTACTCACAGTATCTTGAAAATCTAATTTTTTTCACCTGGACTGTTACCCACGGTATCATGAAAATCTGATTTTTTTTTTACCCTGTACTTTACTCACGGTATCAGGAAAATGGGATTTTTTTCACCTGCACTATTAACCATGGTATCATGTAAATCTGATTTTTTTCACCTGGAATATTACCCAAGGTATCAGGAAAATATGATTTTTTTCCACCCGGGACGTTACTCACGATATCAGGAAAATCTGATTTTTTTTCACCGGGACTAAACTCACGGTATCAGGAAAATATGATTTTTTTCCACCCTGGACGTTACTCATGGTATCAGGAAAATCTGATTTTTTTCACCCTAGACTTTACTCACTGTATCAGGAAAATTTTATTTTTTTCACGTTGGACTTTACTCACGGTATCATGAAAATCTGATTTTTTTTCACCTGGACTAAACTCACGGTATCAGGAAAATATGATTTTTTCCACCCTGGACGTTACTCATGGTATCAGGAAAATCTGATTTTTTTCACCCTGGACGTCACTCACGGTATCAGGAAAATCGGATTTTTTTCACCCTGAACTATACTCACGGTATCATGAAAATCTGATTTTTTTCACCCTGGACTTTACTCACTGTATCTGGAAAATCTGATTTTTTTCACGTGGGACGTTACTCACGGTATCATGAAAATCTGTTTTTTTTTCCCTGGACTTTACTCACGGTATCAGGAAGATTGGATTTTTTTCACCTGGACTATTAACCACGGTATCAGGAAAATGTGATTTTTTCCCCAGGACTATTACACGCGGTATCAGGAAAATCTGATTTTTTTTTCCCCCAGGACTATTACCCACGGTATCAGGACAATCTGATTTTCTTCACCCGGAATGTTTCTCACGGTTTTTTGAAAATCTGATTTTTTCCACCCTGGACGTTACCCAAGGTATCAGGAAAATTGGATTTTTTTCACCTGGACTATTAACCACAATATCAGGAAAATCTGATTTTTTCAACTAGAATATTACCCACGCTATCAGGAAAATCTGAGGTTTTTTTTCACCGGGACTATTGCCTGCGTTACCAGGAAAATATGATTTTTTTCACCCGGGACGTTACTCACGGTATCACGAAAATAAGATTTTTTTCACGTTGGACTTTACTCACGGTATCAGGAAAATTGGATTTTTTTCACCTGGACTAATAACCATGGTATCATGAAAATCTGATTTTTTTTCACCTGGACTATTAACCATGGTATCAGGAAAATATGATTTTTTTTCACCCTGGACATTACTTACGGTATCAGAAAAATCGTATTTTTTCACCCTAAACTTTACTCACGGTATCAGGAAAATATGATTTTTTTTCACCCTGGACGTTACTCACGGTATCAGGAAAATAAGATTTTTTTTCATGTTGGACTTTACTCACGGTATCAGGAAAATTGGATTTTTTTCACCTGGATTATTAACCACGGTATCATGAAAATCAAATTTTTTTCACCTGGACTATTACCCACGGTATCAGGAAAGTATGATTTTTTTTCACCCTGGACGTTACTGACGGTATCAGGAAAATCTGATTTTTTTCACCATGGACGTTACTCACGGGATCAAGAAAATCTGATTTTTTTTCACCATGGACGTTTCTCACGGTATCAGGAAAATTTTATTTTTTTCACGTTGGTATTTACTCACGGTTTCAGGAAAATTGGATTTTTTTCACCTGGACTATTAACCATGGTATCATGAAAATCTGATTTTTTTTTCACCGGTACTATTACCCGTGGTATCAGGAAAATATGATTTTTTTCACCCTGGATGTTACTCACATTATCAGGAAAAATCAGAATTTATTTCACCCTGGACGTTTCTCACGGTATCAAGAAATTTTATTTTTTTCACGTTGGACTTTACTCACGGTATCAGGAAAATCTGATTTTCTTCACCCGTGACGTTTCTCACGGTATGTTGAAATTTTGATTTTTTTCGCCTGGACTATTCACCACGGCATCATGAAAATCGGAATTTTTTCACCCTGGACGTTACTCACGGTATCAGGAAAATTGGATTTTTTTCACCTGCACTATTAACCACGGTATCATGGAAATCTGATTTTTTTCACGTGGAATATTAACCAAGGTATCAGGAAAATATGATTTTTTTTCACCCTGGACGTTACTCACGGTATCAGGAAAATCAGATTTTTTCACCCTAGACGTTACTCACGGTATCAGGAAAATTTTATTTTTTTCACGTTGGATTTTACTCACGGTATCATGAAAATCCGATTTTTTTTTCACCTGGACTAAACTCACGGTATCAGGAAAATATGATTTTTTTTCACCCTGGACATTACTCATGGTATCAGGAAAATCTGATTTTTTTCACCCTGGACGTCACTCACGGTATCAGGAAAATCGGATTTTTTTCACCCTGAACTTTACTCACGGTATCATGAAAATCTGATTTTTTTTACCCTGGACTTTACTCACGGTATCAGGAAGATTGGATTTTTTTCATCTGCACTATTAACCACGGTATAATGAAAATCTGATTTTTTTCACCTTGAATATTACCGACGGTATCATGAAATTCTGATTTTTTTTTCACCTGGACTATTACCCACGGTATCAGGAAAATATGATTTTTTTCACCCTGGACGTTACTCACGGTATCAGGAAAATATGATTTTTTTCACCCTGGACGTTACTCATGGTATCAGGAAAATCGGATTTTTTTCACCCTAAACTTTTCTCATGGTATCATGAAAATCTGACTTTTTCACTCTGGACTTTACTCATGGTATCAGGAAAATCTGATTTTTTTTTCAACTGGACTGTTACCCACGGTATAATGAAAATCTGATTATTTTTTACCCTAGAATTTACTCACGGTTTCAGGAAAATCAGATTTTCTTCACCCGGGACGTTACTCACGGTATCAGGAAAATCTGATTTTTTTTCACCCTGGACTTTACTCACGGTATCATGAAAATCTTAATCTTTTTTTACCCTGGACTTTACTCACGGTATCAGGAAAATCATATTTTTCCACCCGGGACGTTACTCACGATATCAGGAAAATCTGATTTTTTTTCACCCTGGACGTTACTCATGGTATCAGGAAAATCTGATTTTTTTCACCCTGGACGTCACTCACGGTATCAGGAAAATCGGATTTTTTTCACGCTGAACTTTACTCACGGTATCATGAAAATCTGATTTTTTTTCACCTGGACTTTACTCACTGTATCTGGAAAATCTGATTTTTTTCACTTGGACTATTTCCCGCGGTATCAGGAAAATATGATATTTTTTTTCACCCTGGACGTTACTCACGGTATCAGGAAAATCAGATTTTTTTCACTTCGACTATTACCCACGGTATCATGAAAATCTAATTATTTTTTACCCTGGACTTTACTCACGGTATCAGGAAGATTGGATTTTTTTCACCTGGACTATTAACCATGGTATCAGGAAAATCTGATTTTTTTCCCCTGGAAGTATTACCCACGGTATCAGGAAAATCTGATTTTTTTTCCCCGGGACTATTACCCACCGTATAAGGAAAATCTGATTTTCTTCACTCGGAACGTTTCTCACGGTTTTTTGAAAATCGGATTTTTTTTTCACGGGGACTATTACCCGCGGTATCAGGAAAATATGATTTTTTTCACCCTGGACGTTAGTCATGGTATCAGGAAATTTTATTTTTTTCAAGTTGGACTTTACTCACCGTATCAGGAAAATTGGATTTTTTTTCACCTGCACTATTAACCATGGTATAATGAAAATCTGATTTTTTTTCACCTTGAATATTACCGACGGTATCATGAAATTCTGATTTTTCTTCACCTGGACTATTACCCACGGTATCAGGAAAATATGATTTGTTTCACCCTAAACTTTACTCACGGTATCATGAAAATCTGACTTTTTCACCCTGGACTTTACTCATGGTATCAGGAAAATCTGATTTTTTTTCAACTGGACTGTTACCCACGGTATAATGAAAATCTGATTATTTTTTACCCTAGAATTTACTCACGGTTTCAGGAAAATCAGATTTTCTTCACCCGGGACGTTACTCACGGTATCACGAAAATCTGATTTTTTGTCACCGGGACTATTACCCGCGGTATCAGGAAAATATGATTTTTTTTCAACCTGGATGTTACTCACAGTATCAGGAAAATCAGATTTTTTTCACCCTGGACTTTACTCACGGTATCAGGAAAATCAGATTTTTTTCACCCTGGACTTTACTCACGGTATCAGGAAAATCTGATTTTTTTTCACCCTGGACTTTACTCACAGTATCATGAAAATCTTATTCTTTTTTTACCCTGGACTTTACTCACAGTATCTTGAAAATCTAATTTTTTTCACCTGGACTGTTACCCACGGTATCATGAAAATCTGATTTTTTTTTTTACCCTGTACTTTACTCACGGTATCAGGAAAATGGGATTTTTTTCACCTGCACTATTAACCATGGTATCATGTAAATCTGATTTTTTTCACCTGGAATATTACCCAAGGTATCAGGAAAATATGATTTTTTTCCACCCGGGACGTTACTCACGATATCAGGAAAATCTGATTTTTTTTCACCGGGACTATTACCCGCGGTATCAGGAAACTATGATTTTTTTTCACACTGGATGTTACTCACGGCATCAGGAAAATCAGATTTTTTCACCCTAGACTTTACTCACTGTATCAGGAAAATTTTATTTTTTTCACGTTGGACTTTACTCACGGTATCATGAAAATCTGATTTTTTTTCACCTGGACTAAACTCACGGTATCAGGAAAATATGATTTTTTCCACCCTGGACGTTACTCATGGTATCAGGAAAATCTGATTTTTTTCACCCTGGACGTCACTCACGGTATCAGGAAAATCGGATTTTTTTCACCCTGAACTATACTCACGGTATCATGAAAATCTGATTTTTTTCACCCTGGACTTTACTCACTGTATCTGGAAAATCTGATTTTTTTCACGTGGGACGTTACTCACGGTATCATGAAAATCTGTTTTTTTTTCCCTGGACTTTACTCACGGTATCAGGAAGATTGGATTTTTTTCACCTGGACTATTAACCACGGTATCAGGAAAATGTGATTTTTTCCCCAGGACTATTACACGCGGTATCAGGAAAATCTGATTTTTTTTCCCCCAGGACTATTACCCACGGTATCAGGACAATCTGATTTTCTTCACCCGGAATGTTTCTCACGGTTTTTTGAAAATCTGATTTTTTCCACCCTGGACGTTACCCAAGGTATCAGGAAAATTGGATTTTTTTCACCTGGACTATTAACCACAATATCAGGAAAATCTGATTTTTTCAACTAGAATATTACCCACGCTATCAGGAAAATCTGAGGTTTTTTTTCACCGGGACTATTGCCTGCGTTACCAGGAAAATATGATTTTTTTCACCCGGGACGTTACTCACGGTATCACGAAAATAAGATTTTTTTCACGTTGGACTTTACTCACGGTATCAGGAAAATTGGATTTTTTTCACCTGGACTAATAACCATGGTATCATGAAAATCTGATTTTTTTTCACCTGGACTATTAACCATGGTATCAGGAAAATATGATTTTTTTTCACCCTGGACATTACTTACGGTATCAGAAAAATCGTATTTTTTCACCCTAAACTTTACTCACGGTATCAGGAAAATATGATTTTTTTTCACCCTGGACGTTACTCACGGTATCAGGAAAATAAGATTTTTTTTCATGTTGGACTTTACTCACGGTATCAGGAAAATTGGATTTTTTTCACCTGGATTATTAACCACGGTATCATGAAAATCAAATTTTTTTCACCTGGACTATTACCCACGGTATCAGGAAAGTATGATTTTTTTTCACCCTGGACGTTACTGACGGTATCAGGAAAATCTGATTTTTTTCACCATGGACGTTACTCACGGGATCAAGAAAATCTGATTTTTTTTCACCATGGACGTTTCTCACGGTATCAGGAAAATTTTATTTTTTTCACGTTGGTATTTACTCACGGTTTCAGGAAAATTGGATTTTTTTCACCTGGACTATTAACCATGGTATCATGAAAATCTGATTTTTTTTTCACCGGTACTATTACCCGTGGTATCAGGAAAATATGATTTTTTTCACCCTGGATGTTACTCACATTATCAGGAAAAATCAGAATTTATTTCACCCTGGACGTTTCTCACGGTATCAAGAAATTTTATTTTTTTCACGTTGGACTTTACTCACGGTATCAGGAAAATCTGATTTTCTTCACCCGTGACGTTTCTCACGGTATGTTGAAATTTTGATTTTTTTCGCCTGGACTATTCACCACGGCATCATGAAAATCGGAATTTTTTCACCCTGGACGTTACTCACGGTATCAGGAAAATTGGATTTTTTTCACCTGCACTATTAACCACGGTATCATGGAAATCTGATTTTTTTCACGTGGAATATTAACCAAGGTATCAGGAAAATATGATTTTTTTTCACCCTGGACGTTACTCACGGTATCAGGAAAATCAGATTTTTTTCACCCTAGACGTTACTCACGGTATCAGGAAAATTTTATTTTTTTCACGTTGGATTTTACTCACGGTATCATGAAAATCCGATTTTTTTTCACCTGGACTAAACTCACGGTATCAGGAAAATATGATTTTTTTTCACCCTGGACGTTACTCATGGTATCAGGAAAATCTGATTTTTTTCACCCTGGACGTCACTCACGGTATCAGGAAAATCGGATTTTTTTCACCCTGAACTTTACTCACGGTATCATGAAAATCTGATTTTTTTTACCCTGGACTTTACTCACGGTATCAGGAAGATTGGATTTTTTTCATCTGCACTATTAACCACGGTATAATGAAAATCTGATTTTTTTCACCTTGAATATTACCGACGGTATCATGAAATTCTGATTTTTTTTTCACCTGGACTATTACCCACGGTATCAGGAAAATATGATTTTTTTCACCCTGGACGTTACTCACGGTATCAGGAAAATATGATTTTTTTCACCCTGGACGTTACTCATGGTATCAGGAAAATCGGATTTTTTTCACCCTAAACTTTTCTCATGGTATCATGAAAATCTGACTTTTTCACCCTGGACTTTACTCATGGTATCAGGAAAATCTGATTTTTTTTTCAACTGGACTGTTACCCACGGTATAATGAAAATCTGATTATTTTTTACCCTAGAATTTACTCACGGTTTCAGGAAAATCAGATTTTCTTCACCCGGGACGTTACTCACGGTATCAGGAAAATCTGATTTTTTTTCACCCTGGACTTTACTCACGGTATCATGAAAATCTTAATCTTTTTTTACCCTGGACTTTACTCACGGTATCAGGAAAATCATATTTTTCCACCCGGGACGTTACTCACGATATCAGGAAAATCTGATTTTTTTTCACCCTGGACGTTACTCATGGTATCAGGAAAATCTGATTTTTTTCACCCTGGACGTCACTCACGGTATCAGGAAAATCGGATTTTTTTCACGCTGAACTTTACTCACGGTATCATGAAAATCTGATTTTTTTTCACCTGGACTTTACTCACTGTATCTGGAAAATCTGATTTTTTTCACTTGGACTATTTCCCGCGGTATCAGGAAAATATGATATTTTTTTTCACCCTGGACGTTACTCACGGTATCAGGAAAATCAGATTTTTTTCACTTCGACTATTACCCACGGTATCATGAAAATCTAATTATTTTTTACCCTGGACTTTACTCACGGTATCAGGAAGATTGGATTTTTTTCACCTGGACTATTAACCATGGTATCAGGAAAATCTGATTTTTTTCCCCTGGAAGTATTACCCGCGGTATCAGGAAAATCTGATTTTTTTTCCCCGGGACTATTACCCACCGTATAAGGAAAATCTGATTTTCTTCACTCGGAACGTTTCTCACGGTTTTTTGAAAATCGGATTTTTTTTTCACGGGGACTATTACCCGCGGTATCAGGAAAATATGATTTTTTTCACCCTGGACGTTAGTCATGGTATCAGGAAATTTTATTTTTTTCAAGTTGGACTTTACTCACCGTATCAGGAAAATTGGATTTTTTTTCACCTGCACTATTAACCATGGTATAATGAAAATCTGATTTTTTTTCACCTTGAATATTACCGACGGTATCATGAAATTCTGATTTTTCTTCACCTGGACTATTACCCACGGTATCAGGAAAATATGATTTGTTTCACCCTAAACTTTACTCACGGTATCATGAAAATCTGACTTTTTCACCCTGGACTTTACTCATGGTATCAGGAAAATCTGATTTTTTTTCAACTGGACTGTTACCCACGGTATAATGAAAATCTGATTATTTTTTACCCTAGAATTTACTCACGGTTTCAGGAAAATCAGATTTTCTTCACCCGGGACGTTACTCACGGTATCACGAAAATCTGATTTTTTGTCACCGGGACTATTACCCGCGGTATCAGGAAAATATGATTTTTTTTCAACCTGGATGTTACTCACAGTATCAGGAAAATCAGATTTTTTTCACCCTGGACTTTACTCACGGTATCAGGAAAATCAGATTTTTTTCACCCTGGACTTTACTCACGGTATCAGGAAAATCTGATTTTTTTTCACCCTGGACTTTACTCACAGTATCATGAAAATCTTATTCTTTTTTTACCCTGGACTTTACTCACAGTATCTTGAAAATCTAATTTTTTTCACCTGGACTGTTACCCACGGTATCATGAAAATCTGATTTTTTTTTTTACCCTGTACTTTACTCACGGTATCAGGAAAATGGGATTTTTTTCACCTGCACTATTAACCATGGTATCATGTAAATCTGATTTTTTTCACCTGGAATATTACCCAAGGTATCAGGAAAATATGATTTTTTTCCACCCGGGACGTTACTCACGATATCAGGAAAATCTGATTTTTTTTCACCGGGACTATTACCCGCGGTATCAGGAAACTATGATTTTTTTTCACACTGGATGTTACTCACGGCATCAGGAAAATCAGAT
Organism: Bradypodion ventrale; assembly: GCA_035047345.1. NCBI lineage: Eukaryota > Metazoa > Chordata > Lepidosauria > Squamata > Chamaeleonidae > Bradypodion > Bradypodion ventrale. Next base: position 180,431,115 of record JAWDJE010000001.1, read on the forward strand.
TTTTTCACCCTAGACTTTACTCACTGTATCAGGAAAATTTTATTTTTTTCACGTTGGACTTTACTCACGGTATCATGAAAATCTGATTTTTTTTCACCTGGACTAAACTCACGGTATCAGGAAAATATGATTTTTTCCACCCTGGACGTTACTCATGGTATCAGGAAAATCTGATTTTTTTCACCCTGGACGTCACTCACGGTATCAGGAAAATCGGATTTTTTTCACCCTGAACTATACTCACGGTATCATGAAAATCTGATTTTTTTCACCCTGGACTTTACTCACTGTATCTGGAAAATCTGATTTTTTTCACGTGGGACGTTACTCACGGTATCATGAAAATCTGTTTTTTTTTCCCTGGACTTTACTCACGGTATCAGGAAGATTGGATTTTTTTCACCTGGACTATTAACCACGGTATCAGGAAAATGTGATTTTTTCCCCAGGACTATTACACGCGGTATCAGGAAAATCTGATTTTTTTTCCCCCAGGACTATTACCCACGGTATCAGGACAATCTGATTTTCTTCACCCGGAATGTTTCTCACGGTTTTTTGAAAATCTGATTTTTTCCACCCTGGACGTTACCCAAGGTATCAGGAAAATTGGATTTTTTTCACCTGGACTATTAACCACAATATCAGGAAAATCTGATTTTTTCAACTAGAATATTACCCACGCTATCAGGAAAATCTGAGGTTTTTTTTCACCGGGACTATTGCCTGCGTTACCAGGAAAATATGATTTTTTTCACCCGGGACGTTACTCACGGTATCACGAAAATAAGATTTTTTTCACGTTGGACTTTACTCACGGTATCAGGAAAATTGGATTTTTTTCACCTGGACTAATAACCATGGTATCATGAAAATCTGATTTTTTTTCACCTGGACTATTAACCATGGTATCAGGAAAATATGATTTTTTTTCACCCTGGACATTACTTACGGTATCAGAAAAATCGTATTTTTTCACCCTAAACTTTACTCACGGTATCAGGAAAATATGATTTTTTTTCACCCTGGACGTTACTCACGGTATCAGGAAAATAAGATTTTTTTTCATGTTGGACTTTACTCACGGTATCAGGAAAATTGGATTTTTTTCACCTGGATTATTAACCACGGTATCATGAAAATCAAATTTTTTTCACCTGGACTATTACCCACGGTATCAGGAAAGTATGATTTTTTTTCACCCTGGACGTTACTGACGGTATCAGGAAAATCTGATTTTTTTCACCATGGACGTTACTCACGGGATCAAGAAAATCTGATTTTTTTTCACCATGGACGTTTCTCACGGTATCAGGAAAATTTTATTTTTTTCACGTTGGTATTTACTCACGGTTTCAGGAAAATTGGATTTTTTTCACCTGGACTATTAACCATGGTATCATGAAAATCTGATTTTTTTTTCACCGGTACTATTACCCGTGGTATCAGGAAAATATGATTTTTTTCACCCTGGATGTTACTCACATTATCAGGAAAAATCAGAATTTATTTCACCCTGGACGTTTCTCACGGTATCAAGAAATTTTATTTTTTTCACGTTGGACTTTACTCACGGTATCAGGAAAATCTGATTTTCTTCACCCGTGACGTTTCTCACGGTATGTTGAAATTTTGATTTTTTTCGCCTGGACTATTCACCACGGCATCATGAAAATCGGAATTTTTTCACCCTGGACGTTACTCACGGTATCAGGAAAATTGGATTTTTTTCACCTGCACTATTAACCACGGTATCATGGAAATCTGATTTTTTTCACGTGGAATATTAACCAAGGTATCAGGAAAATATGATTTTTTTTCACCCTGGACGTTACTCACGGTATCAGGAAAATCAGATTTTTTTCACCCTAGACGTTACTCACGGTATCAGGAAAATTTTATTTTTTTCACGTTGGATTTTACTCACGGTATCATGAAAATCCGATTTTTTTTCACCTGGACTAAACTCACGGTATCAGGAAAATATGATTTTTTTTCACCCTGGACGTTACTCATGGTATCAGGAAAATCTGATTTTTTTCACCCTGGACGTCACTCACGGTATCAGGAAAATCGGATTTTTTTCACCCTGAACTTTACTCACGGTATCATGAAAATCTGATTTTTTTTACCCTGGACTTTACTCACGGTATCAGGAAGATTGGATTTTTTTCATCTGCACTATTAACCACGGTATAATGAAAATCTGATTTTTTTCACCTTGAATATTACCGACGGTATCATGAAATTCTGATTTTTTTTTCACCTGGACTATTACCCACGGTATCAGGAAAATATGATTTTTTTCACCCTGGACGTTACTCACGGTATCAGGAAAATATGATTTTTTTCACCCTGGACGTTACTCATGGTATCAGGAAAATCGGATTTTTTTCACCCTAAACTTTTCTCATGGTATCATGAAAATCTGACTTTTTCACCCTGGACTTTACTCATGGTATCAGGAAAATCTGATTTTTTTTTCAACTGGACTGTTACCCACGGTATAATGAAAATCTGATTATTTTTTACCCTAGAATTTACTCACGGTTTCAGGAAAATCAGATTTTCTTCACCCGGGACGTTACTCACGGTATCAGGAAAATCTGATTTTTTTTCACCCTGGACTTTACTCACGGTATCATGAAAATCTTAATCTTTTTTTACCCTGGACTTTACTCACGGTATCAGGAAAATCATATTTTTCCACCCGGGACGTTACTCACGATATCAGGAAAATCTGATTTTTTTTCACCCTGGACGTTACTCATGGTATCAGGAAAATCTGATTTTTTTCACCCTGGACGTCACTCACGGTATCAGGAAAATCGGATTTTTTTCACGCTGAACTTTACTCACGGTATCATGAAAATCTGATTTTTTTTCACCTGGACTTTACTCACTGTATCTGGAAAATCTGATTTTTTTCACTTGGACTATTTCCCGCGGTATCAGGAAAATATGATATTTTTTTTCACCCTGGACGTTACTCACGGTATCAGGAAAATCAGATTTTTTTCACTTCGACTATTACCCACGGTATCATGAAAATCTAATTATTTTTTACCCTGGACTTTACTCACGGTATCAGGAAGATTGGATTTTTTTCACCTGGACTATTAACCATGGTATCAGGAAAATCTGATTTTTTTCCCCTGGAAGTATTACCCGCGGTATCAGGAAAATCTGATTTTTTTTCCCCGGGACTATTACCCACCGTATAAGGAAAATCTGATTTTCTTCACTCGGAACGTTTCTCACGGTTTTTTGAAAATCGGATTTTTTTTTCACGGGGACTATTACCCGCGGTATCAGGAAAATATGATTTTTTTCACCCTGGACGTTAGTCATGGTATCAGGAAATTTTATTTTTTTCAAGTTGGACTTTACTCACCGTATCAGGAAAATTGGATTTTTTTTCACCTGCACTATTAACCATGGTATAATGAAAATCTGATTTTTTTTCACCTTGAATATTACCGACGGTATCATGAAATTCTGATTTTTCTTCACCTGGACTATTACCCACGGTATCAGGAAAATATGATTTGTTTCACCCTAAACTTTACTCACGGTATCATGAAAATCTGACTTTTTCACCCTGGACTTTACTCATGGTATCAGGAAAATCTGATTTTTTTTCAACTGGACTGTTACCCACGGTATAATGAAAATCTGATTATTTTTTACCCTAGAATTTACTCACGGTTTCAGGAAAATCAGATTTTCTTCACCCGGGACGTTACTCACGGTATCACGAAAATCTGATTTTTTGTCACCGGGACTATTACCCGCGGTATCAGGAAAATATGATTTTTTTTCAACCTGGATGTTACTCACAGTATCAGGAAAATCAGATTTTTTTCACCCTGGACTTTACTCACGGTATCAGGAAAATCAGATTTTTTTCACCCTGGACTTTACTCACGGTATCAGGAAAATCTGATTTTTTTTCACCCTGGACTTTACTCACAGTATCATGAAAATCTTATTCTTTTTTTACCCTGGACTTTACTCACAGTATCTTGAAAATCTAATTTTTTTCACCTGGACTGTTACCCACGGTATCATGAAAATCTGATTTTTTTTTTTACCCTGTACTTTACTCACGGTATCAGGAAAATGGGATTTTTTTCACCTGCACTATTAACCATGGTATCATGTAAATCTGATTTTTTTCACCTGGAATATTACCCAAGGTATCAGGAAAATATGATTTTTTTCCACCCGGGACGTTACTCACGATATCAGGAAAATCTGATTTTTTTTCACCGGGACTATTACCCGCGGTATCAGGAAACTATGATTTTTTTTCACACTGGATGTTACTCACGGCATCAGGAAAATCAGATTTTTTCACCCTAGACTTTACTCACTGTATCAGGAAAATTTTATTTTTTTCACGTTGGACTTTACTCACGGTATCATGAAAATCTGATTTTTTTTCACCTGGACTAAACTCACGGTATCAGGAAAATATGATTTTTTCCACCCTGGACGTTACTCATGGTGTCAGGAAAATCTGATTTTTTTCACCCTGGACGTCACTCACGGTATCAGGAAAATCGGATTTTTTTCACCCTGAACTATACTCACGGTATCATGAAAATCTGATTTTTTTCACCCTGGACTTTACTCACTGTATCTGGAAAATCTGATTTTTTTCACGTGGGACGTTACTCACGGTATCATGAAAATCTGTTTTTTTTTCCCTGGACTTTACTCACGGTATCAGGAAGATTGGATTTTTTTCACCTGGACTATTAACCACGGTATCAGGAAAATGTGATTTTTTCCCCAGGACTATTACACGCGGTATCAGGAAAATCTGATTTTTTTTCCCCCAGGACTATTACCCACGGTATCAGGACAATCTGATTTTCTTCACCCGGAATGTTTCTCACGGTTTTTTGAAAATCTGATTTTTTCCACCCTGGACGTTACCCAAGGTATCAGGAAAATTGGATTTTTTTCACCTGGACTATTAACCACAATATCAGGAAAATCTGATTTTTTCAACTAGAATATTACCCACGCTATCAGGAAAATCTGAGGTTTTTTTTCACCGGGACTATTGCCTGCGTTACCAGGAAAATATGATTTTTTTCACCCGGGACGTTACTCACGGTATCACGAAAATAAGATTTTTTTCACGTTGGACTTTACTCACGGTATCAGGAAAATTGGATTTTTTTCACCTGGACTAATAACCATGGTATCATGAAAATCTGATTTTTTTTCACCTGGACTATTAACCATGGTATCAGGAAAATATGATTTTTTTTCACCCTGGACATTACTTACGGTATCAGAAAAATCGTATTTTTTCACCCTAAACTTTACTCACGGTATCAGGAAAATATGATTTTTTTTCACCCTGGACGTTACTCACGGTATCAGGAAAATAAGATTTTTTTTCATGTTGGACTTTACTCACGGTATCAGGAAAATTGGATTTTTTTCACCTGGATTATTAACCACGGTATCATGAAAATCAAATTTTTTTCACCTGGACTATTACCCACGGTATCAGGAAAGTATGATTTTTTTTCACCCTGGACGTTACTGACGGTATCAGGAAAATCTGATTTTTTTCACCATGGACGTTACTCACGGGATCAAGAAAATCTGATTTTTTTTCACCATGGACGTTTCTCACGGTATCAGGAAAATTTTATTTTTTTCACGTTGGTATTTACTCACGGTTTCAGGAAAATTGGATTTTTTTCACCTGGACTATTAACCATGGTATCATGAAAATCTGATTTTTTTTTCACCGGTACTATTACCCGTGGTATCAGGAAAATATGATTTTTTTCACCCTGGATGTTACTCACATTATCAGGAAAAATCAGAATTTATTTCACCCTGGACGTTTCTCACGGTATCAAGAAATTTTATTTTTTTCACGTTGGACTTTACTCACGGTATCAGGAAAATCTGATTTTCTTCACCCGTGACGTTTCTCACGGTATGTTGAAATTTTGATTTTTTTCGCCTGGACTATTCACCACGGCATCATGAAAATCGGAATTTTTTCACCCTGGACGTTACTCACGGTATCAGGAAAATTGGATTTTTTTCACCTGCACTATTAACCACGGTATCATGGAAATCAGATTTTTTTCACGTGGAATATTAACCAAGGTATCAGGAAAATATGATTTTTTTTCACCCTGGACGTTACTCACGGTATCAGGAAAATCAGATTTTTTTCACCCTAGACGTTACTCACGGTATCAGGAAAATTTTATTTTTTTCACGTTGGATTTTACTCACGGTATCATGAAAATCCGATTTTTTTTCACCTGGACTAAACTCACGGTATCAGGAAAATATGATTTTTTTTCACCCTGGACGTTACTCATGGTATCAGGAAAATCTGATTTTTTTCACCCTGGACGTCACTCACGGTATCAGGAAAATCGGATTTTTTTCACCCTGAACTTTACTCACGGTATCATGAAAATCTGATTTTTTTTACCCTGGACTTTACTCACGGTATCAGGAAGATTGGATTTTTTTCATCTGCACTATTAACCACGGTATAATGAAAATCTGATTTTTTTCACCTTGAATATTACCGACGGTATCATGAAATTCTGATTTTTTTTTCACCTGGACTATTACCCACGGTATCAGGAAAATATGATTTTTTTCACCCTGGACGTTACTCACGGTATCAGGAAAATATGATTTTTTTCACCCTGGACGTTACTCATGGTATCAGGAAAATCGGATTTTTTTCACCCTAAACTTTTCTCATGGTATCATGAAAATCTGACTTTTTCACCCTGGACTTTACTCATGGTATCAGGAAAATCTGATTTTTTTTTCAACTGGACTGTTACCCACGGTATAATGAAAATCTGATTATTTTTTACCCTAGAATTTACTCACGGTTTCAGGAAAATCAGATTTTCTTCACCCGGGACGTTACTCACGGTATCAGGAAAATCTGATTTTTTTTCACCCTGGACTTTACTCACGGTATCATGAAAATCTTAATCTTTTTTTACCCTGGACTTTACTCACGGTATCAGGAAAATCATATTTTTCCACCCGGGACGTTACTCACGATATCAGGAAAATCTGATTTTTTTTCACCCTGGACGTTACTCATGGTATCAGGAAAATCTGATTTTTTTCACCCTGGATGTCACTCACGGTATCAGGAAAATCGGATTTTTTTTCACGCTGAACTTTACTCACGGTATCATGAAAATCTGATTTTTTTCACCTGGACTTTACTCACTGTATCTGGAAAATCTGATTTTTTTCACTTGGACTATTTCCCGCGGTATCAGGAAAATATGATTTTTTTTTCACCCTGGACGTTACTCACGGTATCAGGAAAATCAGATTTTTTTCACTTCGACTATTACCCACGGTATCATGAAAATCTAATTATTTTTTACCCTGGACTTTACTCACGGTATCAGGAAGGTTGGATTTTTTTCACCTGGACTATTAACCATGGTATCAGGAAAATCTGATTTTTTTCCCCTGGAAGTATTACCCGTGGTATCAGGAAAATCTGATTTTTTTTCCCCGGGACTATTACCCACCGTATAAGGAAAATCTGATTTTCTTCACCCGGAACGTTTCTCACGGTTTTTTGAAAATCGGATTTTTTTTTTCACGGGGACTATTACCCGCGGTATCAGGAAAATATGATTTTTTTCACCCTGGACGTTAGTCACGGTATCAGGAAATTTTATTTTTTTCACGTTGGACTTTACTCACCGTATCAGGAAAATTGGATTTTTTTTCACCTGCACTATTAACCATGGTATAATGAAAATCTGATTTTTTTCACCTTGAATATTACCGACGGTATCATGAAATTCTGATTTTTCTTCACCTGGACTATTACCCACGGTATCAGGAAAATATGATTTGTTTCACCCTAAACTTTTCTCACGGTATCATGAAAATCTGACTTTTTCACCCTGGACTTTACTCATGGTATCAGGAAAATCTGATTTTTTTTCAACTGGACTGTTACCCACGGTATAATGAAAATCTGATTATTTTTTACCCTAGAATTTACTCACGGTTTCAGGAAAATCAGATTTTCTTCACCCAGGACGTTACTCACGGTATCACGAAAATCTGATTTTTTGTCACCGGGACTATTACCCACAGTATCAGGAAAATATGATTTTTTTTCAACCTTGATGTTACTCACAGTATCAGGAAAATCAGATTTTTTTCACCCTGGACTTTACTCACGGTATCAGGAAAATCTGATTTTTTTCACCCTGGACTTTACTCACAGTATCATGAAAATCTTATTCTTTTTTTACCCTGGACTTTACTCACAGTATCTTGAAAATCTAATTTTTTTCACCTGGACTGTTACCCACGGTATCATGAAAATCTGATTTTTTTACCCTGTACTTTACTCACGGTATCAGGAAAATGGGATTTTTTTCACCTGCACTATTAACCATGGTATCATGTAAATCTGATTTTTTTCACCTGGAGTATTACCCAAGGTATCAGGAAACTATGATTTTTTTTTCCACCCTGGATGTTACTCACGGCATCAGGAAAATCAGATTTTTTCACCCTAGACTTTACTCACTGTATCAGGAAAATTTTATTTTTTTCACGTTGGACTTTACTCACGGTATCATGAAAATCTGATTTTTTTTCACCTGGACTAAACTCACGGTATCAGGAAAATATGATTTTTTCCACCCTGGACGTTACTCATGGTATCAGGAAAATCTGATTTTTTTCACCCTGGACGTCACTCACGGTATCAGGAAAATCGGATTTTTTTCACCCTGAACTATACTCACGGTATCATGAAAATCTGATTTTTTTCACGTGGGACGTTACTCACGGTATCATGAAAATCTGTTTTTTTTCCCTGGACTTTACTCACGGTATCAGGAAGGTTGGATTTTTTTCACCTGGACTATTAACCATGGTATCAGGAAAATCTGATTTTTTTCCCCTGGAAGTATTACCCGTGGTATCAGGAAAATCTGATTTTTTTTCCCCGGGACTATTACCCACCGTATAAGGAAAATCTGATTTTCTTCACCCGGAACGTTTCTCACGGTTTTTTGAAAATCGGATTTTTTTTTTCACGGGGACTATTACCCGCGGTATCAGGAAAATATGATTTTTTTCACCCTGGACGTTAGTCACGGTATCAGGAAATTTTATTTTTTTCACGTTGGACTTTACTCACCGTATCAGGAAAATTGGATTTTTTTTCACCTGCACTATTAACCATGGTATAATGAAAATCTGATTTTTTTCACCTTGAATATTACCGACGGTATCATGAAATTCTGATTTTTCTTCACCTGGACTATTACCCACGGTATCAGGAAAATCTGATTTTTTTTCACCCTGGACTTTACTCACAGTATCATGAAAATCTTATTCTTTTTTTACCCTGGACTTTACTCACAGTATCTTGAAAATCTAATTTTTTTCACCTGGACTGTTACCCACGGTATCATGAAAATCTGATTTTTTTACCCTGTACTTTACTCACGGTATCAGGAAAATGGGATTTTTTTCACCTGCACTATTAACCATGGTATCATGTAAATCTGATTTTTTTCACCTGGAGTATTACCCAAGGTATCAGGAAACTATGATTTTTTTTCCACCCTGGATGTTACTCACGGCATCAGGAAAATCAGATTTTTTCACCCTAGACTTTACTCACTGTATCAGGAAAATTTTATTTTTTTCACGTTGGACTTTACTCACGGTATCATGAAAATCTGATTTTTTTTCACCTGGACTAAACTCACGGTATCAGGAAAATATGATTTTTTCCACCCTGGACGTTACTCATGGTATCAGGAAAATCTGATTTTTTTTCACCCTGGACGTCACTCACGGTATCAGGAAAATCGGATTTTTTTCACCCTGAACTATACTCACGGTATCATGAAAATCTGATTTTTTTCACGTGGGACGTTACTCACGGTATCATGAAAATCTGTTTTTTTTTCCCTGGACTTTACTCACGGTATCAGGAAGATTGGATTTTTTTCACCTGGACTATTAACCACGGTATCAGGAAAATGTGATTTTTTCCCCAGGACTATTACACGCGGTATCAGGAAAATCTGATTTTTTCCCCCCGGGACTATTACCCACGGTATCAGGACAATCTGATTTTCTTCACCCGGAATGTTTCTCACGGTTTTTTGAAAATCTGATTTTTTCCAACCTGGACGTTACCCAAGGTATCAGGAAAATTGGATTTTTTTCACCTGGACTATTAACCACAGTATCAGGAAAATCTGATTTTTTCACCTGGAATATTACCCATGCTATCAGGAAAATCTGAGGTTTTTTTCACCAGGACTATTGCCCGCGTTACCAGGAAAATATGATTTTTTTCACCCTGGACGTTACTCACGGTATCAGGAAAATAAGATTTTTTTCACGTTGGACTTTACTCACGGTATCAGGAAAATTGGATTTTTTTCACCTGGACTAATAACCATGGTATCATGAAAATCTGATTTTTTTTTCACCTGGACTATTAACCATGGTATCAGGAAAATATGATTTTTTTTCACCCTGGACATTACTCACGGTATCAGAAAAATTGTATTTTTTCTCCCTAAACTTTACTCATGGTATCACGAAAATATGATTTTTTTTCACCCTGGACGTTACTCACGGTATCAGGAAAATAAGATTTTTTTTCATGTTGGACTTTACTCACGGTATCAGGAAAATTGGATTTTTTTCACCTGGACTATTAACCACGGTATCATGAAAATCTAATTTTTTTCACCTGGACTATTACCCACGGTATCAGGAAAGTATGATTTGTTTTCACCCTGGACGTTACTGACGGTATCAGGAAAATCTGATTTATTTCACCATGGACGTTACTCACGGGATCAAGAAAATCTGATTTTTTTCACCATGGACGTTACTCACGGTATCAGGAAAATTTTATTTTTTTCACGTTGGTATTTACTCACAGTTTCAGGAAAATTGGATTTTTTTCACCTGGACTATTAACCATGGTATCATGAAAATCAGATTTTCTTCACCCGGGACGTTACTCACGGTATCAGGAAAATCTGATTTTTTTTCACCCTGGACTTTACTCACGGTATCATGAAAATCTTCATCTTTTTTTACCCTGGACTTTACTCACGGTATCTTGAAAATCTGTTTTTTTTTTCACCTGGACTGTTACCCACGGTATAATGAAAATCTGATTTTTTTCACCTTGAATATTACCGACGGTATCATGAAATTCTGATTTTTCTTCACCTGGACTATTACCCACGGTATCAGGAAAATATGATTTTTTTCACCCTAAACTTTACTCACGGTATCATGAAAATCTGACTTTTTCACCCTGGACTTTACTCATGGTATCAGGAAAATCTGATTTTTTTTCAACTGGACTGTTACCCACGGTATAATGAAAATCTGATTATTTTTTACCCTAGAATTTACTCACAGTTTCAGGAAAATCAGATTTTCTTCACCCGGGACGTTACTCACGGTATCACGAAAATCTGATTTTTTGTCACAGGGACTATTACCTGCGGTATCAGGAAAATATGATTTTTTTTCAACCTGGATGTTACTCACAGTATCAGGAAAATCAGATTTTTTTCACCCTGGACTTTACTCACGGTATCAGGAAAATCTGATTTTTTTCACCCTGGACTTTACTCACAGTATCATGAAAATCTTATTCTTTTTTTACCCTGGACTTTACTCACAGTATCTTGAAAATCTAATTTTTTTCACCTGGACTGTTACCCACGGTATCATGAAAATCTGATTTTTTTTACCCTGTACTTTACTCACGGTATCAGGAAAATGGGATTTTTTTCACCTGCACTATTAACCATGGTATCATGTAAATCTGATTTTTTTCACCTGGAATATTACCCAAGGTATCAGGAAAATATGATTTTTTCCACCCGGGACGTTACTCACGATATCAGGAAAATCTGATTTTTTTTCACCGGGACTATTACCCGCGGTATCAGGAAACTATGATTTTTTTTTCACCCTGGATGTTACTCACGGCATCAGGAAAATCAGATTTTTTCACCCTAGACTTTACTCACTGTATCAGGAAAATTTTATTTTTTTCACGTTGGACTTTACTCACGGTATCATGAAAATCTGATTTTTTTTCACCTGGACTAAACTCACGGTATCAGGAAAATATGATTTTTTCCACCCTGGACGTTACTCATGGTATCAGGAAAATCTGATTTTTTTCAACCTGGACGTCACTCACGGTATCAGGAAAATCGGATTTTTTTCACCCTGAACTATACTCACGGTATCATGAAAATCTGATTTTTTTCACTCTGGACTTTACTCACTGTATCTGGAAAATCTGATTTTTTTCACGTGGGACGTTACTCACGGTATCATGAAAATCTGTTTTTTTTTCCTGGACTTTACTCACGGTATCAGGAAGATTGGATTTTTTTCAACTGGACTATTAACCACGGTATCAGGAAAATGTGATTTTTTCCCCAGGACTATTACACGCGGTATCAGGAAAATCTGATTTTTTTCCCACAGGACTATTACCCACGGTATCAGGACAATCTGATTTTCTTCACCCGGAATGTTTCTCACGGTTTTTTGAAAATCTGATTTTTTCCACCCTGGACGTTACCCAAGGTATCAGGAAAATTGGATTTTTTTCACCTGGACTATTAACCACAGTATCAGGAAAATATGATTTTTTTCACCCTGGACGTTACTCATGGTATCAGGAAAATATGATTTTTTTCACCCTGGACGTTACTCACGGTATCAGGAAAATCGGATTTTTTTCACCCTAAACTTTTCTCACGGTATCATGAAAATCTGACTTTTTCACCTTGGACTTTACTCATGGTATCAGGAAAATCTGATTTTTTTTTCAACTGGACTGTTACCCACGGTATAATGAAAATCTGATTATTTTTTACCCTAGAATTTACTCACGGTTTCAGGAAAATCAGATTTTCTTCACCCGGGACATTACTCACGGTATCAGGAAAATCTGATTTTTTTTCACCCTGGACTTTACTCACGGTATCAGAAAAATTGTATTTTTTTCTCCCTAAACTTTACTCATGGTATCACGAAAATATGATTTTTTTTCACCCTGGACGTTACTCACGGTATCAGGAAAATAAGATTTTTTTTCATGTTGGACTTTACTCACGGTATCAGGAAAATTGGATTTTTTTCACCTGGACTATTAACCACGGTATCATGAAAATCTAATTTTTTTCACCTGGACTATTACCCACGGTATCAGGAAAGTATGATTTGTTTTCACCCTGGACGTTACTGACGGTATCAGGAAAATCTGATTTATTTCACCATGGACGTTACTCACGGGATCAAGAAAATCTGATTTTTTTCACCATGGACGTTACTCACGGTATCAGGAAAATTTTATTTTTTTCACGTTGGTATTTACTCACAGTTTCAGGAAAATTGGATTTTTTTCACCTGGACTATTAACCATGGTATCATGAAAATCAGATTTTCTTCACCCGGGACGTTACTCACGGTATCAGGAAAATCTGATTTTTTTTCACCCTGGACTTTACTCACGGTATCATGAAAATCTTCATCTTTTTTTACCCTGGACTTTACTCACGGTATCTTGAAAATCTGTTTTTTTTTTCACCTGGACTGTTACCCACGGTATCATGAAAATCTGATTTTTTTTTTTTACCATGTACTTTTCTCACGGTATCAGGAAAATTGAATTTTTTTCTCCTGCACTATTAACCACGGTATCATGAAAATCTAATATTTTTCACCTGGAATATTACCCAAGGTATCAGGAAAATCTGATTTTTTTTCACCAGGACTATTACCCGCGGTATCAGGGAAAATATGATTTTTTTCAACCTGGACGTTACTCACAGTATCAGGAAAATCATATTTTTTCACCCTAGACTTTACTCATTGTATCAGGAAAATTTTATTTTTTTTCACGTTGGACTTTACTCACGGTATCATGAAAATCCGATTTTTTTTCACCTGGACTAAACTCACGGCATCAGGAAAATATGATTTTTTTCACCCTGGACGTTACTCATGGTATCAGGAAAATCTGATTTTTTTTCACCCTGGACGTCACTCACGGTATCAGGAAAATCGGAGTTTTTTTCACGCTGAACTTTACTCACGGTATCATGAAAATCAGATTTTTTTCACCTGGACTTTACTCACTGTATCTGGAAAATCTGATTTTTTTCACTTGGACTATTTCCCGCGGTATCAGGAAAATATGATTTTTTTTTTCACCCTGGACGTTACTCACGGTATCAGGAAAATCAGATTTTTTTCACTTCGACTATTACCCACGGTATCATGAAAATCTAATTATTTTTTACCCTGGACTTTACTCACGGTATCAGGAAGATTGGATTTTTTTCACCTGGACTATTAACCATGGTATCAGGAAAATCTGATTTTTGTCCCCTGGAAGTATTACCCGCGGTATCAGGAAAATCTGATTTTTTTTCCCCGGGACTATTACCCACCGTATAAGGAAAATCTGATTTTCTTCACCCGGAACGTTTCTCACGGTTTTTTGAAAATCGGATTTTTTTTTCACGGGGACTATTACCCGCGGTATCAGGAAATTTTATTTTTTTCACGTTGGACTTTACTCACCGTATCAGGAAAATTGGATTTTTTTTCACCTACACTATTAACCATGGTATAATGAAAATCTGATTTTTTTCACCTTGAATATTACCGACGGTATCATGAAATTCTGATTTTTCTTCACCTGGACTATTACCCACGGTATCAGGAAAATATGATTTTTTTCACCCTAAACTTTACTCACGGTATCATGAAAATCTGACTTTTTCACCCTGGACTTTACTCATGGTATCAGGAAAATCTGATTTTTTTTCAACTGGACTGTTACCCACGGTATAATGAAAATCTGATTATTTTTTACCCTAGAATTTACTCACAGTTTCAGGAAAATCAGATTTTCTTCACCCGGGACGTTACTCACGGTATCACGAAAATCTGATTTTTTGTCACCGGGACTATTACCTGCGGTATCAGGAAAATATGATTTTTTTTCAACCTGGATGTTACTCACAGTATCAGGAAAATCAGATTTTTTTCACCCTGGACTTTACTCACGGTATCAGGAAAATCTGATTTTTTTCACCCTGGACTTTACTCACAGTATCATGAAAATCTTATTCTTTTTTTACCCTGGACTTTACTCACAGTATCTTGAAAATCTAATTTTTTTCACCTGGACTGTTACCCACGGTATCATGAAAATCTGATTTTTTTTACCCTGTACTTTACTCACGGTATCAGGAAAATGGGATTTTTTTCACCTGCACTATTAACCATGGTATCATGTAAATCTGATTTTTTTCACCTGGAATATTACCCAAGGTATCAGGAAAATATGATTTTTTCCACCCGGGACGTTACTCACGATATCAGGAAAATCTGATTTTTTTTCACCGGGACTATTACCCGCGGTATCAGGAAACTATGATTTCTTTTTCACCCTGGATGTTACTCACGGCATCAGGAAAATCAGATTTTTTCACCCTAGACTTTACTCACTGTATCAGGAAAATTTTATTTTTTTCACGTTGGACTTTACTCACGGTATCATGAAAATCTGATTTTTTTTCACCTGGACTAAACTCACGGTATCAGGAAAATATGATTTTTTCCACCCTGGACGTTACTCATGGTATCAGGAAAATCTGACTTTTTTCAACCTGGACGTCACTCACGGTATCAGGAAAATCGGATTTTTTTCACCCTGAACTATACTCACGGTATCATGAAAATCTGATTTTTTTCACTCTGGACTTTACTCACTGTATCTGGAAAATCTGATTTTTTTCACGTGGGACGTTACTCACGGTATCATGAAAATCTGTTTTTTTTTCCTGGACTTTACTCACGGTATCAGGAAGATTGGATTTTTTTCAACTGGACTATTAACCACGGTATCAGGAAAATGTGATTTTTTTCCCCAGGACTATTACACGCGGTATCAGGAAAATCTGATTTTTTTCCCACAGGACTATTACCCACGGTATCAGGACAATCTGATTTTCTTCACCCAGAATGTTTCTCACGGTTTTTTGAAAATCTGATTTTTTCCACCCTGGACGTTACCCAAGGTATCAGGAAAATTGGATTTTTTTCACCTGGACTATTAACCACAGTATCAGGAAAATATGATTTTTTTCACCCTGGACGTTACTCATGGTATCAGGAAAATATGATTTTTTTCATCCTGGACGTTACTCACGGTATCAGGAAAATCGGATTTTTTTCACCCTAAACTTTTCTCACGGTATCATGAAAATCTGACTTTTTCACCCTGGACTTTACTCATGGTATCAGGAAAATCTGATTTTTTTTTCAACTGGACTGTTACCCACGGTATAATGAAAATCTGATTTTTTTTTACCATGTACTTTTCTCACGGTATCAGGAAAATTGAATTTTTTTTCTCCTGCACTATTATTTTTTACCCTAGAATTTACTCACGGTTTCAAGAAAATCAGATTTTCTTCACCCGGGACATTACTCACGGTATCAGGAAAATCTGATTTTTTTTCACCCTGGACTTTACTCACGGTATCATGAAAATCTTAATCTTTTTTTACCCTGGACTTTACTCACGGTATCTTGAAAATCTGATTTTTTTCACCTGGACTGTTACCCACGGTATCATGAAAATCTGATTTTTTTTTACCATGTACTTTTCTCACGGTATCAGGAAAATTGAATTTTTTTTCTCCTGCACTATTAACCACGGTATCATGAAAATCTAATATTTTTCACCTGGAATATTACCCAAGGTATCAGGAAAATCTGATTTTTTTTCACCAGGACTATTACCCGCGGTATCAGGAAAATATGATTTTTTTCACCCTGGACGTTACTCACAGTATCAGGAAAATCATATTTTTTCACCCTAGACTTTACTCACTGTATCAGGAAAAAAATTTTTTTTCACATTGGACTTTACTCACGGTATCATGAAAATCCGATTTTTTTTCACCTGGACTAAACTCACGGCATCAGGAAAATATGATTTTTTTCACCCTGGACGTTACTCATGGTATCAGGAAAATCTGATTTTTTTCACCCTGGACGTCACTCACGGTATCAGGAAAATCGGATTTTTTTCACGCTGAACTTTACTCACGGTATCATGAAAATCTGATTTTTTTCACCTGAACTTTACTCACTGTATCTGGAAAATCTGATTTTTTTCACTTGGACTATTTCCCGCGGTATCAGGAAAATATGATTTTTTTTCACCCTGGACGTTACTCACGGTATCAGGAAAATCAGATTTTTTTCACTTCGACTATTACCCACGGTATCATGAAAATCTAAGTATTTTTTACCCTGGACTTTACTCACGGTATCAGGAAGATTGGATTTTTTTCACCTGGACTATTAACCATGGTATCAGGAAAATCTGATTTTTTTCCCCTGGAAGTATTACCCGCGGTATCAGGAAAATCTGATTTTTTTCCCCGGGACTATTACCCACCGTATAAGGAAAATCTGATTTTCTTCACCCGGAACGTTTCTCACGGTTTTTTGAAAATCGGATTTTTTTTCACTTGGACTATTTCCCGCGGTATCAGGAAAATATGATTTTTTTTTCACCCTGGACGTTACTCACGGTATCAGGAAAATCAGATTTTTTTCACTTCGACTATTACCCACGGTATCATGAAAATCTAATTATTTTTTATCCTGGACTTTACTCACGGTATCAGGAAGATTGGATTTTTTTCACCTGGACTATTAACCATGGTATCAGGAAAATCTGATTTTTTTCCCCTGGAAGTATTACCCGCGGTACCAGGAAAATCTGATTTTTTTTCCCCGGGACTATTACCCACCGTATAAGGAAAATCTGATTTTCTTCACCCGGAACGTTTCTCACGGTTTTTTGAAAATCGGATTTTTTTTTCACGGGGACTATTACCCGCGGTATCAGGAAAATATGATTTTTTTCACCCTGGACGTTAGTCACGGTATCAGGAAATTTTATTTTTTTCACGTTGGACTTTACTCACCGTATCAGGAAAATTGGATTTTTTTTCACCTGCACTATTAACCACGGTATAATGAAAATCTGATTTTTTTCACCTTGAATATTACTGACGGTATCATGAAATTCTGATTTTTCTTCACCTGGACTATTTCCCACGGTATCAGGAAAATATGATTTTTTTCACCCTAAACTTTACTCACGGTATCATGAAAATCTGACTTTTTCACCCTGGACTTTACTCATGGTATCAGGAAAATCTGATTTTTTTTCAACTGGACTGTTACCCACGGTATAATGAAAATCTAATTATTTTTTACCCTGGACTTTACTCACGGTATCAGGAAGATTGGATTTTTTTTCACCTGGACTATTAACCATGGTATCAGGAAAATCTGATTTTTTTCCCCTGGAAGTATTACCCGCGGTACCAGGAAAATCTGATTTTTTTCCCCCGGGACTATTACCCACCGTATAAGGAAAATCTGATTTTCTTCACCCGGAACGTTTCTCACGGTTTTTTGAAAATCGGATTTTTTTTTCACGGGGACTATTACCCGCGGTATCAGGAAAATATGATTTTTTTCACCCTGGACGTTAGTCACGGTATCAGGAAATTTTATTTTTTTCACGTTGGACTTTACTCACCGTATCAGGAAAATTGGATTTTTTTTCACCTGCACTATTAACCACGGTATAATGAAAATCTGATTTTTTTCACCTTGAATATTACCGACGGTATCATGAAATTCTGATTTTTCTTCACCTGGACTATTACCCACGGTATCAGGAAAATATGATTTTTTTCACCCTAAACTTTACTCACGGTATCATGAAAATCTGACTTTTTCACCCTGGACTTTACTCATGGTATCAGGAAAATCTGATTTTTTTTCAACTGGACTGTTACCCATGGTATAATGAAAATCTGATTATTTTTTACCCTAGAATTTACTCACGGTTTCAGGAAAATCAGATTTTCTTCACCCGGGACGTTACTCACGGTATCACGAAAATCTGATTTTTTTTCACCGGGACTATTACCCGCGGTATCAGGAAAATATGATTTTTTTTTCAACCTGGATGTTACTCACAGTATCAGGAAAATCTGATTTTTTTTCACCCTGGACTTTACTCACAGTATCATGAAAATCTTATTCTTTTTTTACCCTGGACTTTACTCACAGTATCTTGAAAATCTAATTTTTTTCACCTGGACTGTTACCCACGGTATCATGAAAATCTGATTTTTTTTACCCTGTACTTTACTCACGGTATCAGGAAAATGGGATTTTTTTCACCTGCACTATTAACCATTGTATCATGTAAATCTGATTTTTTTTCACCTGGAATATTACCCAAGGTATCAGGAAAATATGATTTTTTCCACCCGGGACGTTTCTCACGGTTTTTTGAAAATCGGATTTTTTTTTCACGGGGACTATTACCCGCGGTATCAGGAAAATATGATTTTTTTCACCCTGGACGTTAGTCACGGTATCAGGAAATTTTATTTTTTTCACGTTGGACTTTACTCACCGTATCAGGAAAATTGGATTTTTTTTCACCTGCACTATTAACCACGGTATAATGAAAATCTGATTTTTTTCACCTTGAATATTACCGACGGTATCATGAAATTCTGATTTTTCTTCACCTGGACTATTACCTACGGTATCAGGAAAATATGATTTTTTTCACCCTAAACTTTACTCACGGTATCATGAAAATCTGACTTTTTCACCCTGGAATTTACTCATGGTATCAGGAAAATCTGATTTTTTTTCAACTGGACTGTTACCCACGGTATAATGAAAATCTGATTATTTTTTACCCTAGAATTTACTCACGGTTTCAGGAAAATCAGATTTTCTTCACCCGGGACGTTACTCACGGTATCACGAAAATCTGATTTTTTTTCACCGGGACTATTACCCGCGGTATCAGGAAAATATGATTTTTTTTCAACCTGGATGTTACTCACAGTATCATGAAAATCTGATTTTTTTCACCATGGACGTTACTCACGGTATCAAGAAAATCTGATTTTTTTCACCCTAAACTTTACTCACGGTATCATGAAAATTTTATTTTTTTCACGTTGGACTTTACTCACGGTATCAGGAAAATCGTATTTTTTTCACCCTAAACTTTACTCACGTTATCATGAAAATCTGATTTTTTTCGCCCTGGACTTTACTCACGGTATCTGGAAAATCTGATTTTTTTCACCTGGACTATCACCCACGGTATCAATGAAATCTGATTTTTTTTCACCATGGACGTTTCTCAAGGTATCAGGAAAATCTGATTTTTTTCACCATGGACGTTACTCACGGTATCAGGAAAATTTTATGTTTTTCACGTTGGACTTTACTCACGGTATCAGGAAAATTGGATTTTTTTCACCTGCACTATTAACCACGGTATCATGGAAATCTGATTTTTTTCACCTGGAATATTACCCAAGGTATCAGGAAAATATGATTTTTTCCACCCGGGACGTTACTCACGATATCAGGAAAATCTGATTTTTTTTCACCGGGACTATTACCCGCGGTATCAGGAAACTATGATTTTTTTTCACCCTGGATGTTACTCACGGCATCAGGAAAATCAGATTTTTTCACCCTAGTCTTTACTCACTGTATCAGGAAAATCTGATTTTTTTCACGTTGGACTTTACTCACGGTATCATGAAAATCTGATTTTTTTTCACCTGGACTAAACTCACGGTATCAGGAAAATATGATTTTTTCCACCCTGGACGTTACTCATGGTATCAGGAAAATCTGATTTTTTTCACCCTGGACGTCACTCACGGTATCAGGAAAATCGGATTTTTTTCACCCTGAACTATACTCACGGTATCAGGAAAATCTGATTTTTTTCACCCTGGACGTCACTCACGGTATCAGGAAAATCGGATTTTTTTCACCCTGAACTATATTCACGGTATCATGAAAATCTGATTTTTTTCACCCTGGACTTTACTCACTGTATCTGGAAAATCTGATTTTTTTTCACGCGGGACGTTACTCACGGTATCATGAAAATCTGGTTTTTTTTTCCCTGGACTTTACTCACGGTATCAGGAAGATTGGATTTTTTTCAGCTGGACTATTAACCATGGTATCAGGAAAATCTGATTTTTTTCCTCTGGAAGTATTACCCGCGGTATCAGGAAAATCTGATTTTTTTTCCCCCGGGACTATTACCCACCGTATAAGGAAAATCTGATTTTCTTCACCCGGAACGTTTCTCACGGTTTTTTGAAAATCGGATTTTTTTTCACGGGGACTATTACCCGCGGTATCAGGAAAATATGATTTTTTTCACCCTGGACGTTAGTCACGGTATCAGGAAATTTTATTTTTTTCACGTTGGACTTTACTCACCGTATCAGGAAAATTGGATTTTTTTTCACCTGCACTATTAACCACGGTATAATGAAAATCTGATTTTTTTCACCTTGAATATTACCGACGGTATCATGAAATTCTGATTTTTCTTCACCTGGACTATTACCCACGGTATCAGGAAAATATGATTTTTTTCACCCTAAACTTTACTCACGGTATCATGAAAATCTGACTTTTTCACCCTGGACTTTACTCATGGTATCAGGAAAATCTGATTTTTTTTCAACTGGACTGTTACCCATGGTATAATGAAAATCTGATTATTTTTTACCCTAGAATTTACTCACGGTTTCAGGAAAATCAGATTTTCTTCACCCGGGACATTACTCACGGTATCACGAAAATCTGATTTTTTGTCAATGGGACTATTACCCGCGGTATCAGGAAAATATGATTTTTTTTCAACAGGATGTTACTCACAGTATCAGGAAAATATGATTTTTTCCACCCTGGACGTTACTCATGGTATCAGGAAAATCTGATTTTTTTCACCCTGGACGTCACTCACGGTATCAGGAAAATCGGATTTTTTTCACCTGAACTATACTCACGGTATCTGGAAAATCTGATTTTTTTTCACGTGGGACGTTACTCACGGTATCATGAAAATCGGATTTTTTCAACCCTGGACGTTACCCAAGTGTTTTTTTTCACCAGGACTATTGCCCGCGTTACCAGGAAAATATGATTTTTTTCACCCTGGATGTTACTCACGGTATCAGGAAAATAAGATTTTTTTCACGTTGGACTTTACTCACGGTATCAGGAAAATTGGATTTTTTTCACCTGGAGTAATAACCATGGTATCATGAAAATCTGATTTTTTTTTCACCTGGACTATTAACCATGGTATCAGGAAAATATGATTTTTTTTCACCCTGGACATTACTCACGGTATCAGAAAAATCGTATTTTTTCACCCTAAACTTTACTCACGGTATCAAGAAAATATTATTTTTTTTCACCCTGGACGTTACTGACGGTATCAGGAAAATCTGATTTTTTTCACCATGGACGTTACTCACGGGATCAAGAAAATCTGATTTTTTTCACCATGGACGTTACTCACGGGATCAGGAAAATTTTATTTTTTTCACGTTGGTATTTACTCACGGTTTCAGGAAAATTGGATTTTTTTTCACCTGGACTATTAACCATGGTATCATGAAAATCTGATTTTTTTTTCACCGGTACTATTGCCCGTGGTATCAGGAAAATATGATTTTTTTCACCCTGGATGTTACTCACATTATCAGGAAAAATCAGAATTTATTTCACCCTGGACGTTTCTCACGGTATCAAGAAATTTTATTTTTTTCACATTGGACTTTACTCACGGTATCAGGAAAATCTGATTTTCTTCACCCGTGACGTTTCTCACGGTATGTTGAAAATTGGATTTTTTTTCGCCTGGACTATTCACCACGGCATCATGAAAATCGGAATTTTTTCACCCTGGACATTACTCACGGTATCAGGAAAATTGGATTTTTTTCACCTGCACTATTTACCACAGTATCATGGAAATCTGATTTTTTTTCACGTGGAATATTAACCAAGGTATCAGGAAAATATGATTTTTTTCACCCTGGACGTTACTCACGGTATCAGGAAAATCAGATTTTTTTCACCCTAGACGTTACTCACGGTATCAGGAAAATTTTATTTTTTTCACGTTGGACTTTACTCACGGTATCATGAAAATCCGATTTTTTTTCACCTGGACTAAACTCACGGTATCAGGAAAATATGATTTTTTTTCACCCTGGACATTACTCATGGTATCAGGAAAATCTGATTTTTTTCACCCTGGACGTCACTCACGGTATCAGGAAAATCGGATTTTTTTCACCCTGAAATTTACTCACGGTATCATGAAAATCTGATTTTTTTTACCCTGGACTTTACTCACGGTATCAGGAAGATTGGATTTTTTTCATCTGCACTATTAACCACGGTATAATGAAAATCTGATTTTTTTCACCTTGAATATTACCGACGGTATCATGAAATTCTGATTTTTTTTCACCTGGACTATTACCCACGGTATCAGGAAAATATGATTTTTTTCACCCTGGACGTTACTCACCGTATCAGGAAAATATGATTTTTTTCACCCTGGACGTTACTCACGGTATCAGGAAAATCTGACTTTTTCACCCTGGACTTTACTCATGGTATCAGGAAAATCTGATTTTTTTTTCAACTGAACTGTTACCCACGGTATAATGAAAATCTGATTATTTTTTACCCTAGAATTTACTCACGGTTTCAGGAAAATCAGATTTTCTTCACCCTGGACGTTACTCACGGTATCAGGAAAATCTGATTTTTTTTTCACCCTGGACTTTACTCACGGTATCATGAAAATCTTAATCTTTTTTTACCCTGGACTTTACTCACGGTATCTTGAAAATCTGATTTTTTTCACCTGGACTGTTACCCACGGTATCATGAAAATCTAATATTTTTCACCTGGAATATTACCCAAGGTATCAGGAAAATCTAATTTTTTTTCACCAGGACTATTACCCACGGTATCATGAAAATCCGATTTTTTTTCACCTGGACTAAACTCACGGCATCAGGAAAATATGATTTTTTTCACCCTGGACGTTACTCATGGTATCAGGAAAATCGGATTTTTTTCACCCTGGACGCCACTCACGGTATCAGGAAAATCGGATTTTTTTCACGCTGAACTTTACTCACGGTATCATGAAAATCTGATTTTTTTTTTCACCTGGACTTTACTCACTGTATCTGGAAAATCTGATTTTTTTCACTTGGACTATTTCCCGCGGTATCAGGAAAATATGATTTTTTTTTTCACCCTGGACGTTACTCACGGTATCAGGAAAATCAGATTTTTTTCACTTCGACTATTACCCACGGTATCATGAAAATCTAATTATTTTTTACCCTGGACTTTACTCACGGTATCAGGAAGATTGGATTTTTTTCACCTGGACTATTAACCATGGTATCAGGAAAATCTGATTTTTTTCCCCCGGAAGTATTACCCGCGGTATCAGGAAAATCTGATTTTTTATTCCCGGGACTATTACCCACCGTATCAGGAAAATATGATTTTTTTTCCACCCTGGACGTTAGTCACGGTATCAGGAAATTTTATTTTTTTCACGTTGGACTTTACTCACCGTATCAGGAAAATTGGATTTTTTTCACCTGCACTATTAACCACGGTATAATGAAAATCTGATTTTTTTCACCTTGAATATTACCGACTGTATCATGAAATTCTGATTTTTCTTCACCTGGACTATTACCCACGGTATCATGAAAATTTTATTTTTTTCACGTTGGACTTTACTCACGGTATCATGAAAATCTGACTTTTTCACCCTGGACTTTACTCATGGTATCAGGAAAATCTGATTTTTTTTCAACTGGACTGTTACCCACGGTATAATGAAAATCTGATTATTTTTTACCCTAGAATTTACTCACGGTTTCAGGAAAATCAGATTTTCTTCACCCGGGACGTTACTCACAGTATCACGAAAATCTGATTTTTTGTCACCGGGACTATTACCCGCGGTATCAGGAAAATATGATTTTTTTTCAACCTGGATGTTACTCACAGTATCGGGAAAATCAGATTATTTTCACCCTGGACTTTACTCACGGTATCAGGAAAATCTGATTTTTTTCTCCCTGGACTTTACTCACAGTATCATGAAAATCTTATTCTTTTTTTACCCTGGACTTTACTCACAGTATCTTGAAAATCTAATTTTTTTCACCTGGACTGTTACCCACGGTATCATGAAAATCTGATTTTTTTTACCCTGTACTTTACTCACGGTATCAGGAAAATGGGATTTTTTTCACCTGCACTATTAACCATGGTATCATGTAAATCTGATTTTTTCACCTGGAATATTACCCAAGGTATCAGGAAAATATGATTTTTTCCACCCGGGACGTTACTCACGATATCAGGAAAATCTGATTTTTTTTCACCGGGACTATTACCCGCGGTATCAGGAAACTATGATTTTTTTTCCACCCTGGATGTTACTCACGGCATCAGGAAAATCAGATTTTTTCACCCTAGACTTTACTCACTGTATCAGGAAAATTTTATTTTTTTCACGTTGGACTTTACTCACGGTATCATGAAAATCTGATTTTTTTTCACCTGGACTAAACTCACGGTATCAGGAAAATATGATTTTTTCCACCCTGGACGTTACTCATGGTATCAGGAAAATCTGATTTTTTTCACCCTGGACGTCACTCACGGTATCAGGAAAATCGGATTTTTTTCACCCTGAACTATACTCACGGTATCATGAAAATCTGATTTTTTTCACCCTGGACTTTACTCACTGTATCCGGAAAATCTGATTTTTTTCACGTGGGACGTTACTCACGGTATCATGAAAATCTGTTTTTTTTCCCCTGGACTTTACTCACGGTATCAGGAAAATGTGATTTTTTTTCCCCGGGACTATTACACGCGGTATCAGGAAAATGTGATTTTTTTTCCACCGGGACTATTACCCACGGTATCAGGACAATCTGATTTTCTTCACCCAGAATGTTTCTCACGGTTTTTTGAAAATCTGATTTTTTTCCACCCTGGACGTTACCCAAGGTATCAGGAAAATTGGATTTTTTTCACCTGCACTATTAACCACAGTATCAGGAAAATCTGATTTTTTCACCGGGACTATTGCCCCCGTTACCAGGAAAATATGATTTTTTTTCACCCTGGATGTTATTCACGGCACCAGGAAAATATAATTTTTTTCACCCTGGACGTTACTCACGGTATCAGGAAAATTTTATTTTTTTCACGTTGGACTTTACTCACGGTATCAGAAAAATTGGATTTTTTTCACCTGGACTATTACCCACGCTATCAGGAAAATCTGATTTTTTTTCACCTGGACTATTGCCCGCTGTACCAGGAAAATCTGAATTTTTCCACCCTGGACATTACCCACGGGATCAGCAAAATTTTATTTTTTTCACGTTGGACTTTACTCACGGTATCATGAAAATCTGTTTTTTTCTCCTGGACTTTACTCACGGTATCAGGAAGATTGGATTTTTTTCACCTGGACTATTAACCACGGTATCAGGAAAATGTGATTTTTTTCCCCGGGACTATTACACGCAGTATCAGGAAAATGTGATTTTCTTCACCCAGAATGTTTCTCACGGTTTTTTTAAAATCTGATTTTTTCCACCCTGGACGTTACCCAAGGTATCAGGAAAATTGGATTTTTTTTCACCTGGACTATTAATCACGGTGTCATGAAAATCTGATTTTTTTCACCTGGACTATTAATCATGGTCTTAGGAAAATATGATTTTTTTCACCTGGAATATTGCCCGCGGTACCAGGAAAATATGAGTTTTTTCACCCTGGATGTTATTCACGGTACCAGGAAAATTGGATTTTTTTCACCTGGACTATTAACCACTGTATCATGAAAATCTTATTTTTTTCACCCTAAACTTTACTCATGGTATCAGGAAATTATATTTTTTCCACGTTGGACTTTACTCACGGTATCATGAAAATCTCATTTTTTTCACCCTGGACGTTACTCACGGTATCAGGAAAATCTGATTTTTTTCACCTGGACTATTACCCACGGTATCAGGAAATCTGATTTTCTTCACCTGGGACGTTACTCACTGTATCAGAAAAATTGGTTTTTTTTCACCTGGACAATTAACCATGGTATCATGAAAATCTGATTTTTTTTCACCTGGACTAAACTCACGGTATCAGGAAAATCTGATTTTCCTCACCCGGGACGTTACTCACGGTACGAGGAAAATTGGATTTTTTTCACCGGGACTATTCTCCACGGTATCAGGAAAATCTGATTTTCCTCACCATGGACGTTACTCACGGTATCATGAAAATCTGATTTTTTTTCACCTGGACTTTACTCACAGTATCAGGAAAATCTCATTTTTTTCTCCTGGATTGTTACCCACGGTATCAGGAAAATCTGAATTTCTTCACCCACAACGTTTCTCACGGTATCAGGAAATTCGTATTTATTTCACCTGGACTATTAACCATGGTACTCACGGTATTAGGAAATTTTATTTTTTTCACGTTGGACTTTACTCACGGTATCAGGAAAATTTTATTTTTTTCACCTGGAATATTAACCACGGTATCATGAAAATCTGATTTTTTTCACCTGGACTATTCACCATGGTTTTAGGAAAATCTGATTTTTTTTCACCTGGAATATTACCCACGGTATCAGGAAAATCTGAGGTTTTTTTCACCCGGACTATTGCCCGCGGTACCAGGAAAATATGATTTTTTTCACCCTGGAATATCCACCACGGTATCATGAAAATCTGATTTTTTTTCACCTGGAATATTACCCACGCTATCAGAAAAATCTGATTTTTTTTCACCGGGACTATTGCCTGCGGTACCAGGAAAATATGATTTTTTTCACCCTGGACGTTACTCACGGTATCATGAAAATCTGATTTTTTTTCACCGGGACTATTACCCACGGTATCAGGAAAATGTGATTTTTTTTCCCCGGGACTATTACCCACGGGATCAGGACAATCTGATTTTCTTCACCCGGAATGTTTCTCACGGTTTTTTGAAAATCGGATTTTTTTCACCTTGATTATTACCCACAGTATCAGGAAAATCTAATTTTTTCCACCCTGGACGTTACCCAAGGTATCAGGAAAATTGGATTTTTTTCACCTGGACTATTAACCATGGTATCAGGAAAATCTGATTTTTTCACCTGGAATATTACCCACGCTATCAGGAAAATCTGAGTTTTTTTCCAAAGGGACTATTGCCCGCGTTACCAGGAAAATATGATTTTTTTCACGCTGAATGTTACTCACGGTACCAGGAAAATATAATTTTTTTCACCCTGGACGTTACTCACGGTATCAAGAAAATTGGATTTTTTTCACCTGGACTATTAACCACGGTATCAGGAAAATCTGATTTTTTTTCACCTGGAATATTACCCACGGTATCAGGAAAATCTGAGGTTTTTTTCACCCGGACTATTGCCCGCGGTACCAGGAAAATATGAGTTTTTTCACCCTGGATGTTATTCACGGTACCAGGGAAATATAATTTTTTTTACCCTGGATGTTACTCACGGTATCAGGAAAATTTTATTTTTTTCACGTTGGACTTTACTCACGGTATCAGAAAAATTGGATTTTTTCACCTGGACTATCACCCACGGTATCAGGAAAATCTGATTTTTTTCACCATGGACGTTACTCACAGTATCAGGAAAATTTTATTTTTTTCACGTTGGACTTTACTCACAGTATCAGGAAAATTGAATTTTTTTCACCTGCACTATTAACCACAGTATCATGAAAATCTGATTTTTTTTCACCTGGAATATTACCCATGGTATCATGAAAATCTGATTTTTTCTCACCTGGACTAAACTCACGGTACCAAGAAAATATGATTTTTTTTTCACCCTGGACGTTACTCACGGTATCATGAAAATCTGATTTTTTTCACCCTGGGTGTTACTCACCTTATCAGTAAAATCAGATTTTTTTCACCGGGACTACTACACGCAGTATAGGGAAAATATGATTTTTTTTTCACCTGGACTAAACTCACGGTATCAAGAAAATCTGATTTTTTTCACCCTGGACTTTACTCACGGTATCTGGAAAATCTGATTTTTTTTCACCTGGACTAATCTCACGGTATCAAGAAAATATGATTTTTTTTCACCCTGGACGTTACTCATGGTATCAGGAAAATCGTATTTTTTTCACCCTAAACTTTACTCACGGTATCATGAAAATCTGATTTTTTTCACCCTGGACTTTACTCACGGTATCAGGAAAATCGGATTTTTTTCACCTGGACTATTACCCACGGTATCATGAAAATCTGATTTTTTTCACCTGGAATATTACCCACAGTATCATGAAAATCTGAATTTTTTTTCACCTGGAAAATTACCCGCGGTATCAGGAAAATATGATTTTTTTCACCCTGGACATTACTCACGGTATCAGGAAAGTCAGATTTTTTTCACCCTAAACTTTACTCACGGTATCATGAAATTCTGATTTTTTTCGCCCTGGACGTTACTCACGGTATCAGTAAAATCAGATTTTTTTCACCGGGACTATTACTCGCGGTATCAGAAAAATATGATTTATTTTCACCCTGGACGTTACTCACGGCATCAGGAAAATAAGAATTTTTTCACGTTGGACTTTACTCACGGTATCAGGAAAATTGGATTTTTTTCACCTGGACTATTAACCACGGTATCATGAAAATCTGATTTTTTTCACCTGGACTATTACCCACGGTATCAAGAAAATATGATTTTTTTACACCCTGGACGTTACTCACGGTATCAGGAAAATCTGATTTTTTCACCATGGACGTTACTCACGGTATCAGGAAAATTGGATTTTTTTCACCTGGACTATTAACCACGGTATCATGAAAATCTGATTTTTTTCACCTGGAATATTACCCATGGTATCATGAAAATCTGATTTTTTTTTCACCTGGACTAAACTCACGGTATGAGGAAAATAAGATTTTTTTCACGTTGGACTTTACTCACGGTATCAGGAAAATTGGATTTTTTTTCACCCTGGAAGTTACTCACGGTATCAGGAAAATCTGGTTTTTTTCACCATGGACATTACTCATGGTATCAGGAAAATCTGATTTTTTTTCACCATGGACGTTACTCACGGTATCAAGAAAATTGGATTTTTTTCACCTGGACTATTAACCACGGTATCATGAATATCTGATTTTTTTCACCTGGAATATTACCCATGGTATCATGAAAATCTGATGTTTTTTCACCTGGACTAAACTCACGGTATCAAGAAAATATGATTTTTTTTTCACCCTGGACGTTACTCACGGTATCGAGAAAATATGATTTTTTTCACCCTAAACTTTACTCACGGTATCATGAAAATCTGATTTTTTTCACCCTGGACTTTACTCACGGTATCTGGAAAATCTGATTTTTTTCACCTAGACTATTAACCACGGTATCATGAAAATCTGATTTTTTTCACCTGGAATATTACCCACAGTATCATGAAAATCTGATTTTTTTTCACCTGGACTATTACCCGCGGTATCAGGAAAATATGATTTTTTTTCACCCTGGACGTTACTCACGGTATCAGCAAAATCGTATTTTTTCACCCTAAACTTTACTCACGGTATCATGAAAATCTCATTTTTTTCACCTGGACTATTAACCGCGGTATCATGAAAATCTGATTTTTTTCACCTGGAATATTACCCACAGTATCATGAAAATCTGATTTTTTTTCACCTGGACTATTACCCACGGTATCAGGAAAATATGATTTTCTTTTCACCCTGGACATTACTCACGGTATCAGGAAAGTCAGATTTTTTTTCACCCTAAACTTTACTCATGGTATCATGAAAATCTGATTTTTTTCACCCTGGACGTTACTCACGGTATCATTAAATCAGATTTTTTTCACCGGGACTATTAACTGCGGTATCTGGAAAATCTGATTTTTTCCACGTTGGACGTTATTCACGGTATCAGCAAAATTTTATTTTTTTCACGTTGGTCTTTACTCACGGTATCATCAAAATCTGATTTTTTTTCACCTGGAATATTACCCACGGTATCAGGAAAATCTGATTTTTTTTCACCGGGACTATTGCCCGCGGTATCAGGAAAATATGATTTTTTTCACCCTAGACGTTACTCACGGCATCAGAAAAATCAGATTTTTTTCACCCTAGACGTTACTCACGGTATCTGGAAAATTTTATTTTTTTCATGTTGGACTTTTCTCACGGTATCAGGAAAAATGGATTTTTTTCACCTGGTCTATTTACCACGGTATCATGAAAATCTGATTTTTTTCGCCTGGAATATTACCCATGGTATCAATTAAATCTGATATTTTTTCATCGGGAATGTTGCACGCGGTAGCAGGATAATATGATTTTTTTCACCCTGGACGTTACTCATGGTATCAGGAAAATCTGATTTTTTTCACCCTGGACGTTACTCAAGGTATCATGAAAATCTGATTTATTTCACCCTGGACTTTACTCACGGTTTCTGGAAAATCTGATTTTTTTCACCTGGACACCCACGGTATCATGAAAATCTGATTTTTTATACCCTGGACTTTAGTCACGGTATCATGAAAATCTGATTATTTTTTTACCATGGACTTTACTCACGGTATCAGGAAAATCGGATTTTTTTCACCCTAAACATTACTCACGGTATCAGGAAAATCTGATTTTTTTTCATCGGGACTATTACCCGCGGTATCAGGAAAATATGATTTTTTTTCACCCTGGACGTTACTCGTGGTATCATGAAAATCTGATTTTTTTCACCATGGACGTTACTCACGGTATAAGGAAAATCGGATTTTTTTCACCCTAAACTTTACTCACGGTATCATGAAAATCTGATTTTTTTTCACCTGGACTATTACCCGCGGTATCAGGAAAATATGATTTTTTTTCACCCTGGATGTTACTCACGGTATCAGGAAAATCAGATTTTTTTTCACCCTAAACTTTACTCACGGTATCATGAAAATCTGATTTTTTTCACCCTGGACGTTACTCACGGTATCAGGAAAATATGATTTTTTTCACTTGGACTATTACCCGCGGTATCAGGAAAATATGATTTTTTTTCACCCTGGACGTTACTCACGGTATCAGGAAAATCAGATTATTTTCACTTGGACTATTACCCACGGTATCATGAAAATCTGATTTTTTTTACCCTGGACTTTACTCACGGAATCAGGAAAATCTGATTTTTTTCACCTGGACCATTACCCACGGTATCAGGAAAATCTGATTTTTTGTCACCGGGACGATTACCCGCGGTATCATGAAAATATGATTTTTTTTTTCACCCTGGACGTTACTCACGGTATAATGAAAATATGATTTTTTTCACCATGGACGTTACTCACGGTATCAGGAAAATCTGATTTTTTTTCATCGGGACTATTACTCGCGGTATCAGGAAAATCAGATTTTCTTCACCCAGGACGTTACTCACGGTATCAGGAAAATCTGACTTTTTGTCACCGGGAAGTTACTCACGGTATCAGGAAAATCAGATTTTTTTCACCCGTGACGTTTCGCACCGTATTTTGAAAATTGGATTTTTTCACCTGGACTATTAACCACGGTATCATGAAAATCTGATCGTTTTCACCTAGACTTTACTCACGGTACCTGGAAAATCAGATTTTTTCACCCTAAACTTTACTCACGGGATCAGGAAAATTGGAAATTTTTCATCCTGGACGTTACTCACGGTATCAGGAAAATCTGATTTTTTTCACGTTCGACTTTACCCACGGTATTAGGACAATCTGATTTTTCTCACCTTGGACGTTACTCACGGTATCTGGAAAATCGGATTTTTTCATCCTTCACTTTACTCACGGTATCAGGAAAAACGGAATTTTTTCATCCAGGATGTTACCCACGGTATCAGGAAAATCTGATTTTTTTTCACTGGTACTATAACCCGCGGTATCAGGAAAATATGAATTTTTTCACCCGAGATGTTACTCACGGTATCAGGAAATTTTTATTTTTTTCACGGTGGACTTTACTCACGGTAACATGAAAATCTGAATTTTTTCACCCTGGACTTTACTCACGGTATCAGGAAAATCTGATTTTCTTCACCCTAAACTTTACTCACGGTATCAGGAAAATCTGATTTTCTTCACCCTAAACTTTACTCACGGTATCAGGAAAATCTGAATTTTTTCACACTGGACGTTACTCACGGTATCCGGAAAATCTGATTTTTTCACGTTGGAGTTTACCCACGGTATCAGGAAAATCAGATTTTTTTTCACCTGGACTGTTACGGTATCAGGAAAATCTGATTTTTTTTCACCCTAAACTTTACTCATGGTATCATGAAAATCTAATTTTTATCACCCTGGAATTTACTCATGGTATCAGGAAAATCTGATATTTTTTCTCCTGATCTATTAACCACGGTATCATGAAAATCTGATTTTTTTCTCCTGAACTATTAACCACTGTATCAGGAAAATCGGATATTTTTCACCCTAAACGTTACTCACGGTATCAGAAAAATCTGATTTTTTTCACCTGGACTGTTACAGTATCAGGAAAATCTCATTTTTTTCACCCTAAACTTTACTCACGGTATCATGAAAATCTAATTTTTTTCACCCTGGACTTTACTCACGGTATCAGGAAAATCGGATTTTTTTTCACTGGGACTGTTACCCACGGTATTTTGAAATTTGGATTTTTTTCACCTGGACTATTACCCACCGTATCAGGAAAATCTGATATTTTCACCCTGGACGTTACTCACGGTATCAGGAAAATTGGATTTTTTTTCACCTGGACTATTAACCACGGTATCATGAAAATCTCATTTTTCCACACTAAACTTTACTCACGGTGTCATGAAAATCTGATTTTTTTCACCTTGGACTTTACTCACAGTATCACGAAAATCTGATTTTTTTTTCATCTGGAATGTTACCCACAGTATCATGAAAATCTGATTTTTTTTTTACCCTGGACTTTACTCACGGTATCAGGAAAATTGGATTTTTTTCACCTGGACTATTAACCATGGTATCATGAAAATCAGATTTTTTTCACCTGGAATATTACCCATGGTATCATGAAAATCTAATTTTTTTCATCAGGACTATTACCCGCGGTATCAGGAAAATATGATTTTTTTTCACCTTGTACGTTACTCAGGGTATCAGGAAAATCTGATTTTTTTCACCATGGACGTTACTCACGGTATCAGGAAAATTGGATTTTTTTCACTGGAACTGTTACCCTCGGTATTTTGAAATGTGGATTTTTTTCACCTACACTATTAACCACGGTATCATGAAAATTGGATTTTTGTCAACTGGACTATTACCCATGGTTTCAGGAAACTCGGATTTCTTTTACCTGGACTATTACCTACGGTATTAGGAAAATCTGATTTTTCCCCACCTGGACTAATTCTCACGGTATCAGGAAAATATGATTTTTTTCACCCTGGACGTTACTCATGGTGTCAGGAAAATCTGATTTTTTTCACCCTGGATGTTACTCATGGTATCTGGAAAATTGGATTTTTTTCACCTGGACTATTAACCATGGTATCATGAAAATCAGATTTTTTTCACCTGGAATATTACCCATGGTATCATGAAAATCTAATTTTTTTCATCAGGACTATTACCCGCGGTATCAGGAAAATATGATTTTTTTTCACCCTGTACGTTACTCAGGGTATCCGGAAAATCTGATTTTTTTCACCATGGACGTTACTCACGGTATCAGGAAAATTGGATTTTTTTCACTGGAACTGTTACCCTCAGTATTTTGAAATTTGGATTTTTTTCATCTGGACTATTACCCACCGTATCATGAAAATCTGATTTTTTCCACCCTGGACGTTATTCACGGTATCAGGAAAATCTGATTTTTTTCACCATGGACGTTACTCACGGTATCAGGAAAATCGGATTTTTTTCACTGGAACTGTTACCCTCGGTATTTTGAAATTTGGATTTTTTTCACCTACACTATTAACCATGGTATCATGAAAATCTGATTTTTTTTCACCTGGAACATTACCCATGGTATCAGGAAAATCTGATTTTTTTTCACCGGGATTATTGCCCGCGGTATCAGGAAAATATGATTTTTTTCACCCTGGACGTTACTCACGGCATCAGGAAAATCAGATTTTTTCAACCCTACACGTTACTCATGGTATCTAGAAAATTTTATTTTTTTCATGTTGGACTTTACTCATGGTATCAGGAAAATCTGATTTTTTTTCACCCTGGACATTACTCACGGTATCATGAAAATCTGATTTATTTCACCCTGGACTTTACTCATGGTTTCTGGAAAATCTGATTTTTTTCACCTGGACTATTACCCGCAGTGTCATGAAAATCTGATTTTTTTCACCCTGGACGTTACTCACGGTATCAGTAAAATCAGATTTTTTTCACCGGTATTAATACCTGCGGTATCAGGAAAATATGGTTTTTTTTCTTCACCCTGGACGTTACTCATGGTATCAGGAAAATAAGATTTTTTTCAGGTTGGACTTTACTCACGGTATCAGGAAAATTGGATTTTTTTCACTTGGACTATTAACCACGGTATCATGAAAATCTGATTTTTTTCACCTGGACTATCACCCACGGTATCAGGAAAATATGATTTTTTTCACCCTGCACGTTACTCATGGTATCTGGAAAATCTCATTTTTTTCACCATGGACGTTACTCACGGTATCAAGAAAATCTGATTTTTTTCACCATGGACGTTACTCACGGTATCAGCAAAATTTTATGTTTTTCACGTTGGACTTTACTCACGGTATCAGGAAAATTGGATTTTTTCCACCTGGACTATTAACCACGGTATCATGAAAATCTGATTTTTTTCACCTGGAATATTACCCATGTGGTATCATGAAAATCTGATTTTTTTTTCACCTGTACTAAACTCACGGTATCAAGAAAATATGATTTTTTTCACCCAGGACGTTACTCACGGTATCAGGAAAATCGTATTTTTTTCACCCTAAACTTTACTCACGGTATCATGAAAATCTGATTTTTTTCACCCTGGACTTTACTCACGGTATCTGGAAAATCTGATTTTTTTCACCTGGACTATTAACCACGGTATCATGAAAATCTGATTTTTTTTCACCTGGAATATTACCCACAGTATGATGAAAATCTGATTTTTTTTACCTGCACTATTACCCGCAGTATCAGGAAAATATGATTTTTTTTCACATTGGACTTTACTCACGGTATCAGGAAAATTGGATTTTTTTCACCTGGACTATTAACCACGGTATCATGAAAATCTGATTTTTTTTCACCTGGAATATTACCCACAGTATCATGAAAATCTGAATTTTTTTCACCTGGAAAATTACCCGCGGTATCAGGAAAATATGATTTTTTTCACCCTGGACATTCCTCACGGTATCAGGAAAGTCAGATTTTTTTCACCCTAAACTTTACTCACGGTATCATGAAATTCTGATTTTTTTCACCCTGGACGTTACTCACGGTATCAGTAAAATCAGATTTTTTTCACCGGGACTATTACCCGCGGTATCAGAAAAATATGATTTATTTTCACCCTGGACGTTACTCACGGCATCAGGAAAATAAGAATTTTTTCACGTTGGACTTTACTCACGGTATCAGGAAAATTGGATTTTTTTCACCTGGACTATTAACCACGGTATCATGAAAATCTGATTTTTTTCACCTGGACTATTACCCACGGTATCAAGAAAATATGATTTTTTTACACCCTGGACGTTACTCACGGTATCAGGAAAATCTGATTTTTTCACCATGGACGTTACTCACGGTATCAGGAAAATTTTATTTTTTTCACGTTGTACTTTACTCACGGTATCAGGAAAATTGGATTTTTTTCACCTGGACTATTAACCACGGTATCATGAAAATCTGATTTTTTTCACCTGGAATATTACCCATGGTATCATGAAAATCTGATTTTTTTTCACCTGCACTAAACTCACGGTATGAGGAAAATAAGATTTTTTTCACGTTGGACTTTACTCACGGTACCAGGAAAATTGGATTTTTTTTCACCCTGGAAGTTACTCACGGTATCAGGAAAATCTGATTTTTTTCACCATGGACATTACTCATGGTATCAGGAAAATCTGATTTTTTTCACCATGGACGTTACTCACGGTATCAAGAAAATTGGATTTTTTTCACCTGGACTATTAACCACGGTATCATGAATATCTGATTTTTTTCACCTGGAATATTACCCATGGTATCATGAAAATCTGATGTTTTTTCACCTGGACTAAACTCACGGTATCAAGAAAATATGATTTTTTTTCACCCTGGACGTTACTCACGGTATCGAGAAAATATGATTTTTTTCACCCTAAACTTTACTCACGGTATCATGAAAATCTGATTTTTTTCACCCTGGACTTTACTCACGGTATCTGGAAAATCTGATTTTTTTCACCTGGACTATTAACCACGGTATCATGAAAATCTGATTTTTTTCACCTGGAATATTACCCACAGTATCATGAAAATCTGATTTTTTTTCACCTGGACTATTACCCGCGGTATCAGGAAAATATGATTTTTTTTCACCCTGGACGTTACTCACGGTATCAGCAAAATCGTATTTTTTCACCCTAATCTTTACTCACGGTATCATGAAAATCTCATTTTTTTCACCTGGACTATTAACCGTGGTATCATGAAAATCTGATTTTTATCACCTGGAATATTACCCACAGTGTCATGAAAATCTGATTTTTTTTCACCTGGACTATTACCCACAGTATCAGGAAAATATGATTTTCTTTTCACCCTGGACATTACTCACGGTATCAGGAAAGTCAGATTTTTTTTCACCCTAAACTTTACTCATGGTATCATGAAAATCTGATTTTTTTCACCCTGGACGTTACTCACGGTATCATTAAATCAGATTTTTTTCACGGTATCAGCAAAATTTTATTTTTTTCACGTTGGTCTTTACTCAGAGGTATCATCAAAATCTGATTTTTTTTTCACCTGGAATATTACCCACGGTATCAGGAAAATCTGATTTTTTTTCACCGGGACTATTGCCCGCGGTATCAGGAAAATATGATTTTTTTCACCCTAGACGTTACTCACGGCATCAGAAAAATCAGATTTTTTTCACCCTAGATGTTACTCACGGTATCTGGAAAATTTTATTTTTTTCATGTTGGACTTTTCTCACGGTATCAGGAAAAATGGATTTTTTTTCACCTGGTCTATTGACCACGGTATCATGAAAATCTGATTTTTTTCGCCTGGAATATTACCCATGGTATCAATTAAATCTGATATTTTTTCACCGGGAATGTTGCACGCGGTAGCAGGATAATATGATTTTTTTCACCCTGGACGTTACTCATGGTATCAGGAAAATCTGATTTTTTTCACCCTGGACGTTACTCAAGGTATCATGAAAATCTGATTTATTTCACCCTGGACACCCACGGTATCATGAAAATATGATTTTTTTATACCCTGGACTTTAGTCACGGTATCACAAAAATCTGATTTTTTCCCCACCTGGACTGTTACCCACGGTATCATGAAAATCTGATTTTTTTCACCATGGACGTTACTCACGGTATAAGGAAAATCGGATTTTTTTCACCCTAAACTTTACTCACGGTATCATGAAAATCTGATTTTTTTTCACCTGGACTATTACCCGCGGTATCAGGAAAATATGATTTTTTTTTCACCCTGGATGTTACTCACGGTATCAGGAAAATCAGATTTTTTTTCACCCTAAACTTTACTCACGGTATCATGAAAATCTGATTTTTTTCACCCTGGACGTTACTCACGGTATCAGGAAAATATGATTTTTTTCACTTGGACTATTACCCGCGGTATCAGGAAAATATGATTTTTTTTCACCCTGGACGTTACTCACGGTATCAGGAAAATCAGATTTTTTTCACTTGGACTATTACCCACGGTATCATGAAAATCTGATTTTTTTACCCTGGACTTTACTCACGGTATCAGGAAAATCTGTTTTTTTTTCACCTGGACCATTACCCACGGTATCAGGAAAATCTGATTTTTTTTACCCTGGACTTTACTCACGGTATCAGGAAAATCTGATTTTTTTCACCTGGACCATTACCCACGGTATCAGGAAAATCTGATTTTTTGTCACCGGGACGATTACCCGCGGTATCATGAAAATATGATTTTTTTTTCACCCTGGACGTTACTCACGGTATAATGAAAATATGATTTTTTTCACCATGGACGTTACTCACGGTATCAGGAAAACCTGATTTTTTTTCATCGGGACTATTACTCGCGGTATCAGGAAAATCAGATTTTCTTCACCCGGGACGTTACTCACGGTATCAGGAAAATCTGACTTTTTGTCACCGGGAAGTTACTCACGGTATCAGGAAAATCAGATTTTTTTCACCCGTGACGTTTCGCACCATATTTTGAAAATTGGATTTTTTCACCTGGACTATTAACCACGGTATCATGAAAATCTGATCTTTTTCACCTAGACTTTACTCACGGTACCTGGAAAATCAGATTTGTTTCACCCTAAACTTTACTCACGGGATCAGGAAAATCGGAATTTTTTCATCCTGGACGTTACTCACGGTATCAGGAAAATCTGATTTTTTTTCACGTTCGACTTTACCCACGGTATTAGGACAATCTGATTTTTCTCACCTTGGACGTTACTCACGGTATCTGGAAAATCGGATTTTTTCACCCTTAACTTTACTCACGGTATCAGGAAAATCGGAATTTTTTCATCCAGGATGTTACCCACGGTATCAGGAAAATCTGATTTTTTTTCACTGGTACTATAACCCGTGGTATCAGGAAAATATGAGTTTTTTCACCCGAGATGTTACTCACGGTATCAGGAAATTTTTATTTTTTTCACGGTGGACTTTACTCACGGTATCAGGAAAATCGGATTTTTTTCACCATAAACTTTACTCACAGTAACATGAAAATCTGAATTTTTTCACCCTGGACTTTACTCACGGTATCAGGAAAATCTGATTTTCTTCACCCTAAACTTTACTCACGGGATCAGGAAAAATCTGATTTTCTTCACCCTAAACTTTACTCACGGTATCAGGAAAATCTGAATTTTTTCACACTGGACGTTACTCACGGTATCTGGAAAATCTGATTTTTTCACGTTGGAGTTTACCCACGGTATCAGGAAAATCTGATATTTTTTCTCCTGAACTATTAACCACGGTATCATGAAAATCTGATTTTTTTCTCCTGAACTATTAACCACTGTATCAGGAAAATCGGATTTTTTTCACCCTAAACGTTACTCACGGTATCAGAAAAATCTGATTTTTTTCACCTGGACTGTTACAGTATCAGGAAAATCTCATTTTTTTCACCCTAAACTTTACTCACGGTATCATGAAAATCTAATTTTTTTCACCCTGGACTTTACTCACGGTATCAGGAAAATCGGATTTTTTTTCACTGGGACTGTTACCCACGGTATTTTGAAATTTGGATTTTTTTCACCTGGACTATTACCCACCGTATCAGGAAAATATGATTTTTTTCACCCTGGACGTTACTCATGGATTCAGGAAAATCTGATATTTTCACCCTGGACGTTACTCACGGTATCAGGAAAATTGGATTTTTTTCACCTGGACTATTAACCACGGTATCTTTAAAATCTCATTTTTCCACACTAAACTTTACTCACGGTGTCATGAAAATCTGATTTTTTTTCACCTGGAATGTTACCCACAGTATCATGAAAATCTGATTTTTTTCACCTTGGACTTTACTCACGGTATCACGAAAATCTGATTTTTTTTCACCTGGAATGTTACCCACAGTATCATGAAAATCTGATTTTTTTTTTTACCCTGGACTTTACTCACGGTATCAGGAAAATTGGATTTTTTTCACCTGGACTATTAACCATGGTATCATGAAAATCAGATTTTTTTCACCTGGAATATTACCCATGGTATCATGAAAATCTAATTTTTTTCATCAGGACTATTACCCGCGGTATCAGGAAAATATGATTTTTTTTCACCCTGTACGTTACTCAGGGTATCCGGAAAATCTGATTTTTTTCACCATGGACGTTACTCACAGTATCAGGAAAATTGGATTTTTTTCACTGGAACTGTTACCCTCGGTATTTTGAAATCTGGATTTTTTTCACCTACACTATTAACCACGGTATCATGAAAATTGGATTTTTGTCAACTGGACTATTACCCATGGTTTCAGGAAACTCGGATTTCTTTTACCTGGACTATTACCTACGGTATTAGGAAAATCTGATTTTTCCCCACCTGGACTAATTCTCACGGTATCAGGAAAATATGATTTTTTTCACCCTGGACTTTACTCACGGGATCAGGAAAATCTGATTTTCTTCACCCTAAACTTTACTCACGGGATCAGGAAAATCTGATTTTCTTCACCCTAAACTTTACTCACGGTATCAGGAAAATCTGAATTTTTTCACACTGGACGTTACTCACGGTATAC
Source organism: Bradypodion ventrale (assembly GCA_035047345.1). Classification (NCBI taxonomy): domain Eukaryota; kingdom Metazoa; phylum Chordata; class Lepidosauria; order Squamata; family Chamaeleonidae; genus Bradypodion; species Bradypodion ventrale. The sequence continues at coordinate 180,472,794 of JAWDJE010000001.1, forward strand.
GGAAAATCTGATTTTTTCACGTTGGAGTTTACCCACGGTATCATGAAAATCTGATTTTTTTCTCCTGAACTATTAACCACTGTATCAGGAAAATCGGATTTTTTTCACCCTAAACGTTACTCACGGTATCAGAAAAATCTGATTTTTTTCACCTGGACTGTTACAGTATCAGGAAAATCTCATTTTTTTCACCCTAAACTTTACTCACGGTATCATGATAATCTAATTTTTTTCACCCTGGACTTTACTCACGGTATCAGGAAAATCGGATTTTTTTTCCACTGGGACTGTTACCCACGGTATTTTGAAATTTGGATTTTTTTCACCTGGAGTATTACCCACCGTATCAGGAAAATATGATTTTTTTTCACCCTGGACGTTACTCATGGTATCAGGAAAATCTGATATTTTCACCCTGGACGTTACTCACGGTATCAGGAAAATCAGATTTTTTTCACTTGGACTATTACCCACGGTATCATGAAAATCTGATTTTTTTTACCCTGGACTTTACTCACGGTATCAGGAAAATCTGCTTTTTTTCACCTGGACCATTACCCACGGTATCAGGAAAATCTGATTTTTTTTACCCTGGACTTTACTCACGGTATCAGGAAAATCTGATTTTTTTCACCTGGACCATTACCCACGGTATCAGGAAAATCTGATTTTTTGTCACCGGGACGATTACCCGCGGTATCATGAAAATATGATTTTTTTTTCACCCTGGACGTTACTCACGGTATAATGAAAATATGATTTTTTTCACCATGGACGTTACTCACGGTATCAGGAAAATATGATTTTTTTCACTTGGACTATTACCCGCGGTATCAGGAAAATATGATTTTTTTTCACCCTGGACGTTACTCACGGTATCAGGAAAATCAGATTTTTTTCACTTGGACTATTACTCACGGTATCATGAAAATCTGATTTTTTTTACCCTGGACTTTACTCACGGTATCAGGAAAATCTGATTTTTTTCACCTGGACCATTACCCACGGTATCAGGAAAATCTGATTTTTTTTACCCTGGACTTTACTCACGGTATCAGGAAAATCTGATTTTTTTCACCTGGACCATTACCCACGGTATCAGGAAAATCTGATTTTTTGTCACCGGGACGATTACCCGCGGTATCATGAAAATATGATTTTTTTTTCACCCTGGACGTTACTCACGGTATAATGAAAATATGATTTTTTTCACCATGGACGTTACTCACGGTATCAGGAAAATCTGATTTTTTTTCATCGGGACTATTACTCGCGGTATCAGGAAAATCAGATTTTCTTCACCCGGGACGTTACTCACGGTATCAGGAAAATCTGACTTTTTGTCACCGGGAAGTTACTCACGGTATCAGGAAAATCAGATTTTTTTCACCCGTGACGTTTCGCACCGTATTTTGAAAATTGGATTTTTTCACCTGGACTATTAACCACGGTATCATGAAAATCTGATCTTTTTCACCTAGACTTTACTCACGGTACCTGGAAAATCAGATTTTTTCACCCTAAACTTTACTCACGGGATCAGGAAAATCGGAATTTTTTCATCCTGGACGTTACTCACGGTATCAGGAAAATCTGATTTTTTCACGTTCGACTTTACCCACGGTATTAGGACAATCTGATTTTTCTCACCTTGGACGTTACTCACGGTATCTGGAAAATCGGATTTTTTCACCCTTAACTTTACTCACGGTATCAGGAAAATCGGAATTTTTTCATCCAGGATGTTACCCACGGTATCAGGAAAATCTGATTTTTTTTCACTGGTACTATAACCCGTGGTATCAGGAAAATATGAATTTTTTCACCCGAGATGTTACTCACGGTATCAGGAAATTTTTATTTTTTTCACGGTGGACTTTACTCACGGTATCAGGAAAATCGGATTTTTTTCACCATAAACTTTACTCACGGTAACATGAAAATCTGAATTTTTTCACCCTGGACTTTACTCACGGTATCAGGAAAATCTGATTTTCTTCACCCTAAACTTTACTCACGGGATCAGGAAAATCTGATTTTCTTCACCCTAAACTTTACTCACGGTATCAGGAAAATCTGAATTTTTTCACACTGGACGTTACTCACGGTATCCGGAAAATCTGATTTTTTCACGTTGGAGTTTACCCACGGTATCAGGAAAATCTGATATTTTTTCTCCTGAACTATTAACCACGGTATCATGAAAATCTGATTTTTTTCTCCTGAACTATTAACCACTGTATCAGGAAAATCGGATTTTTTTCACCCTAAACGTTACTCACGGTATCAGAAAAATCTGATTTTTTTCACCTGGACTGTTACAGTATCAGGAAAATCTCATTTTTTTCACCCTAAACTTTACTCACGGTATCATGAAAATCTAATTTTTTTCACCCTGGACTTTACTCACGGTATCAGGAAAATCGGATTTTTTTTCAATGGGACTGTTACCCACGGTATTTTGAAATTTGGATTTTTTTCACCTGGAGTATTACCCACCGTATCAGGAAAATATGATTTTTTTCACCCTGGACGTTACTCATGGTATCAGGAAAATCTGATAATTTCACCCTGGACGTTACTCACGGTATCAGGAAAATTGGATTTTTTTCACCTGGACTATTAACCACGGTATCTTGAAAATCTCATTTTTCCACACTAAACTTTACTCACGGTGTCATGAAAATCTGATTTTTTTTCACCTGGAATGTTGCCCACAGTATCATGAAAATCTGATTTTTTTCACCTTGGACTTTACTCACGGTATCACGAAAATCTGATTTTTTTTCACCTGGAATGTTACCCACAGTATCATGAAAATCTGATTTTTTTTTTACCCTGGACTTTACTCACGGTATCAGGAAAATTGGATTTTTTTCACCTGGACTATTAACCATGGTATCATGAAAATCAGATTTTTTTCACCTGGAATATTACCCATGGTATCATGAAAATCTAATTTTTTTCATCAGGACTATTACCTGCGGTATCAGGAAAATATGATTTTTTTTCACCCTGTACGTTACTCGGGGTATCCGGAAAATCTGATTTTTTTCACTGGAACTGTTACCCTCGGTATTTTGAAATGTGGATTTTTTTCACCTACACTATTAACCACGGTATCATGAAAATTGGATTTTTGTCAACTGGACTATTACCCATGGTTTCAGGAAACTCGGATTTCTTTTACCTGGACTATTACCTACGGTATTAGGAAAATCTGATTTTTCCCCACCTGGACTAATTCTCACGGTATCAGGAAAATATGATTTTTTTCACCCTGGACGTTACTCATGGTATCAGGAAAATCTGATTTTTTTTCACCCTGGACGTTACTCATGGTATCTGGAAAATTGGATTTTTTTCACCTGGAATATTGCCCACGGTATCATGAAAATCTGATTTTTTTTCATCAGGACTATTACCCGCGGTATCAGGAAAATATGATTTTTTTTCACCCTGTACGTTACTCATGGTTTCAGGAAAATTGGATTTTTTTCACTGGAACTGTTACCCTCAGTATTTTGAAATTTGGATTTTTTTTCATCTGGACTATTACCCACCGTATCATGAAAATCTGATTTTTTCCACCCTGGACGTTATTCACGGTATCAGGACAATCTGATTTTTTTCACCATGGACGTTACTCACGGTATCAGGAAAATCGTTTTTTTTTCACTGGAACTGTTACCCTCGGTATTTTGAAATTTGGATTTTTTTCACCTACACTATTAACCATGGTATCATGAAAATCTGATTTTTTTCACCTGTAACATACATGGTATCAGGAAAATCTGATTTTTTTTCACCGGGATTATTGCCCGCGGTATCAGGAAAATATGATTTTTTTCACCCTGGACGTTACTCACGGCATCAGGAAAATCAGATTTTTTCAACCCTACACGTTACTCATGGTATCTAGAAAATTTTATTTTTTTCATGTTGGACTTTACTCATGGTATCAGGAAAATCTGATTTTTTTTCACCCTGGACATTACTCACGGTATCATGAAAATCTGATTTATTTCACCCTGGACTTTACTCATGGTTTCTGGAAAATCTGATTTTTTTCACCTGGACTATTACCCGCAGTGTCAGGAAAATATGATTTTTTTTCACCCTGGACATTACTCACAGTATCAGGAAAGTCAGATTTTTTTCCACCCTAAACTTTACTCACGGTATCATGAAAATCTGATTTTTTTCACCCTGGACGTTACTCACGGTATCAGTAAAATCAGATTTTTTTCACCGGGACTGTTACCTGCGGTATCAGGAAAATATGATTTTTTTCTTCACCCTGGACGTTACTCACGGTATCAGGAAAATAAGATTTTTTTCAGGTTGGACTTTACTCACGGTATCAGGAAAATTGGATTTTTTTCACTTGGACTATTAACCACGGTATCATGAAAATCTGATTTTTTTCACCTGGACTATCACCCACGGTATCAGGAAAATATGATTTTTTTTCACCCTGGACGTTACTCATGGTATCTGGAAAATCTCATTTTTTTCATCATGGACGTTACTCACGGTATCAAGAAAATATGATTTTTTTCACCATGGACGTTACTCACGGTATCAGGAAAATTTTATGTTTTTCACGTTGGACTTTACTCACGGTATCAGGAAAATTGGATTTTTTTCACCGGGACTATTACCTGCGGTATCAGGAAAATATGATTTTTTTCTTCACCCTGGACGTTACTCACGGTATCAGGAAAATAAGATTTTTTTCACGTTGGACTTTACTCACGGTATCAGGAAAATTGGATTTTTTTCACTTGGACTATTAACCACGGTATCATGAAAATCTGATTTTTTTCACCTGGAATATTACCCATGTGGTATCATGAAAATCTGATTTTTTTTTCCACCTGTACTAAACTCACGGTATCAAGAAAATATGATTTTTTTCACCCAGGACGTTACTCACGGTATCAGGAAAATCGTATTTTTTTCACCCTGGACTTTACTCACGGTATCTGGAAAATCTGATTTTTTTCACCTGGACTATTAACCACGGTATCATGAAAATCTGATTTTTTTTCACCTGGAATATTACCCACAGTATGATGAAAATCTGATATTTTTTACCTGCACTATTACCCGCGGTATCAGGAAAATCTGATTTTTTTTCACATTGGACTTTACTCACGGTATCAGGAAAATTTGATTTTTTTCACCTGGACTATTAACCATGGTATCATGAAAATCTGATTTTTTTTTTAACCTGGAACTATTAACCATGGTATCATGAAAATCTGATTTTTTTTCCCCTGGACTATTACCCACGGTATCAGGAAAATATGATTTTTTTCCACCCTGGACGTTACTCACGGTATCAGGAAAATCTGATTTTTTTCACCATGGTCTTTACTCACGGTATCAGGAAAATTTTATTTTTTTCAGGTTGGACTTTACTCACGGTATCAGGAAAATTGGATTTTTTTCACCTGGACTATTAACCACGGTATCATGAAAATCTGATTTTTTTTCACCTGGACTAAACTCACGATATCAAGAAAATATGATTTTTTTCACCCTGGACGTTACTCACGGTATCAGGATAATCGTATTTTTTTCACCCTAAACTTTATTCACAGTATCATGAAAATATGATTTTTTTTCACCCTGGACATTACTCATGGTATCAGGAAAATCTGATTTTTTTCACCATGAACTTTACTCACGGTATCAGGAAAATCTGATTTTTTTCACCCTGGACTTTACTCACGGTATCTGGAAAATCTGATTTTTTTTCCCATGGACGTTACTCACGGTATCAAGAAAATCTAATTTTTTTCACCATGGACGTTACTCACGGTATCAAGAAAATCTGATTTTTTTCACCCTGGACTTTACTCACGGTATCTGGAAAATCTGATTTTTTACACCTGAACTATTAACCACGGTATCATGAAAATCTGATTTTTTTCACCTGGAATATTACCCACAGTATCATGAAAATCTGATTTTTTTTACCTGGACTATTACCCGCGGTATCATGAAAATCTGATTTTTTTCACCTGGAATATTACCCACATTATCATGAAAATCTGATTTTTTTTTCACCTGGACTATTACCTGCTGTATCAGGAAAATATGATTTTTTTCCACCCTGGACGTTACTAACGTTATCAGGAAAATCGTATTTTATTCACCCTAAACTTTACTCACGGTATCATGAAAATCTGATTTTTTTCACATGGACTATTAACCGCGGTATCATGAAAATCTGATTTTTTTCACCTGGACTATTACCCGCGGTGTCAGGAAAATATGATTTTTTTTCACCCTGGACATTACTCACGGTATCAGGAAAGTCAGATTTTTTTTCCACCCTAAACTTTACTCACGGTATCATGAAAATCTGATTTTTTTTCTCCCTGGACGTTACTCACGGTATCAGTAAAATCAGATTTTTTTCACCGGGACTATTACCTGCGGTATCAGGAAAATATGATTTTTTTCTTCACCATGGACGTTACTCACGGTATCAAGAAAATCTGATTTTTTTCACCCTGGACTTTACTCACGGTATCTGGAAAATCTGATTTGTTACACCTGGACTATTAACCACGGTATCATGAAAATCTGATTTTTTTCACCTGGAATATTACCCACAGTATCATGAAAATCTGATTTTTTTTACCTGGACTATTACCCGCGGTATCAGGAAAATATGATTTTTTTTCACCCTGGACATTAGTCACGGTATCAGGAAAATATGATTTTTTTTCACCCTGGTCGTTACTCACGGTATCAGGAAAATTTTATTTTTTTCAGGTTGGACTTTACTCACGGTATCAGGAAAATTGGATTTTTTCCCCTGGACTATTAACCATGGTATCATGAAAATCTGATTTTTTTCACCTGGACTATCACCCACAGTATCAGGAAAATATGATTTTTTTTCACCCTGGACGTTACTCATGGTATCTGGAAAATCTCATTTTTTCCAGCATGGACGTTACTCACGGTATCAGGAAAAATTTATGTTTTTCACGTTGGACTTTACTCACGGTATCAGGAAAATTGGATTTTTTCCACCTGGACTATTAACCACGGTATCATGAAAATCTGATTTTTTTCACCGGGAATATTACCCATGTGGTATCATGAAAATCTGATTTTTTTTCACCTGTACTAAACTCACGGTATCAAGAAAATATGATTTTTTTCACCCAGGACGTTACTCACGGTATCAGGAAAATCGTATTTTTTTCACCCTAAACTTTACTTACGGTATCATGAAAATCTGATTTTTTTCACCCTGGACTATTAACCATGGTATCATGAAAATCTGATTTTTTTTCACCTGGAATATTACCCACAGTATGATGAAAATCTGATTTTTTTTACCTGCACTATTACCCGCGGTATCAGGAAAATATGGTTTTTTTTCACATTGGACTTTACTCACGGTATCAGGAAAATTGGATTTTTTTCACCTGGACTATTAACCATGGTATCATGAAAATCTGATTTTTTTCACCTGGACTATTAACCATGGTATCATGAAAATCTGATTTTTTTCCCCTGGACTATTATCCACAGTATCAGGAAAATATGATTTTTTTCCAACCTGGACGTTACTCACGGTATCATGAAAATCTGATTTTTTTTCACCTGGAATATTAACCGCAGTATCATGAAAATCTGATTTTTTTCACCTGGACTATTACCCGCGGTATCAGGAAAATATGATTTTTTTTCACCCTGGACATTACTCACGGTATCAGGAAAGTCAGATTTTTTTTCACCCTAAACTTTATTCACGATATCATGAAAATTGGATTTTTTTCACCCTGGACTTTACTCACGGTATCAGTAAAACCTGATTTTTTTCACCGGGACTATTACCTGCGGTATCAGGAAAATGTGATTTTTTTTTCAACCTGGACGTTACTCACGGTATCAGGAAAATCTGATTTTTTTCACCATGGACGTTACTCACGGTATTAAGAAAATCTGATTTTTTTCACCATGGACTTTACTCACGGTATCAGGAAAATTGGATTTATTCCGCCTGGACTATTAACCACGGTATCATGAAAATCTGTTTTTTTTTACCTGGAATATTACCCATGGTATCATGAAAATCTGATTTTTTTTCACCTGGACTAAACTCATGATATCAAGAAAATATGATTTTTTTCACCCTGGACGTTACTCCCGGTATTAGGAAAATCGTATTTTTTTCAACCTGGACTTTACTCACGGTATCTGGAAAATCTGATTTTTTTCACCTGGACTATTAACCACGGTATCATGAAAATCTGATTTTTTTCACCTGGAATATTATCCACAGTATCGTGAAAATCTGATTTTTTTTCACCTGGACTATTACCCGTGGTATCAGGAAAATATGATTTTTTTCCCCCTGGACGTTACTCACGGTATCAGGAAAATCGTATTTTTTTCACCCTAAACTTTACTCACGGTATCATGAAAATCTGATTTTTTTCACCTGGACTATTACCCGCGGTATCAGGAAACTATGATTTTTTTTTCACCCTGGACATTAGTCACGGTATCAGGAAAATATGATTTTTTTCACCCTGGACTTTACTCACGGTATCTGGAAAATCTGATTTTTTTTCCCATGGACTTTACTCATGGTATCAGGAAAATCTGATTTTTTTCACCATGGACTTTACTCACGGTATCAGGAAAATCTGATTTTTTTCACCCTGGACTTTACTCACGGTATCTGGAAAATCAGATTTTTTTCCCATGGACGTTACTCACGGTATCAAGAAAATCTAATTTTTTTCACCATGGACGTTCCTCACGGTATCAAGAAAATCTAATTTTTTTCTCCCTGGACTTTACTCACGGTATCTGGAAAATCTGATTTTTTACACCTGAACTATTAACCACGGTATCATGAAAATCTGATTTTTTTCACTTGGAATATTACCCACAGTATCATGAAAATCTGATTTTTTTTACCTGGACTATTACCCGCGGTATCATGAAAATCTGATTTTTTTCACCTGGAATATTACCCACATTATCATGAAAATCTGATTTTTTTTCACCTGGACTATTACCTGCTGTATCAGGAAAATATGATTTTTTTTTCACCCTGGACGTTACTAACGTTATCAGGAAAATCGTATTTTATTCACCCTAAACTTTACTCACGGTATCATGAAAATCTGATTTTTTTCACCTGGACTATTAACCGCGGTATCATGAAAATCTGATTTTTTTCACCTGGACTATTACCCGCGGTGTCAGGAAAATATGATTTTTTTTCACCCTGGACATTACTCACGGTATCAGGAAAGTCAGATTTTTTTTCCACCCTAAACTTTACTCACGGTATCATGACAATCTGATTTTTTTTCACCCTGGACGTTACTCACGGTATCAGTAAAATCAGATTTTTTTCACCGGGACTATTACCTGCGGTATCAGGAAAATATGATTTTTTTCTTCACCATGGACGTTACTCACGGTATCAAGAAAATCTGATTTTTTTCACCCTGGACTTTACTCACGGTATCTGGAAAATCTGATTTTTTACACCTGGACTATTAACCACGGTATCATGAAAATCTGATTTTTTTTCACCTGGACTGTTACCCGCGGTATCAGGAAATATGATTTTTTTTCACCCTGGACATTAGTCACGGTATCAGGAAAATATGATTTTTTTTCACGCTGGACGTTACTCATGGTATCAGGAAAATTTTATTTTTTTCAGGTTGGACTTTACTCACGGTATCAGGAAAATTGGATTTTTTCACCTGGACTATTAACCATGGTATCATGAAAATCTGATTTTTTTCACCTGGACTATCACCCACGGTATCAGGAAAATATGATTTTTTTTCACCCTGGACGTTACTCATGGTATCTGGAAAATCTCATTTTTTTCACCATGGACGTTACTCACGGTATCAGGAAAAATTTATGTTTTTCACGTTGGACTTTACTCACGGTATCAGGAAAATTGGATTTTTTCCACCTGGACTATTAACCACGGTATCATGAAAATCTGATTTTTTTCACCGGGAATATTACCCATGTGGTATCATGAAAATCTGATTTTTTTTCACCTGTACTAAACTCACGGTATCAAGAAAATATGATTTTTTTCACCCAGGACGTTACTCACGGTATCAGGAAAATCGTATTTTTTTCACCCTAAACTTTACTCACGGTATCATGAAAATCTGATTTTTTTCACCCTGGACTTTACTCACGGTATCTGGAAAATCTGATTTTTTACACCTGGACTATTAACCACGGTATCATGAAAATCTGATTTTTTTCACCTGGAATATTACCCACAGTATGATGAAAATCTGATTTTTTTTACCTGCACTATTACCCGCGGTATCAGGAAAATATGGTTTTTTTTTTCACATTGGACTTTACTCACGGTATCAGGAAAATTGGATTTTTTTCACCTGGACTATTAACCATGGTATCATGAAAATCTGATTTTTTTTCACCTGGAATATTAACCGCAGTATCATGAAAATCTGATTTTTTTCACCTGGACTATTACCCGCGGTATCAGGAAAATATGATTTTTTTTCACCCTGGACATTACTCACGGTATGAGGAAAGTCAGATTTTTTTTCACCCTAAACTTTACTCACGATATCATGAAAATTGGATTTTTTTCACCCTGGACTTTACTCACGGTATCAGTAAAACCTGATTTTTTTCACCGGGACTATTACCTGCGGTATCAGGAAAATGTGATTTTTTTTTTCAACCTGGACGTTACTCACGGTATCAGGAAAATCTGATTTTTTTCACCATGGACGTTACTCACGGTATTAAGAAAATCTGAATTTTTTCACCATGGACTTTACTCACGGTATCAGGAAAATTGGATTTATTCCGCCTGGACTATTAACCACGGTATCATGAAAATCTGTTTTTTTTTTTACCTGGAATATTACCCATGGTATCATTAAAATCTGATTTTTTTTTACCTGGACTAAACTCATGATATCAAGAAAATATGATTTTTTTCACCCTGGACGTTACTCCCGGTATTAGGAAAATCGTATTTTTTTCAACCTGGACTTTACTCACGGTATCTGGAAAATCTGATTTTTTTCACCTGGACTATTAACCACGGTATCATGAAAATCTGATTTTTTTCACCTGAAATATTATCCACAGTATCGTGAAAATCTGATTTTTTTTTTCACCTGGACTATTACCCGTGGTATCAGGAAAATATGATTTTTTTCCCCCTGGACGTTACTCACGGTATCAGGAAAATCGTATTTTTTTCACCCTAAACTTTACTCACGGTATCATGAAAATCTGATTTTTTTCACCTGGACTATTACCCGCGGTATCAGGAAACTATGATTTTTTTTTCACCCTGGACATTAGTCACGGTATCAGGAAAATATGATTTTTTTTCACCTGGACTAAACTCACGGTATCAAGAAAATATGATTTTTTTCACCCTGGACGTTACTCACGGTATCAGGAAAAATTTATGTTTTTCACATTGGACTTTACTCACGGTATCAGGAAAATTGGATTTTTTCCACCTGGACTATTTATTAACCACGGTATCATGAAAATCTGATTTTTTTCACCTGGACTATCACCCACGGTATCACGAAAATATGATTTTTTTTTCAACCTGGACGTTACTCACGGTATCAGGAAAATCTGATTTTTTCACCATGGACGTTACTCACGGTATCAAGAAAATCAGATTTTTTTCACCATGGACATTACTCACGGTATCAGGAAAATTTTAATTTTTTTCAGGTTGGACTTTACTCACGGTATCAGGAAAATTGGATTTTTTTCACCTGGACTATTAACCACGGTATCATGAAAATCTGATTTTTTTCACCTGGAATATTACCCATGGTATCATGGAAATCTGATTTTTTTTTCCCCTGGACTATTACCCACAGTATCAGGAAAATATGATTTTTTTCACTTTGGACGTTACTCACAGTATCTGGAAAATCTGATTTTTTTCACCTGGACTATTAACCACGGTATCATGAAAATCTGATTTTTTTTCACCTACACTATTACCCGCGGTATCAGGAAAATATGATTTTTTTTTCACCCTGGACGTTACTCACGGTATCAGGAATATCGTATTTTTTTCACCCTAAACTTTACTCACGGTATCATGAAAATCTGATTTTTTTCACCTGGACTATTAACCGTGGTATCATGAAAATCTGATTTTTTTTCACCTGGAATATTACCCACAGTATCATGAAAATCTGATTTTTTTTCACCTGGACTATTACCTGCGGTATCAGGAAACTATGATTTTTTTTCACCCTGGACATTACTCACGGTATCAGGAAAGTCAGATTTTTTTTTCACCCTAAACTTTACTCACGGTATCATGAAAATCTGATTTTTTTCACCCGGACTATTACCTGTGGTATCAGGAAAATATGATGTTTTTTTCACCCTGGACGTTACTCACGGTATCAGGAAAATAAGATATTTTTCACGTTGGACTTTACTCACGGTATCAAGAAAATTGGATTTTTTTTCACCTGGACTATTTATTAACCACGGTATCATGAAAATCTGATTTTTTTCACCTGGACTATCACCCACGGTATCAGGAAAATATGTTTTTTTTTCAACCTGGACGTTACTCACGGTATCAGGAAAATCTGTTTTTTTTTTTCACCATGGACGTTACTCACGGTATCAAGAAAATCTGATTTTTGTCACCATGGACGTTACTCACGGTATCAGTTAAATTTTATTTTTTTCAGGTTGGACTTTACTCACGGTATCAGGAAAATTGGATTTTTTTCACCTGGACTATTAACCACGGTATCATGAAAATCTGATTTTTTTCACCTGGAATATTACCATGGTATCATGAAAATCTGATTTTTTTTCCCCTGGACTATTACCCACGGTATCAGGAAAATATGATTTTTTTCACCCTGGACGTTACTCACAGTATCAGGAAAATCGTATTTTTTTCACCATGGACGTTACACACGGTATCAAGAAAATCTGATTTTTTTCACCCTGGACTTTACTCACGTTATCTGGAAAATCTGATTTTTTTCACCTGGACTATTAACCACGGTATCATGAAAATCTGATTTTTTTTTCACCTGCACTATTACCCGCGGTATCAGGAAAATATGATTTTTTTTCACCCTGGACGTTACTCACGGTATCAGGAAAGTCAGGGGTTTTTTTTTCACCCTAAACGTTACTCACGGCATCATGAAAATCTGATTTTTTTCACCCTGGACATTACTCACGGTATCAGGAAAATCAGTTTTTTTTTCACCGGGACTATTACCTGCGGTATCAGGAAAATATGATTTTTTTTCACCCTGGACGTTACTCACGGTATAAGGAAAATAAGATTTTTTTCACATTGGACTTTACTCACGGTATCAGGGAAATTGGATTTTTTTCCCCTGGACTATTAACCACGGTATCATGAAAATCTGATTTTTTTTCACCTGGATTATCACCCACGGTATCATGAAAATCTGATTTTTTTTCACCTGGAATATTAACCGCAGTATCATGAAAATCTGATTTTTTTTCACCTGGACTATTACCCGCGGTATCAGGAAAATATGATTTTTTTTCACCCTGGACATTACTCACGGTATCAGGAAAATATGATTTTTTTTCACCTTAAACTTTACTCACGGTATCATGAAAATTGGATTTTTTTCACCCTGGACTTTACTCACGGTATCAGGAAAATCTGATTTTTTTCACCATGGACGTTACTCACGGTATTAAGAAAATCTGATTTTTTTCACCATGGACTTTACTCACGGTATCAGGAAAATTGGATTTATTCCATCTGGACTATTAACCATGGTATCATGAAAATCTGATTTTATTCACCTGGAATATTACCCATGGTATCATGAAAATCTGATTTTTTTCCCCTGGACTATTACCCATGGTATCAGGAAAATATGATTTTTTTCACCCTGGATGTTACTCACAGTATCAGGAAAATCGTATTTTTTTTCACCATGGACGTTACACACGGTATCAAGAAAATCTGATTTTTTTCACCCTGGACTTTACTCACGGTATCTGGAAAATCTGATTTTTTTCACCTGGACTATTAACCACGGTATCATGAAAATCTGATTTTTTTTCACCTGCACTATTACCCGCGGTATCAGGAAAATATGATTTTTTTTCACGCTGGACGTTACTCACGGCATCAGGAAAATCGTATTTTTTTCACCCTAAACTTTACTCACGGTATCATGAAAATCTGATTTTTTTCACCTGGACTATTAACCGTGGTATCATGAAAATCTGATTTTTTTCACCTGGACTATTACCCGCTGTATCAAGAAAATATTTTTTTTTACCCTGGACATTACTCACGGTATCAGGAAAATCAGATTTTTTTTCACCGGGACTATTACCTGCAGTATCAGGAAAATATGATTTTTTTTTCAACCTGGACGTTACTCACGGTATCAGGAAAATCTGATTTTTTCACCATGGACGTTACTCACGGTATCAAGAAAATCAGATTTTTTTTCACCCTAAACGTTACGCACGGCATCATGAAAATCTGGACGTTACTCACGGTATCAGGAAAATAAGATTTTTTTCACGTTGGACTTTACTCACGGTATCAGGAAAATCAGATTTTTCACCTGGACTATTAACCACGGTATCATGAAAATCTGATTTTTTTCACCTGGACTATCACCCACGGTATCAGGAAAATATGATTTTTTTTCACCCTGGACGTTACTCACGGTATCACGAAAATCTGATTTTTTTCACCATGGACGTTACTCACGGATTTTTTTCACCTGGACTATTAACCATGGTATCATGAAAATCTGATTTTTTTCTCACCCTGGACGTTACTCACGGTATCAAGAAAATCTGATTTTTTTTTTCAGCATGGACGTTACTCACGGTATCAGGAAAAATTTATGTTTTTCACGTTGGACTTTACTCACGGTATCAGGAAATTTGGATTTTTTTCACCTGCACTATTAACCACGGTATCATGAAAATCTGATTTTTTTCACCTGGAATATTACCCATGGTATCAGGAAAATCTGATTTTTTTCATCCGGACTATTACGTGCGGTATCAGGAAAATACGAATTTTTTTCACCCTGGACGTTACACACGGTATCAAGAAAATAAGATATTTTTCACGTTGGACGTTACTCACGGTATCAAGAAAATCTGATTTTTTTCACCATGGACGTTACTCACGGTATCAGTTAAATTTTATTTTTTTCAGGTTGGACTTTACTCATGGTATCAGAAAAATTGGATTTTTTCCACGTGGACTATTAACCACGGTATCATGAAAATCTGATTTTTTTCACCTGGAATATTACCCATGGTATCATGGAAATCTGGTTTTTTTTTCCCTGGACTATTACTCACAGTATCAGAAAAATATGATTTTTTTCACCCTGGACGTTACTCACAGTATCACGAAAATCTTATTTTTTTCACCATGGACGTTACACACGGTATAAAGAATATCTGATTTTTTTCACCCTGGACTTTACTCACGGTATCTGGAAAATCTGATTTTTTTCACCTGGACTATTAACCACGGTATCATGAAAATCTGATTTTTTTTCACCTGCACTATTACCTGCGGTATCAGGAAAATATGATTTTTTTTTCACCCTGGACGTTACTCACGGTATCAGGAAAATCGTATTTTTTTCACCCTAAACTTTACTCACGGTATCATGAAAATCTGATTTTTTTCACCTGGACTATTAACCGTGGTATCATAAAAATCTGATTTTTTTCACCTGGACTATTACCCGTGGTATCAAAAAAATATTATTATTTTTTCACCCAGGACATTACTCACGGTATCAGGAAAGTCAGATTTTTTTTCACCCTAAACGTTACTCACGGCATCATGAAAATCTGATTTTTTTCACCCTGGACGTTACTCACGGTATCAGGAAAATCAGATTTTTTTCACCGGGACTATTACCTGCGGTATCAGTAAAATATGATTTTTTTTTCAACCTGGACGTTACTCACGGTATCAGGAAAATAAGATTTTTTTCACGTTGGACTTTACTCACGGTATCAGGAAAATCAGATTTTTTCACCTGGACTATTAACCACGGTATCATGAAAATCTGATTTTTTTCACCTGGACTATCACCCACGGTATCAGGAAAATATGATTTTTTTTCACCCTGGACGTTACTCACGGTATCAGGAAAATCTGATTTTTTTCACCATGGACGTTACTCACGGATTTTTTTCACCTGGACTATTAACCATGGTATCATGAAAATCTGATTTTTTCTCACCCTGGACGTTACTCACGGTATCAAGAAAATCTGATTTTTTTTTCAGCATGGACGTTACTCATGGTATCAGGAAAAATTTATGTTTTTCACGTTGGACTTTACTCACGGTATCAGGAAATTTGGATTTTTTTCACCTGCACTATTAACCACGGTATCATGAAAATCTGATTTTTTTCACCTGGAATATTACCCATGGTATCATGGAAATCTGGTTTTTTTTTCCCTGGACTATTACTCACAGTATCAGGAAAATATGATTTTTTTCACCCTGGACGTTACTCACAGTATCACGAAAATCTTATTTTTTTCACCATGGACGTTACACACGGTATAAAAAATATCTGATTTTTTTCACCCTGGACTTTACTCACGGTATCTGGAAAATCTGATTTTTTTCACCTGGACTATTAACCACGGTATCATGAAAATCTGATTTTTTTCACCTGCACTATTACCTGCGGTATCAGGAAAATATGATTTTTTTTTCACCCTGGACGTTACTCACGGTATCAGGAAAATCGTATTTTTTTCACCCTAAACTTTACTCACGGTATCATGAAAATCTGATTTTTTTCACCTGGACTATTAACCGTGGTATCATAAAAATCTGATTTTTTTCACCTGGACTATTACCCGTGGTATCAAAAAAATATTATTTTTTTTTCACCCTGGACATTACTCACGGTATCAGGAAAGTCAGATTTTTTTTCACCCTAAACGTTACTCACGGCATCATGAAAATCTGATTTTTTTTCACCCTGGACGTTACTCACGGTATCAGGAAAATCAGATTTTTTTCACCGGGACTATTACCTGCGGTATCAGTAAAATATGTTTTTTTTTTTCAACCTGGACGTTACTCACGGTATCAGGAAAATAAGATTTTTTTCACGTTGGACTTTACTCACGGTATCAGGAAAATCAGATTTTTTCACCTGGACTATTAACCACGGTATCATGAAAATCTGATTTTTTTCACCTGGACTATCACCCACGGTATCAGGAAAATATGATTTTTTTTCACCCTGGACGTTACTCACGGTATCAGGAAAATCTGATTTTTTTCACCATGGACGTTACTCACGGATTTTTTTCACCTGGACTATTAACCATGGTATCATGAAAATCTGATTTTTTCTCACCCTGGACGTTACTCACGGTATCAAGAAAATCTGATTTTTTTTTCAGCATGGACGTTACTCATGGTATCAGGAAAAATTTATGTTTTTCACGTTGGACTTTACTCACGGTATCAGGAAATTTGGATTTTTTTCACCTGCACTATTAACCACGGTATCATGAAAATCTGAATTTTTTTCACCTGGAATATTACCCATGGTATCATGAAAATCTGATTTTTTTTCACCTGGACTAAACTCACGGTATCAAGAAAATATGATTTTTTTCACCCTGGACGTTACTCACGGTATCAGGAAAATCGTATTTTTTTCACCCTAAACTTTACTCACGGTATCATGAAAATCTGATTTTTTTCTCCTGGACTATTAACCGTGGTATCATGAAAATCTGATTTTTTTCACCTGGACTATTACCCGCGGTATCAAGAAAATATTATTATTTTTTCACCCTGGACATTACTCACGGTATCAGGAAAGTCAGATTTTTTTTCACCCTAAACGTTACTCACGGCATCATGAAAATCTGATTTTTTTCACCATGGACGTTACTCACGGTATCAGTTAAATTGTATTTTTTTCAGGTTGGACTTTACTCACGGTATCAGGAAAATTGGATTTTTTTCACCTGGACTATTAACCACGGTATCATGAAAATCTGATTTTTTTCACCTGGAATATTACCCATGGTATAATGGAAATCTGATTTTTTCCCCCTGGACTATTACCCACGGTATCAGGAAAATATGACTTTTTTCACCCTGGACGTTACTCACAGTATCACGAAAATCTTATTTTTTTCACCATGGACGTTACACACGGTATCAAGAAAATCTGATTTTTTTCACCCTGGACGTTACTCACGGTATGTGGAAAATCTGATTTTTTTTCACCCTGGACGTTACTCACGGTATCAGGAAAATCTGATTTTTTCACCATGGACGTTACTGACGGATTTTTTTCACCTGGACTATTAACCATGGTATCATGAAAATCTGATTTTTTCTCACCCTGGACGTTACTCACGGTATCAAGAAAATCTGATTTTTTTTCCAGCATGGACGTTACTCACGGTATCAGGAAAAATTTATGTTTTTCACGTTGGACTTTACTCACGGTATCAGGAAATTTGGATTTTTTTCACCTGGACTATTAACCACGGTATCATGAAAATCTGATTTTTTTTCACCTGGAATATTACCCATGGTATCATGAAAATCTGATTTTTTTTCACCTGGACAAAACTCACGGTATCAAGAAAATATTATTTTTTTTCACCCTGGACATTACTCACGGTATCAGGAAAGTCAGATTTTTTTTCACCCTAAACGTTACTCACGGCATCAGGAAAATCTGATTTTTTTCACCCTGGACATTACTCACGGTATCAGGAAAGTCAGAATTTTTTTCACCCTAAACGTTACTCACGGCATCATGAAAATTTGATTTTTTTCACCCTGGACGTTACTCACGGTATCAGGAAAATCAGATTTTTTTCACCGGGACTATTACCTGCGGTATCAGGAAAATATGATTTTTTTTTCAACCTGGACGTTACTCACGGTATCAGGAAAATAAGATTTTTTTCACGTTGGACTTTACTCACGGTATCAGGAAAATCAGATTTTTTCACCTGGACTATTAACCACGGTATCATGAAAATCTGATTTTTTTCACCTGGACTATCACCCACGGTATCAGGAAAATATCATTTTTTTCACCTGGACTATTACCCGCGGTATCAAGAAAATATTTTTTTTCACCCTGGACATTACTCACGGTATCAGGAAAGTCAGTTTTTTTTCACCCTAAACGTTACTCACGGCATCATGAAAATCAGATTTTTTTCACCGGGACAATTACCTGCGGTATCTGGAAAATATGATTTTTTTTTCAACCTGGACGTTACTCACGGTATCAGGAAAATAAGATTTTTTTCACGTTGGACTTTACTCACGGTATCAGGAAAATCAGATTTTTTCACCTGAACTATTAACCATGGTATCATGAAAATCTGATTTTTTTCACCTGGACTATCACCCACGGTATCAGGAAAATATGATTTTTTTTCACCCTGGACGTTACTCACGGTATCAGGAAAATCTCATTTTTTTCACCATGGACGTTACTGACGGATTTTTTTCACCAGGACTATTAACCACGGTATCATGAAAATCTGATTTTTTTTCACCTGCACTATTACCTGCGGTATCAGGAAAATATGATTTTTTTTTCACCCTGGACGTTACTCACGGTATCAGGAATATCGTATTTTTTTCACCCTAAACTTTACTCACGGTATCATGAAAATCTGATTTTTTTCACCTGGACTATTAACCGTGGTATCATAAAAATCTGATTTTTTTCACCTGGACTATTACCCGCGGTATCAAGAAAATATTATTATTTTTTTCACCCTGGACGTTACTCACGGTATCAGGAAAGTCAGATTTTTTTTCACCCTAAACGTTACTCACGGCATCATGAAAATCTGATTTTTTCACCCTGGACGTTACTCACGGTATCAGGAAAATCAGATTTTTTTCACCGGGACTATTACCTGCGGTATCAGGAAAATATGATTTTTTTTCCAACCTGGACGTTACTCACGGTATCAGGAAAATAAGATTTTTTTCACGTTGGACTTTACTCACGGTATCAGGAAAATCAGATTTTTTCACCTGGACTATTAACCACGGTATCATGAAAATCTGATTTTTTTCACCTGGACTATCACCCACGGTATCAGGAAAATATGATTTTTTTTCACCCTGGATGTTACTCACGGTATCAGGAAAATCTGATTTTTTTCACCATGGACGTTACTCACGGATTTTTTTCACCTGGACTATTAACCATGGTATCATGAAAATCTGATTTTTTCTCACCCTGGACGTTACTCACGGTATCAAGAAAATCTGATTTTTTTTTCAGCATGGACGTTACTCATGGTATCAGGAAAAATTTATGTTTTTCACGTTGGACTTTACTCACGGTATCAGGAAATTTGGATTTTTTTCACCTGCACTATTAACCACGGTATCATGAAAATCTGATTTTTTTCACCTGGAATATTACCCATGGTATCATGGAAATCTGGTTTTTTTTCCCCTGGACTATTACTCACAGTATCAGGAAAATATGATTTTTTTCACCCTGGACGTTACTCACAGTATCACGAAAATCTTATTTTTTTCACCATGGACGTTACACACGGTATAAAGAATATCTGATTTTTTTCACCCTGGACTTTACTCACGGTATCTGGAAAATCTGATTTTTTTCACCTGGACTATTAACCACGGTATCATGAAAATCTGATTTTTTTTCACCTGCACTATTACCTGCGGTATCAGGAAAATATGATTTTTTTTCACCCTGGACGTTACTCACGGTATCAGGAAAATCGTATTTTTTTCACCCTAAACTTTACTCACGGTATCATGAAAATCTGATTTTTTTCACCTGGACTATTAACCGTGGTATCATAAAAATCTGATTTTTTTCACCTGGACTATTACCCGTGGTTTCAAAAAAATATTATTATTTTTTCACCCTGGACATTACTCACGGTATCAGGAAAGTCAGATTTTTTTTCACCCTAAACGTTACTCACGGCATCATGAAAATCTGATTTTTTTCACCCTGGACGTTACTCACGGTATCAGGAAAATCAGATTTTTTTCACCGGGACTATTACCTGCGGTATCAGTAAAATATGATTTTTTTTTCAACCTGGACGTTACTCACGGTATCAGGAAAATAAGATTTTTTTCACGTTGGACTTTACTCACGGTATCAGGAAAATCAGATTTTTTCACCTGGACTATTAACCACGGTATCATGAAAATCTGATTTTTTTCACCTGGACTATCACCCACGGTATCAGGAAAATATGATTTTTTTTCACCCTGGACGTTACTCACGGTATCAGGAAAATCTGATTTTTTTCACCATGGACGTTACTCACGGATTTTTTTCACCTGGACTATTAACCATGGTATCATGAAAATCTGATTTTTTCTCACCCTGGACGTTACTCACGGTATCAAGAAAATCTGATTTTTTTTTCAGCATGGACGTTACTCATGGTATCAGGAAAAATTTATGTTTTTCACGTTGGACTTTACTCACGGTATCAGGAAATTTGGATTTTTTTCACCTGCACTATTAACCACGGTATCATGAAAATCTGAATTTTTTTCACCTGGAATATTACCCATGGTATCATGAAAATCTGATTTTTTTTCACCTGGACTAAACTCACGGTATCAAGAAAATATGATTTTTTTCACCCTGGACGTTACTCACGGTATCAGGAAAATCGTATTTTTTTCACCCTAAACTTTACTCACGGTATCATGAAAATCTGATTTTTTTCTCCTGGACTATTAACCGTGGTATCATGAAAATCTGATTTTTTTCACCTGGACTATTACCCGCGGTATCAAGAAAATATTATTATTTTTTCACCCTGGACATTACTCACGGTATCAGGAAAGTCAGATTTTTTTTCACCCTAAACGTTACTCACGGCATCATGAAAATCTGATTTTTTTCACCATGGACGTTACTCACGGTATCAGTTAAATTGTATTTTTTTCAGGTTGGACTTTACTCACGGTATCAGGAAAATTGGATTTTTTTCACCTGGACTATTAACCACGGTATCATGAAAATCTGATTTTTTTCACCTGGAATATTACCCATGGTATAATGGAAATCTGATTTTTTCCCCCTGGACTATTACCCACGGTATCAGGAAAATATGACTTTTTTCACCCTGGACGTTACTCACAGTATCACGAAAATCTTATTTTTTTCACCATGGACGTTACACACGGTATCAAGAAAATCTGATTTTTTTCACCCTGGACGTTACTCACGGTATGTGGAAAATCTGATTTTTTTTCACCCTGGACGTTACTCACGGTATCAGGAAAATCTGATTTTTTCACCATGGACGTTACTGACGGATTTTTTTCACCTGGACTATTAACCATGGTATCATGAAAATCTGATTTTTTCTCACCCTGGACGTTACTCACGGTATCAAGAAAATCTGATTTTTTTTCCAGCATGGACGTTACTCACGGTATCAGGAAAAATTTATGTTTTTCACGTTGGACTTTACTCACGGTATCAGGAAATTTGGATTTTTTTCACCTGGACTATTAACCACGGTATCATGAAAATCTGATTTTTTTTCACCTGGAATATTACCCATGGTATCATGAAAATCTGATTTTTTTTCACCTGGACAAAACTCACGGTATCAAGAAAATATTATTTTTTTTCACCCTGGACATTACTCACGGTATCAGGAAAGTCAGATTTTTTTTCACCCTAAACGTTACTCACGGCATCAGGAAAATCTGATTTTTTTCACCCTGGACATTACTCACGGTATCAGGAAAGTCAGAATTTTTTTCACCCTAAACGTTACTCACGGCATCATGAAAATCTGATTTTTTTCACCCTGGACGTTACTCACGGTATCAGGAAAATCAGATTTTTTTCACCGGGACTATTACCTGCGGTATCAGGAAAATATGATTTTTTTTTCAACCTGGACGTTACTCACGGTATCAGGAAAATAAGATTTTTTTCACGTTGGACTTTACTCACGGTATCAGGAAAATCAGATTTTTTCACCTGGACTATTAACCACGGTATCATGAAAATCTGATTTTTTTCACCTGGACTATCACCCACGGTATCAGGAAAATATCATTTTTTTCACCTGGACTATTACCCGCGGTATCAAGAAAATATTTTTTTTCACCCTGGACATTACTCACGGTATCAGGAAAGTCAATTTTTTTTCACCCTAAACGTTACTCACGGCATCATGAAAATCAGATTTTTTTCACCGGGACTATTACCTGCGGTATCTGGAAAATATGATTTTTTTTTCAACCTGGACGTTACTCACGGTATCAGGAAAATAAGATTTTTTTCACGTTGGACTTTACTCACGGTATCAGGAAAATCAGATTTTTTCACCTGAACTATTAACCATGGTATCATGAAAATCTGATTTTTTTCACCTGGACTATCACCCACGGTATCAGGAAAATATGATTTTTTTTCACCCTGGACGTTACTCACGGTATCAGGAAAATCTCATTTTTTTCACCATGGACGTTACTGACGGATTTTTTTCACCAGGACTATTAACCACGGTATCATGAAAATCTGATTTTTTTTCACCTGCACTATTACCTGCGGTATCAGGAAAATATGATTTTTTTTTTCACCCTGGACGTTACTCACGGTATCAGGAATATCGTATTTTTTTCACCCTAAACTTTACTCACGGTATCATGAAAATCTGATTTTTTTCACCTGGACTATTAACCGTGGTATCATAAAAATCTGATTTTTTTCACCTGGACTATTACCCGCGGTATCAAGAAAATATTATTATTTTTTTCACCCTGGACGTTACTCACGGTATCAGGAAAGTCAGATTTTTTTTCACCCTAAACGTTACTCACGGCATCATGAAAATCTGATTTTTTCACCCTGGACGTTACTCACGGTATCAGGAAAATCAGATTTTTTTCACCGGGACTATTACCTGCGGTATCAGGAAAATATGATTTTTTTTCCAACCTGGACGTTACTCACGGTATCAGGAAAATAAGATTTTTTTCACGTTGGACTTTACTCACGGTATCAGGAAAATCAGATTTTTTCACCTGGACTATTAACCACGGTATCATGAAAATCTGATTTTTTTCACCTGGACTATCACCCACGGTATCAGGAAAATATGATTTTTTTTCACCCTGGATGTTACTCACGGTATCAGGAAAATCTGATTTTTTTCACCATGGACGTTACTCACGGATTTTTTTCCCCTGGACTATTAACCATGGTATCATGAAAATCTGATTTTTTCTCACCCTGGACGTTACTCACGGTATCAAGAAAATCTGATATTTTTTTCAGCATGGACGTTACTCACGGTATCAGGAAAAATTTATGTTTTTCACGTTGGACTTTACTCACGGTATCAGGAAATTTGGATTTTTTTCACCTGCACTATTAACCACGGTATCATGAAAATCTGATTTTTTTTCACCTGGAATATTACCCATGGTATCATGAAAATCTGATTTTTTTCCCCCTGGACTATTACCCACGGTATCAAGAAAATATGATTTTTTTCACCCTGGACGTTACTCACGGTATCAGGAAAATCGTATTTTTTTCACCCTAAACTTTACTCACGGTATCATGAAAATCTGATTTTTTTCTCCTGGACTATTAACCGCGGTATCATGAAAATCTGATTTTTTTCACCTGGACTATTACCCGCGGTATCAAGAAAATATTATTATTTTTTCACCCTGGACATTACTCACGGTATCAGGAAAGTCAGATTTTTTTTCACCCTAAATGTTACTCACGGCATCATGAAAATCTGATTTTTTTCACCATGGACGTTACTCACGGTATCAGTTAAATTTTATTTTTTTCAGGTTGGACTTTACTCACGGTATCAGGAAAATTGGATTTTTTCACCTGGACTATTAACCACGGTATCATGAAAATCTGATTTTTTTCACCTGGAATATTACCCATGGTATCATGGAAATCTGATTTTTTTCCCCCTGGACTATTACCCACGGTATCAGGAAAATATGATTTTTTTCAACCTGGACGTTACTCACAGTATCACGAAAATCTTATTTTTTTCACCATGGACGTTACACACGGTATCAAGAAAATCTGAATTTTTTCACCCTGGACTTTACTCACGGTATCTGGAAAATCTGATTTTTTTTTCACCCTGGATGTTACTCACGGTATCAGGAAAATCTGATTTTTTTCACCATGGACGTTACTCACGGATTTTTTTCACCTGGACTATTAACCATGGTATCATGAAAATCTGATTTTTTCTCACCCTGGACGTTACTCACGGTATCAAGAAAATCTGATTTTTTTTCCAGCATGCACGTTACTCACGGTATCAGGAAAAAATTATGTTTTTCACGTTGGACTTTACTCACGGTATCAGGAAATTTGGATTTTTTTCACCTGGTCTATTAACCACGGTATCATGAAAATCTGATTTTTTTCACCTGGAATATTACCCATGGTATCATGAAAATCTGATTTTTTTTCACCTGGACTAAACTCACGGTATCAAGAAAATATTATTTTTTTTCACCCTGGACATTACTCACGGTATCAGGAAAGTCAGATTTTTTTTCACCCTAAACGTTACTCACGGCATCAGGAAAATCTGAGTTTTTTCTCCCTGGACGTTACTCACGGTATCAGGAAAATCAGATTTTTTCACGTTGGACTTTACTCACGGTATCAGGAAAATTGGATTTTTTTCACCTGGACTATTAACCACGGTATCATGAAAATCTGATTTTTTTCACCTGGACTATCACCCACGGTATCAGGAAAATATGATTTTTTTTTCAACCTGGACGTTACTCACTGTTTCAGGAAAATCTGATTTTTTCACCATGGACGTTACTCAGGGTATCAAGAAAATCTGATTTTTTTCACCATGGACGTTACTCACGGTATCAGTTAAATTTTATTTTTTTCAGGTTGGACGTTACTCACGGTATCAGGAAAATTGGATTTTTTTCACCTGGACTATTAACCACGGTATCATGAAAATCTGATTTTTTTCACCTGGAATATTACCCATGGTATCATGGAAATCTGATTTTTTTTCCCCTGGACTATTACCCACGGTATCAGGAAAATATGATTTTTTTCACCCTGGACGTTACTCACAGTATCACGAAAATCTTATTTTTTTTCACCATGGACGTTACACACGGTATCAAGAAAATCTGATTTTTTTCACCCTGGACTTTACTCACGGTATCTGGAAAATCTGATTTTTTTCAACTGGACTATTAACCACGGTATCATGAAAATCTGATTTTTTTTCACCTGCACTATTACCCGCGGTATCAGGAAAATGTGATTTTTTTTCACCCTGGACGTTACTCACGGTATCAGGAAAATCGTATTTTTTTCACCCTAAACTTTACTCACGGTATCATGAAAATCTGATTTTTTTCACCTGGACTATTAACCGTGGTATCATGAAAATCTGATTTTTTTCACCTGGACTATTACCCGCGGTATCAAGAAAATATTATTTTTTTTCACCCTGGACGTTACTCACGGTATCAGGAAAATCAGATTTTTTTCACCGGGACTATTACCTGCGGTATCAGGAAAATGTGATTTCTTTTTTTCAACCTGGACGTTACTCACGGTATCAGAAAAATAAGATTTTTTTCACGTTGGACTTTACTCACGGTATCAGGAAAATCAGATTTTATCACCTGGACTATTAACCACGGTATCATGAAAATCTGATTTTTTTCACCTGGACTATCACCCACGGTATCAGGAAAATATGATTTTTTTCACCTGGACTATTACCCGCGGTATCAAGAAAATATTTTTTTTTCACCCTGGACATTACTCACGGTATCAGGAAAGTCAGAATTTTTTTCACCCTAAACGTTACTCACGGCATCATGAAAATCTGATTTTTTTCACCCTGGACGTTACTCACGGTATCAGGAAAATCAGATTTTTTTCACCGGGACTATTACCTGCGGTATCAGGAAAATATGATTTTTTTTTCAACCTGGACATTACTCACGGTATCAGGAAAATAAGATTTTTTTCACGTTGGACTTTACTCACGGTATCAGGAAAATCAGATTTTTTCACCTGGACTATTAACCACGGTATCATGAAAATCTGATTTTTTTTCGCCTGGACTATCACCCACGGTATCAGGAAAATATCATTTTTTTCACCTGGACTATTACCCGCGGTATCAAGAAAGTATTTTTTTTCACCCTGGACATTACTCACGGTATCAGGAAAGTCAGGTTTTTTTCACCCTAAACGTTACTCACGGCATCATGAAAATCTGATTTTTTTCACCCTGGACGTTACTCACGGTATCAGGAAAATCAGATTTTTTTCACCGGGACTATTACCTGCGGTATCAGGAAAATATGATTTTTTTTTCAACCTGGACGTTACTCACGGTATCAGGAAAATAAGATTTTCTTCACGTTGGACTTTACTCACGGTATCAGGAAAATCTGATATTTTTCACCTGGACTATCAACCACGGTATCAGGAAAATATGATTTTTTTTTTCACCCTGGACGTTACTCACGGTATCAGGAAAATCTGATTTTTTTCACCGTGGACGTTACTGACGGATTTTTTTCACCTGGACTATTAACCATGGTATCATGAAAATCTGATTTTTTCTCACCCTGGACGTTACTCACGGTATCAAGAAAATCTGATTATTTTTTTCAGCATGGACGTTACTCACGGTATCAGGAAAAATTTATGTTTTTCACGTTGGACTTTACTCACGGTATCAGGAAATTTGGATTTTTTTCAACTGCACTATTAACCACGGTATCATGAAAATCTGATTTTTTTCACCTGGAATATTACCCATGGTATCATGAAAATCTGATTTTTTTTCACCTGGACTAAACTCACGGTATCAAGAAAGTATGATTTTTTTCACCCTGGACCTTTCTCACGGTATCAGGAAAATCGTATTTTTTTCACCCTAAACTTTACTCACAGTATCATGAAAATCTGATTTTTTCACCTGGACTATTAACTGTGGTATCATGAAAATCTGATTTTTTTCACCTGGACTATTACCTGCGGTATCAGGAAAATACGATTTTTTTTTCAACCTGGACGTTACTCACGGTATCAGGAAAATAAGATTTTTTTCACGTTGGACTTTACTCACGGTATCAGGAAAATCAGATTTTTTCACCTGGACTATTAACCACGGTATCATGAAAATCTGATTTTTTTCACCTGGACTATCACCCACGGTATCAGGAAAATATGATTTTTTTTCACCGTGGACGTTACTCACGGTATCAGGAAAATCTGATTTTTTTCACCATGGACGTTACTCACGGATTTTTTTCCCCTGGACTATTAACCATGGTATCATGAAAATCTGATTTTTTCTCACCCTGGACGTTACTCACGGTATCAAGAAAATCTGATTTTTTTTCCAGCATGGACGTTTCTCACGGTATCAGGAAAAATTTATGCTTTTCACATTGGACTTTACTCACGGTATCAGGAAATTTGGATTTTTTTCACCTGGACTATTAACCACGGTATCATGAAAATCTGATTTTTTTCACCTGGAATATTACCCATGGTATCATGAAAATCTGATTTTTTTTCACCTGGACTAAACTCACGGTATCAAGAAAATATGATTTTTTTCACCCTGGACGTTACTCACGGTATCAGGAAAAGCGTATTTTTTTCACCCTAAACTTTACTCACGGCATCATGAAAATCTGATTTTTTTCACCCTGGACGTTACTCACGGTATCTGGAAAATCAGATTTTTTTTCACCGGGACTATTACCTGCGGTATCAGGAAAATATGATTTTTTTTTCAACCTGGATGTTACTCACGGTATCAGGAAAATAAGATTTTTTTCACCCTGGACGTTACTCACGGTATCAGGAAAATTGGATTTTTTTCACCTGGACTATTAACCACGGTATCATGAAAATCTGATTTTTTTCACCTGGAATATTACCCACAGTATCATGAAAATCTGATTTTTTTTCCACCTGGACTATTACCCGCGGTATCATGAAAATCTGATTTTTTTTCACCTGGACTAAACTCACGGTATCAAGAAAATCTGATTTTTTTCACCATGGACGTTACTCATGGTATCAAGAAAATCTGATTTTTTTCACCCTAAACTTTACTCACGGTATCATGAAAATTTTATTTTTTTCACGTTGGACTTTACTCACGGTATCAGGAAAATCGTATTTTTTTCACCCTAAACTTTACTCACGGTATCATGAAAATCGTATTTTTTTCACCCTAAACTTTACTCACGTATCATGAAAATCTGATTTTTTTCACCCTGGACTTTACTCACGGTATCTGGAAAATCTGATTTTTTTCACCTGGACTATTAACCACGGTATCATAAAAATCTGATTTTTTTCACCTGGAATATTACCCACAGTATCATGAAAATCTGATTTTTTTTACCTGGACTATTACCCGCTGTATCAGGAAAATATGATTTTTTTTCACGCTGGACATTACTCACGGTATCAGGAAAATCTGATTTTTTTTTCACCTGGACTAAACTCACGGTATCAAGAAAATATGATTTTTTTTCACCCTGGACGTTACTCACGGTATCAGGAAAATTTTATGTTTTTCACGTTGGACTTTACTCACGGTATCAGGAAAATTGGATTTTTTTCACCTGGACTATTAACCACGGTATCATGAAAATCTGATTTTTTTCACCTGGAATATTACCCACAGTATCATGAAAATCTGATTTTTTTTACCTAGACTATTACCCGTGGTATCAGGATAATATGATTTTTTTTCACCCTCGACATTACTCACGGTATCAGGAAAATCTGATTTTTTTTCACCTGGACAAAACTCACGGTATCAAGAAAATATGATTTTTTTCACCCTGGACGTTACTCACGGTATCAGGAAAATTTTATGTTTTTCACGTTGGACTTTACTCACGGTATCAGGAAAATTGGATTTTTTTCACCTGGACTATTAACCACGGTATCATGAAAATCTGATTTTTTTCACCTGGAATATTACCCACAGTATCATGAAAATCTGATTTTTTTTACCTAGACTATTACCCGTGGTATCAGGATAATATGATTTTTTTTCACCCTGGACATTACTCACGGTATCAGGAAAATCTGATTTTTTTTCACCTGGACAAAACTCACGGTATCAAGAAAATATGATTTTTTTCACCCTGGACGTTACTCACGGTATCAGGAAAATTTTATTTTTTTCACGTTGGACTTTACTCACGGTATCAGGAAAATTGGATTTTTTTCACCTGGACTATTAACCACGGTATCATGAAAATCTGATTTTTTTCACCTGGAATATTACCCACAGTATCATGAAAATCTGATTTTTTTTTACCTGGACTATTACCCGCGGTATCATGAAAATCTGATTTTTTTTCACCTGGACTAAACTCACGGTATCAAGAAAATCTGATTTTTTTCACCATGGACGTTACTCACGGTATCAAGAAAATCTGATTTTTTTCACCCTAAACTTTACTCACGGTATCATGAAAATTTTATTTTTTTCACGTTGGACTTTACTCACGGTATCAGGAAAATCGTATTTTTTTCACCCTAAACTTTACTCACGGTATCATGAAAATCGTATTTTTTTCACCCTAAACTTTACTCACGTATCATGAAAATCTGATTTTTTTCACCCTGGACTTTACTCACGGTATCTGGAAAATCTGATTTTTTTCACCTGGACTATTAACCACGGTATCATAAAAATCTGATTTTTTTCACCTGGAATATTACCCACAGTATCATGAAAATCTGATTTTTTTCACCTGGAATATTACCCACAGTATCATGAAAATCTGATTTTTTTTACCTGGACTATTACCCGCTGTGTCAGGAAAATATGATTTTTTTTCACGCTGGACATTACTCACGGTATCAGGAAAATCTGATTTTTTTTCACCTGGACTAAACTCACGGAATGAAGAAAATATGATTTTTTTTCACCCTGGACGTTACTCACGGTATCAGGAAAATTTTATTTTTTTCACGTTGGACATTACTCACGGTATCAGGAAAATCTGATTTTTTTTTCACCTGGACTAAACTCACGGTATCAAGAAAATATGATTTTTTTCACCCTGGACGTTACTCACGGTATTAGGAAAATTTTATGTTTTTCACGTTGGACTTTACTCACGGTATCAGGAAAATTGGATTTTTTTCACCTGGACTATTAACCACGGTATCATGAAAATCTGATTTTTTTCACCTGGAATATTACCCACAGTATCATGAAAATCTGATTTTTTTTACCTAGACTATTACCCGTGGTATCAGGATAATATGATTTTTTTTCACCCTGGACATTACTCACGGTATCAGGAAAATCTGATTTTTTTTCACCTGGACAAAACTCACGGTATCAAGAAAATATGATTTTTTTTCACCCTGGACGTTACTCACGGTATCAGGAAAATTTTATTTTTTTCACGTTGGACTTTACTCACGGTATCAGGAAAATTGGATTTTTTTCACCTGGACTATTAACCACGGTATCATGAAAATCTGATTTTTTTCACCTGGAATATTACCCACAGTATCATGAAAATCTGATTTTTTTTTACCTGGACTATTACACGCGGTATCATGAAAATCTGATTTTTTTTCACCTGGACTAAACTCACGGTATCAAGAAAATCTGATTTTTTTCACCATGGACGTTACTCACGGTATCAAGAAAATCTGATTTTTTTCACCCTAAACTTTACTCACGGTATCATGAAAATTTTATTTTTTTCACGTTGGACTTTACTCACGGTATCAGGAAAATCGTATTTTTTTCACCCTAAACTTTACTCACGGTATCATGAAAATCGTATTTTTTTCACCCTAAACTTTACTCACGGTATCATGAAAATCTGATTTTTTTCGCCCTGGACTTTACTCACGGTATCTGGAAAATCTGATTTTTTTCACCTGGACTATCACCCACGGTATCAGGGAAATCTGATTTTTTTCACCATGGACGTTTCTCACGGTATCAGGAAAATATGATTTTTTTCACCATGGACGTTACTCACGGTATCAGGAAAATTTTATGTTTTTCACGTTGGACTTTACTCACGGTATCAGGAAAATTGGATTTTTTTCACCTGGACTATTAACCACGGTATCATGAAAATCTGATTTTTTTCACCTGTAATATTACCCATGGTATCATGAAAATCTGATTTTTTTTCACCTGGACTAAACTCACGGTATCAAGAAAATATGATTTTTTTCACCCTGGACGTTACTCACGGTATCAGGAAAAGCGTATTTTTTTCACCCTAAAGTTTACTCACGGCATCATGAAAATCTGATTTTTTTCAGCCTGGACTTTACTCACGGTATCTGGAAAATCTGATTTTTTTCACCTGGACTATTAACCACGGTATCATGAAAATCTGATTTTTTTCACCTGGAATATTACCCACAGTATCATGAAAATCTGATTTTTTTTACCTCGACTATTACCCGTGGTATCAGGAAAATATGATTTTTTTTCACCCTGGACATTACTCACGGTATCAGGAAAATCTGATTTTTTTTCACCTGGACTAAACTCACGGTATCAAGAAAATATGATTTTTTCACCCTGGACGTTACTCACGGTATCAGGAAAATTTTATTTTTTTCACATTGGACTTTACTCATGGTATCAGGAAAATTTTATGTTTTTCACGTTGGACTTTACTCACGGTATCAGGAAAATTGGATTTTTTTCACCTGGACTATTAACCACGGTATCATGAAAATCTGATTTTTTTCACCTGTAATATTACCCATGGTATCATGAAAATCTGATTTTTTTCCACCTAGACTAAACTCATGGTATCAAGAAAATATGATTTTTTCACCCTGGACGTTACTCACGGTATCAGGAAAAGCGTATTTTTTTCACCCTAAACTTTACTCACGGCATCATGAAAATCTGATTTTTTTCACCTGGACTATTAACCACGGTATCATAAAAATCTGATTTTTTTCACCTGGAATATTACCCACAGTATCATGAAAATCTGATTTTTTTTACCTGGACTATTACCCGCTGTATCAGGAAAATATGATTTTTTTTCACGCTGGACATTACTCACGGTATCAGGAAAATCTGATTTTTTTTCACCTGGACTAAACTCACGGAATGAAGAAAATATGATTTTTTTTCACCCTGGACGTTACTCACGGTATCAGGAAAATTTTATTTTTTTCACGTTGGACTTTACTCACGGTATCAGGAAAATCGTATTTTTTTCACCCTAAACTTTACTCACGGTATCATGAAAATCGGATTTTTTTCGCCCTGGACTTTACTCACGGTATCTGGAAAATCTGATTTTTTTCACCTGGACTATCACCCACGGTATCAGGGAAATCTGATTTTTTTCACCATGGACGTTTCTCACGGTATCAGGAAAATATGATTTTTTTCACCATGGACGTTACTCACGGTATCAGGAAAATTTTATGTTTTTCACGTTGGACTTTACTCACGGTATCAGGAAAATTGGATTTTTTTCACCTGGACTATTAACCACGGTATCATGAAAATCTGATTTTTTTCACCTGTAATATTACCCATGGTATCATGAAAATCTGATTTTTTTTCACCTGGACGAAACTCACGGTATCAAGAAAATATGATTTTTTTCACCCTGGACGTTACTCACGGTATCAGGAAAAGCGTATTTTTTTCACCCTAAAGTTTACTCACGGCATCATGAAAATCTGATTTTTTTCACCCTGGACTTTACTCACGGTATCTGGAAAATCTGATTTTTTTCACCTGGACTATTAACCACGGTATCATGAAAATCTGATTTTTTTCACCTGGAATATTACCCACAGTATCATGAAAATCTGATTTTTTTTACCTAGACTATTACCCGTGGTATCAGGAAAATATGATTTTTTTTCACCCTGGACATTACTCACGGTATCAGGAAAATCTGATTTTTTTTCACCTGGACTAAACTCACGGTATCAAGAAAATATGATTTTTTCACCCTGGACGTTACTCACGGTATCAGGAAAATTTTATTTTTTTCACATTGGACTTTACTCATGGTATCAGGAAAATTTTATGTTTTTCACGTTGGACTTTACTCACGGTATCAGGAAAATTGGATTTTTTTCACCTGGACTATTAACCACGGTATCATGAAAATCTGATTTTTTTCACCTGTAATATTACCCATGGTATCATGAAAATCTGATTTTTTTCCACCTGGACTAAACTCACGGTATCAAGAAAATATGATTTTTTTCACCCTGGACGTTACTCACGGTATCAGGAAAAGCGTATTTTTTTCACCCTAAACTTTACTCACGGCATCATGAAAATCTGATTTTTTTCACCCTGGACTTTACTCACGGTATCTGGAAAATCTGATTTTTTTCACCTGGACTATTAACCACGGTATCATGAAAATCTGATTTTTTTCACCTGGAATATTACCCATTGTATCATGAAAATCTGAATTTTTTTACCTAGACTATTACCCGTGGTATCAGGAAAATATGATTTTTTTTCACCCTGGACATTACTCACGGTATCAGGAAAATCTGATTTTTTTTCACCTGGACTAAACTCACGGTATCAAGAAAATATGATTTTTTTTCACCCTAGACGTTACTCACGGTATCAGGAAAATTGGATTTTTTTCACCTGGACTATTAACCACGGTATCATGAAAATCTGATTTTTTTCACCTGGAATATTACCCACAGTATCATGAAAATCTGATTTTTTTTTCACCTGGACTATTACCCGCGGTATCATGAAAATCTGATTTTTTTTCACCTGGACTAAACTCACGGTATCAAGAAAATCTGATTTTTTTCACCATGGACGTTACTCACGGTATCAAGAAAATCTGATTTTTTTCACCCTAAACTTTACTCACGGTATCATGAAAATTTTATTTTTTTCACGTTGGACTTTACTCACGGTATCAGGAAAATCGTATTTTTTTCACCCTAAACTTTACTCACGGTATCATGAAAATCGTATTTTTTTCACCCTAAACTTTACTCACGTATCATGAAAATCTGATTTTTTTTCACCCTGGACTTTACTCACGGTATCTGGAAAATCTGATTTTTTTCACCTGGACTATTAACCACGGTATCATGAAAATCTGATTTTTTTCACCTGGAATATTACCCACAGTATCATGAAAATCTGATTTTTTTTACCTGGACTATTACCCGCTGTATCAGGAAAATATGATTTTTTTTCACGCTGGACATTACTCACAGTATCAGGAAAATCTGATTTTTTTTCACCTGGACTAAACTCACGGAATCAAGAAAATATGATTTTTTTTTCACCCGGGACGTTACTCACGGTATCAGGAAAATTTTATTTTTTTCACGTTGGACATTACTCACGGTATCAGGAAAATCTGATTTTTTTTCACCTGGACTAAACTCACGGTATCAAGAAAATATGATTTTTTTCACCCTGGACGTTACTCACGGTATCAGGAAAATTTTATGTTTTTCACGTTGGACTTTACTCACGGTATCAGGAAAATTGGATTTTTTTTCACCTGGACTATTAACCACGGTATCATGAAAATCTGATTTTTTTCACCTGGAATATTACCCACAGTATCATGAAAATCTGATTTTTTTTACCTAGACTATTACCCGTGGTATCAGGATAATATGATTTTTTTTCACCCTGGACATTACTCACGGTATCAGGAAAATCTGATTTTTTTTTCACCTGGACTAAACTCACGGTATCAAGAAAATATGGTTTTTTTCACCCTGGACGTTACTCACGGTATCAGGAAAAATTTTTTTTTTCACGTTGGACTTTACTCACGGTATCAGGAAAATTGGATTTTTTTCACCTGGACTATTAACCACGGTATCATGAAAATCTGATTTTTTTCACCTGGAATATTACCCACAGTATCATGAAAATCTGATTTTTTTTTTTACCTGGACTATTACCCGCGGTATCATGAAAATCTGATTTTTTTTCACCTGGACTAAACTCACGGTATCAAGAAAATCTGATTTTTTTCACCATGGACGTTACTCATGGTATCAAGAAAATCTGATTTTTTTCACCCTAAACTTTACTCACGGTATCATGAAAATTTTATTTTTTTCACGTTGGACTTTACTCACGGTATCAGGAAAATCGTATTTTTTTCACCCTAAACTTTACTCACGGTATCATGAAAATCTGATTTTTTTCGCCCTGGACTTTACTCACGGTATCTGGAAAATCTGATTTTTTTCACCTGGACTATCACCCACGGTATCAGGGAAATCTGATTTTTTTCACCATGGACGTTTCTCACGGTATCAGGAAAATATGATTTTTTCACCATGGACGTTACTCACGGTATCAGGAAAATTTTATGTTTTTCACGTTGGACTTTACTCACGGTATCAGGAAAATT
Source organism: Bradypodion ventrale (assembly GCA_035047345.1). NCBI lineage: Eukaryota > Metazoa > Chordata > Lepidosauria > Squamata > Chamaeleonidae > Bradypodion > Bradypodion ventrale. The sequence continues at coordinate 180,509,343 of JAWDJE010000001.1, forward strand.
GGATTTTTTTTCACCTGGACTATTAACCACGGTATCATGAAAATCTGATATTTTTCACCTGTAATATTACCCATGGTATCATGAAAATCTGATTTTTTTTCACCTGGACTAAACTCACGGTATCAAGAAAATATGATTTTTTTCACCCTGGACGTTACTCACGGTATCAGGAAAAGCGTATTTTTTTCACCCTAAAGTTTACTCACGGCATCATGAAAATCTGATTTTTTTCACCCTGGACTTTACTCACGGTATCTGGAAAATCTGATTTTTTTCACCTGGACTATTAACCACGGTATCATGAAAATCTGATTTTTTTCACCTGGAATATTACCCACAGTATCATGAAAATCTGATTTTTTTTTACCTAGACTATTACCCGTTGTATCAGGAAAATATGATTTTTTTTCACCCTGGACATTACTCACGGTATCAGGAAAATCTGATTTTTTTTCACCTGGACTAAACTCACGGTATCAAGAAAATATGATTTTTTCACCCTGGACGTTACTCACGGTATCAGGAAAATTTTATTTTTTTCACATTGGACTTTACTCATGGTATCAGGAAAATTTTATGTTTTTCACGTTGGACTTTACTCACGGTATCAGGAAATTGGATTTTTTTCACCTGGACTATTAACCACGGTATCATGAAAATCTGATTTTTTTCACCTGTAATATTACCCATGGTATCATGAAAATCTGATTTTTTTTCACCTGGACTAAACTCACGGTATCAAGAAAATATGATTTTTTTTCACCCTGGACGTTACTCACGGTATCAGGAAAAGCGTATTTTTTTCACCCTAAACTTTACTCACGGCATCATGAAAATCTGATTTTTTTCACGCTGGACTTTACTCACGGTATCTGGAAAATCTGATTTTTTTTCACCTGGACTATTAACCATGGTATCATGAAAATCTGATTTTTTTTACCTAGACTATTACCCGTGGTATCAGGAAAATATGATTTTTTTTTCACCCTGGACATTACTCACGGTATCAGGAAAATCTGATTTTTTTTCACCTGGACTAAACTCACGGTATCAAGAAAATATGATTTTTTTTCACCCTGGACGTTACTCACGGTATCAGGAAAATTTTATGTTTTTCACGTTGGACTTTACTCACGGTATCAGGAAAATTGGATTTTTTTCACCTGGACTATTAACCACGGTATCATGAAAATCTGATTTTTTTCGCCCTGGACTTTACTCACGGTATCTGGAAAATCTGATTTTTTTCACCTGGACTATCACCCACGGTATCATGAAAATCTGATTTTTTTCATCTGGAATATTACCCATGGTATCATGAAAATCTGATTTTTTTTCACCTGGACTAAACTCACGGTATCAAGAAAATATGATTTTTTTTCCCCCTGGACGTTACTCACGGTATCAGGAAAAGCGTATTTTTTTCACCCTAAAGTTTACTCACGGCATCATGAAAATCTGATTTTTTTCACCCTGGACTTTACTCACGGTATCTGGAAAATCTGATTTTTTTCACCTGGACTATTAACCACGGTATCATGAAAATCTGATTTTTTTCACCTGGAATATTACCCACAGTATCATGAAAATCTGATTTTTTTTACCTAGACTATTACCCGTGGTATCAGGAAAATATGATTTTTTTTCACCCTGGACATTACTCACGGTATCAGGAAAATCTGATTTTTTTTCACCTGGACTAAACTCACGGTATCAAGAAAATATGATTTTTTCACCCTGGACGTTACTCACGGTATCAGGAAAATTTTATTTTTTTCACATTGGACTTTACTCATGGTATCAGGAAAATTTTATGTTTTTCACGTTGGACTTTACTCACGGTATCAGGAAAATTGGATTTTTTTCACCTGGACTATTAACCACGGTATCATGAAAATCTCTTTTTTTTCACCTGTAATATTACCCATGGTATCATGAAAATCTGATTTTTTTTCACCTGGACTAAACTCACGGTATCAAGAAAATATGATTTTTTTCACCCTGGACGTTACTCACGGTATCAGGAAAAGCGTATTTTTTTCACCCTAAACTTTACTCACGGCATCATGAAAATCTGATTTTTTTCACCCTGGACTTTACTCACGGTATCTGGAAAATCTGATTTTTTTTCACCTGGACTATTAACCATGGTATCATGAAAATCTGATTTTTTTCACCTGGAATATTACCCACATTATCATGAAAATCTGATTTTTTTTATCTAGACTATTACCCGTGGTATCAGGAAAATATGATTTTTTTTCACCCTGGACATTACTCACGGTATCAGGAAAATCTGATTTTTTTTCACCTGGACTAAACTCACGGTATCAAGAAAATATGATTTTTTTCACCCTGGACGTTTCTCACGGTATCAGGAAAATTTTATTTTTTTCACGTTGGACTTTACTCACGGTATCAGGAAAATCGGATTTTTTTCACCTGGACTATTAACCACGGTATCATGAAAATCTGATTTTTTTCACCTGGAATATTACCCACAGTATCATGAAAATCTGATTTTTTTTACCTAGACTATTACCCGTGGTATCAGGAAAATATGATTTTTTTTCACCCTGGACATTACTCACGGTATCAGGAAAATCTGATTTTTTTTCACCTGGACTAAACTCACGGTATCAAGAAAATATGATTTTTTCACCCTGGACGTTACTCACGGTATCAGGAAAATTTTATTTTTTTCACATTGGACTTTACTCATGGTATCAGGAAAATTTTATGTTTTTCACGTTGGACTTTACTCACGGTATCAGGAAAATTGGATTTTTTTCACCTGGACTATTAACCACGGTATCATGAAAATCTCTTTTTTTTCACCTGTAATATTACCCATGGTATCATGAAAATCTGATTTTTTTTTCACCTGGACTAAACTCACGGTATCAAGAAAATATGATTTTTTTCACCCTGGACGTTACTCACGGTATCAGGAAAAGCGTATTTTTTTCACCCTAAACTTTACTCACGGCATCATGAAAATCTGATTTTTTTCACCCTGGACTTTACTCACGGTATCTGGAAAATCTGATTTTTTTTCACCTGGACTATTAACCATGGTATCATGAAAATCTGATTTTTTTCACCTGGAATATTACCCACATTATCATGAAAATCTGATTTTTTTTTTACCTAGACTATTAACCGTGGTATCAGGAAAATATGATTTTTTTTTTCACCCTGGACATTACTCACGGTATCAGGAAAATCTGATTTTTTTTCACCTGGACTAAACTCACGGTATCAAGAAAATATGATTTTTTTTTCACCCTGGACGTTACTCACGGTATCAGGAAAATTTTATGTTTTTCACGTTGGACTTTACTCACGGTATCAGGAAAATTGGATTTTTTTCACCTGGACTATTAACCACGGTATCATGAAAATCTGATTTTTTTCACCTGTAATATTACCCATGGTATCATGAAAATCTGATTTTTTTCCACCTAGACTAAACTCATGGTATCAAGAAAATATGATTTTTTTCACCCTGGATGTTACTCATGGTATCAGGAAAAGCGTATTTTTTTCACCCTAAACTTTACTCACGGCATCATGAAAATCTGATTTTTTTCACCCTGGACTTTACTCACGGTATCTGGAAAATCTGATTTTTTTCACCTGGACTATTAACCACGGTATCATGAAAATCTGATTTTTTTCACCTGGAATATTACCCACAGTATCATGAAAATCTGATTTTTTTTTACCTAGACTATTACCCGTGGTATCAGGAAAATATGATTTTTTTTTCACCCTGGACATTACTCACGGTATCAGGAAAATCTGATTTTTTTTCACCTGGACTAAACTCACGGTATCAAGAAAATATGATTTTTTTCACCCTGGACGTTACTCACGGTATCAGGAAAATTTTATTTTTTTCACGTTGGACTTTACTCACGGTATCATGAAAATCTGATTTTTTTTCACCTGGAATATTACCCACAGTATCATGAAAATCTGATTTTTTTTACCTAGACTATTACCCGTGGTATCAGGATAATATGATGTTTTCACCCTGGACATTACTCACGGTATCAGGAAAATCTGATTTTTTTTCACCTGGACTAAACTTACGGTATCAAGAAAATATGATTTTTTTCACCCTGGACGTTACTCACGGTATCAGGAAAATTGGATTTTTTTCACCTGGACTATTAACCACGGTATCATGAAAATCTGATTTTTTTCACCTGGAATATTACCCACAGTATCATGAAAATCTGATTTTTTTTTTACCTGGACTATTACCCGCGGTATCATGAAAATCTGATTTTTTTTCACCTGGACTAAACTCACGGTATCAAGAAAATCTGATTTTTTTCACCATGGACGTTACTCACGGTATCAAGAAAATCTGATTTTTTTCACCCTAAACTTTACTCACGGTATCATGAAAATTTTATTTTTTTCACGTTGGACTTTACTCACGGTATCAGGAAAATCGTATTTTTTTCACCCTAAACTTTACTCACGGTATCATGAAAATCTGATTTTTTTCGCCCTGGACTTTACTCACGGTATCTGGAAAATCTGATTTTTTTCACCTGGACTATCACCCACGGTATCAGGGAAATCTGATTTTTTTCACCATGGACGTTTCTCACGGTATCAGGAAAATATGATTTTTTTCACCATGGACGGTGAAAAAATTTTATGTTTTTCACGTTGGACTTTACTCACGGTATCAGGAAAATTGGATTTTTTTCACCTGGACTATTAACCACGGTATCATGAAAATCTGATTTTTTTCACCTGGAATATTACCCACAGTATCATGAAAATCTGATTTTTTTTACCTAGACTATTACCCGTGGTATCAGGAAAATATGATTTTTTTTCACCCTGGACATTACTCACGGTATCAGGAAAATCTGATTCTTTTTTCACCTGGACTAAACTCACGGTATCAAGAAAATATGATTTTTTCACCCTGGATGTTACTCACGGTATCAGGAAAATTTTATTTTTTTCACATTGGACTTTACTCACGGTATCAGGAAAATTTTATGTTTTTCACGTTGGACTTTACTCACGGCATCAGGAAAATTGGATTTTTTTCACCTGGACTATTAACCACGGTATCATGAAAATCTGATTTTTTTCACCTGTAATATTACCCATGGTATCATGAAAATCTGATTTTTTTCCACCTAGACTAAACTCATGGTATCAAGAAAATATGATTTTTTTCACCCTGGATGTTACTCACGGTATCAGGAAAAGCGTATTTTTTTCACCCTAAACTTTACTCACGGCATCATGAAAATCTGATTTTTTTCACCCTGGACTTTACTCACGGTATCTGGAAAATCTGATTTTTTTCACCTGGACTATTAACCACGGTATCATGAAAATCTGATTTTTTTCACCTGGAATATTACCCACAGTATCATGAAAATCTGATTTTTTTTAACCTAGACTATTACCCGTGGTATCAGGAAAATATGATTTTTTTTTCACCCTGGACATTACTCACGGTATCAGGAAAATCTGATTTTTTTTCACCTGAACTAAACTCACGGTATCAAGAAAATATGATTTTTTTCACCCTGGACGTTACTCACGGTATCAGGAAAATTTTATTTTTTTTCACGTTGGACTTTACTCACGGTATCATGAAAATCTGATTTTTTTCACCTGGAATATTACCCACAGTATCATGAAAATCTGATTTTTTTACCTAGACTATTACCCGTGGTATCAGGATAATATGATGTTTTCACCCTGGACATTACTCACGGTATCAGGAAAATCTGATTTTTTTTCACCTGGACTAAACTTACGGTATCAAGAAAATATGATTTTTTTCACCCTGGACGTTACTCACGGTATCAGGAAAATTGGATTTTTTTCACCTGGACTATTAACCACGGTATCATGAAAATCTGATTTTTTTCACCTGGAATATTACCCACAGTATCATGAAAATCTGATTTTTTTTTTACCTGGACTATTACCCGCGGTATCATGAAAATCTGATTTTTTTTCACCTGGACTAAACTCACGGTATCAAGAAAATCTGATTTTTTTCACCATGGACGTTACTCACGGTATCAAGAAAATCTGATTTTTTTCACCCTAAACTTTACTCACGGTATCATGAAAATTTTATTTTTTTCACGTTGGACTTTACTCACGGTATCAGGAAAATCGTATTTTTTTCACCCTAAACTTTACTCACGGTATCATGAAAATCTGATTTTTTTCGCCCTGGACTTTACTCACGGTATCTGGAAAATCTGATTTTTTTCACCTGGACTATCACCCACGGTATCAGGGAAATCTGATTTTTTTCACCATGGACGTTTCTCACGGTATCAGGAAAATCTGATTTTTTTCACCATGGACGGTGAAAAAATTTTGTTTTTCACGTTGGACTTTACTCACGGTATCAGGAAAATTGGATTTTTTTCACCTGGACTATTAACCACGGTATCATGAAAATCTGATTTTTTTCACCTGGAATATTACCCACAGTATCATGAAAATCTGATTTTTTTTACCTAGACTATTACCCGTGGTATCAGGAAAATATGATTTTTTTTCACCCTGGACATTACTCACGGTATCAGGAAAATCTGATTTTTTTTTCACCTGGACTAAACTCACGGTATCAAGAAAATATGATTTTTTCACCCTGGACGTTACTCACGGTATCAGGAAAATTTTATTTTTTTCACATTGGACTTTACTCACGGTATCAGGAAAATTTTATGTTTTTCACGTTGGACTTTACTCACGGTATCATGAAAATTGGATTTTTTTCACCTGGACTATTAACCACGGTATCATGAAAATCTGATTTTTTTCACCTGTAATATTACCCATGGTATCATGAAAATTTGATTTTTTTTTCACCTGGACTAAACTCACGGTATCAAGAAAATATGATTTTTTTCACCCTGGACGTTACTCACGGTATCAGGAAAAGCGTATTTTTTTCACCCTAAACTTTACTCATGGCATCATGAAAATCTGATTTTTTTCACCCTGGACTTTACTCACGGTATCTGGAAAATCTGATTTTTTTTCGCCTGGACTATTAACCACGGTATCATGAAAATCTGATTTTTTTTCACCTGGAATATTACCCACATTATCATGAAAATCTGATTTTTTTTTACCTAGACTATTACCCGTGGTATCAGGAAAATATGATTTTTTTTCACCCTGGACATTACTCACGGTATCAGGAAAATCTGATTTTTTTTCACCTGGACTAAACTCACGGTATCAAGAAAATATGATTTTTTTCACCCTGGACGTTACTCACGGTATCAGGAAAATTTTATTTTTTTCACGTTGGACTTTACTCACGGTATCAGGAAAATCGGATTTTTTTCACCTGGACTATTAACCACGGTATCATGAAAATCTGATTTTTTTCACCTGGAATATTACCCACAGTATCATGAAAATCTGATTTTTTTTACCTAGACTATTACCCGTGGTATCAGGAAAATATGATTTTTTTTTCACCCTGGACATTACTCACGGTATCAGGAAAATCTGATTTTTTTTCACCTGGACTAAACTCACGGTATCAAGAAAATATGATTTTTTTTTCACCCTGGACGTTACTCACGGTATCAGGAAAATTTTATGTTTTTCACGTTGGACTTTACTCACGGTATCAGGAAAATTGGATTTTTTTCACCTGGACTATTAACCACTGTATCATGAAAATCTGATTTTTTTCACCTGTAATATTACCCATGGTATCATGAAAATCTGATTTTTTTCCACCTAGACTAAACTCATGGTATCAAGAAAATATGATTTTTTTCACCCTGGACGTTACTCACGGTATCAGGAAAAGCGTATTTTTTTCACCCTAAACTTTACTCACGGCATCATGAAAATCTGATTTTTTTCACCCTGGACTTTACTCACGGTATCTGGAAAATCTGATTTTTTTCACCTGGACTATTAACCACGGTATCATGAAAATCTGATTTTTTTCACCTGGAATATTACCCACAGTATCATGAAAATCTGATTTTTTTTTACCTAGACTATTACCCGTGGTATCAGGAAAATATGATTTTTTTTCACCCTGGACATTACTCACGGTATCAGGAAAATCTGATTTTTTTTCACCTGGACTAAACTCATGGTATCAGGAAAATCAGATTTTTTTTCACCCTAGACGTTACTCACGGTATCTGGAAATTTAATTTTTTTCACTTTGTACTTTACTCACGGTATCATGAAAATTGGATTTTTTTTCACCTGGACTATTAACCACGGTATCATGAAAATCTGTTTTTTTTTTACCCTTGACGTTACTCACGGTATCAGGAAAACCTGATTTTTTCACCCTGGACTTTACTCACGGTAGAAGGAAAATCTGATTTTTTTCCCACCCTTGACTTTACTCACGGTATAATGAAAATCTTATTCTTTTTTTACCCTGAACTTTACTCACGGTATCTGGAAATTTAATTTTTTTCACCTGGACTGTTACCCACGGTATCAGGAAAAAGTTCGGTTTCACTTACCAGTGATAACTTTCGTTCTTCGAGTATATAGTTTGTGAATACACACTATTGGGTTATGCGCCTGCGCAGAACGCCGATCGGAGGCTTGAAAAGCTATTGGTCAAAAGTTTTGGCGGTAAGACCGCCCACCGTACCGCCCACCCTGAGGCGCCCACGCGCCATTTTACCTCAGTTCCATACTTAAGCCAAGCACAGGATAAACCAATCGATCTCATCCGTGCAGCTCAAGAGGGGAGGCAGGGTGGGTAGTGTGTATTCACAAACTATATACTCGAAGAACGAAAGTTATCACTGGTAAGTGAAACCGAACTTTCTCCTTCGTATAGTTTGTGAATCCCCACTCATGGGAGATTAGCAAGCTCACACTCACTTGGTCGGTGGGCAGTCGGATGAGATGATCCCACGCTGAGTACGAAGGTCCAGTAGATTGATCCGTCAAGGGCGTTGAGTCCGGAGTCCCCTGGTGAGGACGACACGGCCGAGCCTGGCGTCCACAGTGGCTCTGGTGTCCACCCTGTAGTGCTGGACAAACGAGGAAGGCCTTGACCATGTGGTAGCCTTACATATGTCCTCGACCGGTGTGCCTTCCAGGAAAGCAGTGGATGTGGCAACCGCCCTGGTGGAATGCGCCCTGACGTGCGGTGGAGGTGGCAGCGAGGCTGACTCGTAGGCCAGGTAGATGGTAGAGGTGATCCATTTGGAGAACCTTTGGGCAGAAATAGGCTCACCTTTGGACTTTCCCCCATACGTGACAAAGAGGCATTGAGACTTCCTGAACTCCCTAGTCCTACTGGTGTAAAACAATAAAGCTCGTTTCACATCCAGCGTGTGCCAAGTCCTTTCTTGGGCGTTAGTGGGGTTCTGGAAGAAAGTTGGCAAGGAGATAGTCTGTGCCATATGAAAGTTGGAGACCACTTTGGGAAGGAAGGTGATGTCCGCTTTGAGAACCACGCGGTCATTGAAGAACTGGAGAAACGGTGCATCTGCCCGCAGAGCAACCAGTTCACCAGCTCGACGAGCAGATGTGATGGCCACCAGAAACGCCGTCTTCCATGTGAGGAGACGAAGCTCCGCGGTAGCCATGGGCTCGAAAGGAGTCCTGGTGAGCGCGTTGAGAACGGCAGACAGTGACCATTGTGCCGTTGGAGTCTTGACCGGAGGGAAGGCGTTCCGTAGTCCTTTGAGGAAACGCTTCACCGTTTGGTCGCGAAAAGCACCAGAAGCGGGCGTACCAGCCGGAGAGTGAGCCACCACCGCTGCGAGGTGGACTCGGATGGAGGTGATGCTAAGGCCAGACTCCGCCAGATGGAGGAGGTAGGTTAAGATGTCCTGTAGTCCCACCTGTGAGGGGGACGTCTGCTGGGATGCCAGAAAAGCACAAAAGCGTCTGTATTTGGAAGCATAAGACTTCCTTGTGGAAGGGCGCCGTGCTAGCTCTAGGATCCTGGACAGTCTGGGGTTATCCTCCACGCGGTGAGGTGGAGGCTGGGTAGGTCCGAATGGTGAAGCTGGCCGTGCTCCATTTGGAGGAGCGTCGGTGATTCCGGCAGTGTGCGATACTGTGACGACATGCGGAACAGCAGTGGAAACCAGGGCTGGCGAGGCCATGCTGGAGCCACAAGAATTGCGTTGGTCCTGTGTTGGTACATCCTGGTGAGGACCTTCTGGACCAGAGGAAACGGAGGAAAGGCGTAGAGATAGTCTTGATCCCACCGTTTCATGAAGGCATCGCCCTCGGAGTTCAGTCCGATGCCTGCCCTGGAGCAGTACCTGTGGCATTTCTTGTTGGACTCTGATGCAAAGAGGTCGATGTTCGGCATCCCCCAGGCCTCGCAAAGCGACTGAAACACCCCGTCGTCCAGTTCCCATTCGTGGGTCGTTGAGGTGAGATGGCTTAGGTGGTCTGCCAAAACATTCAGTTTGCCCTGAATGTGCACTCCAATCGGGAAAATGTTCTCTCCAGGCACCATTCCCTGAGCTGTACCGCAAGGTAAAGGAGGGAGGTGGATTGCGTCCCTCCCTGCTTGTTCAGGTATGCCACAGCCGTGGTATTGTCCGAGGCCACTTGGACCGCCTTGCCGGTGAGCAGGGTCTCGAAGGAGCGTAGGGCCTTCCAAATGGCCAGGAGTTCCAAGTAGTTGATATGGTGCACCATCTCGTGAGGTGACCAGGCGTTGTTGACCGTGAGAGTCCCGCAGGCAGCCCCCCAGCCGAGGTTGCTTGCGTCGGTCAGTATCTGCAACGAGGGTTGCGGGGGGTAAAAACTCTTCCCTGTGGCCACGTTGAGTGGCGTCGTCCACCACAGCAGTTGGTCCATCAGCTCCGGAGACAGAGTCAACCGTTTGGACTGGCTCTCCTGGAGCGCGTCGAATTCGTGAAGGAGCCATGACTGCAGGGACCGGAACTTCAACTTGGCATGGGGGATCACTGCCGTCGTTGAGGCCATAAGGCCTAGAAGTCTCTGAGCCTTTTTCCCCCGGATGCACGGTTTGGTGTGAAAGTCGCTCACCCCTTGCGCAATGTCCTGCAAGCGTTTCTGGGGGGCGAAGGCTCTGGTAGTAGTGGAGTTGAGTACCGCTCCAATGTACTCGATGCGTTGAGAGGGAATCAACTTCGATTTGGTGAAGTTGATCCTGAGGCCGAGACTCTCCATGAGGCGGACCGACGAGCTGGTGGGGGAGACAATCAACCAGTCGTCGATGTACGGGAAGACCCTGATTCCCCGCTGGCGAAGGTAGGCAGCCACCAGAGCCATGCACTTGGTAAAGACCCACGGCGCCGTGGCCAGACCGAACGGTAGACACCGGTACTGGTACACGGAGTTGCCGATGCGGAATCGGAGGAACCTTCTGTGGTCCTCGAGGATGGAGACATGGAAGTAAGCATCCTTGAGGTCTATGACTATGAACCAGTCCCCTTTGTTGATGAGGGGAAGGACGGTCTGCAGGGTTACCATCCGGAACTTCCTGGTGTGGATGCACTTGTTGAGGCGGCGAAGGTCCAGAATTGGGCGAAGTCCTCCGTCCTTCTTCTGGACCACGAAGTACCTTGAGTAGAAACCGTTGTCCCAGTCAGGCGGCGTTACCCGCTCGATGGCTCCCTTGGACAGAAGAGTTGATATTTCTTCCTCCAAATGGGGGGACGAGGTGGTGAAACGATGTCTTCCTACCTGAGGCACCCGTACGAATTCGATGGCGTAGCCAGAGGATAAGATCTTTAAGACCCACTGGTCGTCCGTGATGCCCGACCACACCTGGAGGAAATTCCAGAGGGGGAGGTACGGGATGTGGAGCGAGAGAGACTCGGCCATCGCAGCTTCAAACACGGGACTTGGACTTCGCGTGGGAATGCTTGCCCTGCCGGTAAGGCTGGTAACGGGACTTGTGCTGGCGCCGTTGCTTGTAGGGGCCAGACCTGGGCTGCTCCAGAGGGCCACCTTGTTGCTGCGGATTACCCTGATACCGCCGCGTGAAAGGTTGGAACCTCGGCCTGGCAGGCGGAGCCGGCGTGGTAAGTCCCAAGAACTTGGCCGTGGAGTTCGTTTGCCGCATTTCGTTCAGGACCTTGTCGGTGTCCTGTCCGAATAGGCCCTGTCCGTCAAACGGAAACTCCTCGATGAGCTTCTTCATCGCATCATCGAGGGAGGTGCCCCTGAGCCAGGCATGACGACAGAGCAAAATAGCGGAGGCCATGTCCTTTGCCGTGTAGTCGTTGATGTGCCTGGCAGTCCTCATTTGCTGCTCCGACAGGAAGTCTCCTTCGGATGCCAGCGCGTCGATCCGCTTCTGGGCTTCGGCGGGCAACGTAGCAGCCACGACCTTCACCTGCTCCCAAAGGTGGGACTGGTATAGGCCCATGGCAGCTGAGTAGTTGGCGGCTCGGAGGAAGAGGGAACCGGTGGCGTAGAACTTACGGCCCACCGCGTCCAGCTTCTTCCCCTTCAGAGTCGAAGGTACCGGAAAGCCACTGGTGGCCGTCCTGTGTTGGAAGGCCTTGACCACCAGCGAGTTTGGCAAGGGGTGGGCTTGCAGGAACTCGACGTTCTCGTCCAGGACTCTGTACATGCCGTCGAGCCTGGACGAAACGGAGTGCGCTGACACTGGCTTCCTCCATGTCGCCTTCGCTGACGTCAACATGGACGGAAGCATGGTGATGTGAACCGGCCGAATCGCTCGTCTGTCCAGTTTGGCGGTCATTTGGTCCTCGCCCTCCAGTGGTGGCTGGTCCACCTTCAGGTTCAGGGCGGTCCCCAAATGCGTCAGCATAGCCGTTAGCGAGCGTTGATCCTCACCACGCGTTGGGTCAACCGCGCCGATGGCTTGGTCCGGCGTCTTTTCGGCGTCGACGTCTCCCTCGTCCTCCTCCGAAGATGCGCTGGAGTCATCGGAGGACGAGAGAGGAACTCTTGCATCCACGTCGGGACCGCGCCAGTACAGCCTGGGCGGGCCGGCGAGATGGGAGTCCACCGCATCGACGTCTGGACCGCACCAAGACGATATGGGTGGGCCAGCGGAGCGGACACTCGACCCTCGTGAGGTCGGTGGGGCCACAGCAGGGCCAACATCCCCGGGGCTTGCGGTGGTCGGTACCGGAGCCGCAGAGGCCGCAGGCATGGAGGTCTTGAACTGGTGGGCAACGTCTTTGCCATGGCCTCAAGCATCCCCTTGAAGAGCTCCATCTGGGATGCATCCACCGCCGATGGTTGCGACGAAACGGTGGCCGATGGAACGGTGGCTGGGAGGATCGGCGACGAAACGGTGGCCGGCATGGTGACTGCCGCCTCGTCGATGGTTGGAGTCCTAGGTCTCGGGGAGACGGATGCCTGCCTCGTGGGCGAACGGTCCCTCACCCGAGGAGGAGATGGGAGAACCTGAAGTGGGCGAGCTGGAGCCCCAGCCCTGCGACCTTTTTCAGGAGATCCCGAGGAAGACCGTCCTCCCCAGATGGAGGACCCGGGCGAAGGACATCTTGCCACCGAGAATGGAGGCGAAGGCCCCGGAGAGACAGGAGTGTGAGGAGTAGGCGGGAGCGATCGCCTCTTCTCCGACCCGTGTTTCCTTTTCTTCTCCCCGTTCTTGTCCTTCTTCTTCCTGATAGAGAGCGTGGAAGAAGAAGCGGGAGGAGGCTGAGAGGCACCAGCAGAGGTAGAGGCAGCCGTGGCGGGAGCCAAAGCGAGCTCCATCAGATGGGCTTTGAGCCGGTTGCTCCGGTTCTGCACTGCAAGGCGGGCAAATTTTTTGCAGTGAGGGCAGGACTGGCTCTGGTGAGACTCTCCCAGGCAAAAAAGGCAAAGGCTATGGCCCTCGGAAGCAGGGAACTTCTTTAGGCAAGCCGAGCACTGCTTGAAGGCTGCAGCCATCAAAGAAAAATTCTTCCAGCGGAAGGTTCTAGAAGACGGGCACCCCGAAGGGCAGGGCAGCCGCCACCCCCTTGAGGGGGGAAACGGTGACCGGAGCGAGTAGGCAACTGAGTCCACCAGAAGGAAGAAACAGCGCCGGGGTGGCAATCCTGCCCGAAGGACAAGATCGCCGAAAAAATTATTGAATTAGCCAAAGACTTTCCCTCAGAAGGGCGAAAAAAATTGAGAAGCTCTCAACGATCGTCCTGCTGCTACGGCGGAAAGAAGAGAACTGAGGTAAAATGGCGCGCGGGCGCCTCAGGGTGGGCGGTACGGTGGGCGGTCTTACCGCCAAAACTTTTGACCCATAGCTTTTCAAGCCACCGATCGGCGTTCTGCGCAGCCGCATAACCCAATAGTGGGGATTCACAAACTATACGAAGAAGAACCAGATTTTCTTCACCCGGGACGTTACTCACGATATCAGGAAAATCTGATTTTTTTTCACCGGGACAATTACCCGCGGTATCAGGAAAATATGATTTTTTTTCACCCTGGACGTTACTCACGGTATCAGGAAAATCAGATTTTTTTTCACCCTAGACCTTACTCACGGTATCAGGAAAATCAGATTTTTTTTCACCCTAGACCTTACTCACGGTATCTGGAAATTTAATTTTTTTCACATTGTACTTTACTCACGGTATCATGAAAATTGGATTTTTTTCACCTGGACTATTAACCACGGTATCATGAAAATCTGTTTTTTTTTCACCCTAAACTTTACTCACGGTATCATGAAAATCTGATTTTTTTCACCCTGGAGTTTACTCACGGTATCAGGAAAATCTGATTTTTTTTCACCTGGACTGTTACCCACGGTATCATGAAAATCTGAGTTTTTTGTCCCTGGACTTTACTCACGGTATCAGGAAAATCTGATTTTTTTTCACCCTGGACTTTATTCACGGTATCATGAACATCTGATTTTTTTTACCCTGGACTTTACTCACGGTATCAGGAAAATTGGAATTTTTTCACCTGGACTATTAAGAACGGTATCATGAAAACCTGATTTTGTTCACCTGGAATATTATGCACGGAATCAGGAAAATCTGATTTTTTTTCACCTGGACTGTTACCCACGGTATCATGAAAATCTGATTTGTTTTTACCCTGGACTTTACTCACGGTATCAGGAAAATCTGATTTTTTTTCACCTGGACTGTTACCCACGGTATCAGGAAAACCAGATTTTCTTCACCCAGGACGTTACTCACGGTATCAGGAAAATCAGATTTTCTTCACCCTGGATGTTATTCACTGTATCAGGAAAATCTGATTTTTTCACCCTGGACTTTACTCACGGTATAAGGAAAATCTGATTTTTTTTCACCCTTGACTTTACTCACGGTATCATGAAAATCTTATTCTTTTTTTACCCTGAACTTTACTCACGGTATCTGGAAAATCTGATTTTTTTTCACCTGGACTGTTACCCACGGTATCATGAAAATCTGATTTTTTTGTCCCTGGACTTTACTCACGGTATCAGGAAAATCTGATTATTTTTTTAACCCTGGACTTTACTCACGGTATCAGGAAAATCTGATTTTTTCACCCTGGACTTTACTCACGGTATAAGGAAAATCTGATTTTTTTTTCACCCTTGACTTTACTCATGGTTTCATGAAAATCTTATTCTTTTTTTACCCTGAACTTTACTCACGGTATCTGGAAATTTAATTTTTTTCACCTGGACTGTTACCCACGGTATCATGAAAACCTGATTTTTTTCACCTGGAACATCACACACGGTATCAGGAAAATCGGATTTTTTTTCACCTGGACTAATTCTAATGGTATCAGGAAAATCAGATTTTTTTTCACCTTGACTAATACCCACACTATCAGGAAAATCAGATTTTTTTTCACCTGGACTATTACCCACGGTATTAGGAAAATCTGTTTTTTTTTCCACCCTGGATGTTATTCACTGTATCAGGAAAATCTGATTTTTTTCACCCTGGACTTTACTCACGGTATAAGGAAAAACTGATTTTTTTTCACCCTGGACTTTACTCACGGTATCTGGAAATTTAATTTTTTTCACCTGGACTGTTACCCACGGTATCATGAAAACCTGATTTTGTTCACCTGGAATATTACCCACGGTATCAGGAAACTCAGATTTTTTTCACCTGGAATATCACACACGGTATCAGGAAAATCGGATTTTTTTTCACCTGGACTAATTCCAATGGTATCAGGAAAATCAGATTTTTGCACCTTGACTAATACCCACATTATCAGGAAAATCCAATTTTTTTCACCTTGACTAATACCCACAGTATCAGGAAAATCGGATTTTTTTCACCTGGACTATTACCCACGGTATTAGGAAAATCTGTTTTTTTTCCACCCTGGACGTTCCTCACGGTATCAGGAAAATCTGATTTTTTTCACCCTGGACTTTACTCACGGTATCATGAAAATCTTATTCTTTTTTTACCCTGGACTTTACCCACGGTATCATGAAAATCTGATTTTTTTTCCCTAGACTTTACTCACGATATCAGGAAAATCTGATTTTTTTCACCTGGAATATTACCCGCCGTATCAGGAAACTCGGATTTTTTTCACCTGGAATATCACACACGGTATCAGGAAAATCGGATTTTTTTTCACCTGGACTAATTCCAACGGTATTAGGAAAATCTGATTTTTTTCACCTTGACTAATACCCACATTATCAGGAAAATCCAATTTTTTTCACCTTGACTAATACCCACAGTATCAGGAAAATCGGATTTTTTTTCACCTGGACTAATACCCGCAGTATCAGGAAAATTGGATTTTCGTCACCTTGACGAATACCCACATTATCAGTTAAATCCAAGCTTTTTTCACCTGGCCTATTACCCATGGTATCAGGAAAATCGGATTTTTTTCACCTGGACTATTACCCACAGTATCAGGAAAATCGGATTTTTTTTTAACCTGGACTAATTCCCACTGGATTAGTAAACTAGGATTTCTTTCACCTGGACTATTACCCACGGTATTTGGAAAATCAGATTTTTTTCACCTGGACAAATAAACACATTATCATGAAAATCCAATTTTTTTCACCTCGAATATTACCCACGGTATCAGGAAAATCGGATTTTTTTCACCTGCACTATTACCCACGGTATAAGGAAAATCGGATTTTTTTCACCTGGACTTTACTCACGGTATCAGGAAAATCTGATTTTTTTCACCTGGACTGTTACCCACGGTATCATGGAAATCTGATTTTTTTTTTTTACCCTGGACTTTACTCACGGTATCATGAAAATCTGATTTTTTTTTTTACCCTGGACTTTACTCACGGTATCAGGAAAATCTGATTTTTTTCACCTGGACTGTTACCCACAGTATCATGAAAATCTGATATATTTTTTACCCTAGACTTTACTCACAAGAAGGGAAGCCTGGTTATAATGGGGGACTTCAATTACCCTCACATAGACTGGGTGAACTGTTGTTCAGCACATGATAAAGAGATAAAGTTCCTAGATATGCTAAATGATTGTTCCCTGGGACAGATGGTTGAAGACCCAACTAGAGGTACAAGAATCCTTGACTTGATCCTGAGTAATACTCAGGATCTGGTGCAAGATGTTAATGTGACTGATCCAATAGGGAACAGTGACCACAACTCAATTATGTTTAACTTGATCATAGACCGCAAGTCACTGATAAAATCTAACACAGAGACCTTAAATTTTCAAAAAGGAAATTTCCCAAAGTTGAGGAAACTAGTAAAAAAGAAGCTGAAAGGGAAAATTGAGAGAGTCCAAACACTCCAAGAGGCATGGAGGCTGTTTACAAAAACAATAACAGAGGCTCAATTGGAATGCATACCCAAAAGGAAAAAGGGCACTGCCAGGTCCAAGAGGACTCCAATGTGGCTTACAGGGGCTGTTTGGGAAGTGATCAAGAGCAAGAGAAGCTCATTTAGAAGATGGAAGGCTTGTCCGAATGAGGACAGCAGGCAAAAGCATAAATTCTGGCAGAACAAATGCAAGGCAACAATCAGGAAAGCAAAGCAAGACTTTGAGGAGCGTATAGCTAAAAATACTCAGAGAAATAACAAAGACTTCTTTAAGTACATTAGAAGTAAGAACCCAACTAGGAAGGCCATTGGACCATTAGATGACAATGGAAGGCAAGGGGTTATTAAAGAGGAAACAGAGATTGCAGAGAGACTCAATGAATTCTTTGCTTCAGTATTCACTGAAGAAGACAGAGGCCACATGCCCAAAACAGAGCCTATCTTTGTAGGGAGGGAAACCGAAGAATTAAGCCAGATAGAAATAACCAGGGAGGAGGTCCTTGCTTGTCTTGTTAAACTAAACACTAACAAATCACCAGGACCAGATGGCATCCATCCACGAGTTCTCAGGGAACTTAAAGATGAAATTGCTGATCTCCTAGCCAAAATATATAATCTTTCCCTCAAATCAGGCTTTGTGCCTGATGACTGGAAGGTAGCGAATGTAACACCAATTTTCAAAAAAGGATCCAGGGGTGATCCAGGGAATTACCGACCTGTCAGTTTGACATGTGTCCCAGGTAAAGTGATGGAAACCATCCTAAAAGATAGAATTAATAGGCACATAGAAGAGAAGGCGCTGCTAAAGGAGAGCCAACATGGCTTTTGCAAGGGCAAATTATGCCTCACTAATCTGTTGGAATTTTTTGAGAGTGTCAACAAGCATGTGGATAAGGGGGATCCAGTTGACATTGTTTATCTGGACTTTCAGAAGGCTTTTGACAAGGTCCCACACCAAAGGCTCTTGAATAAACTTACCAGTCATGGAATAAAGGGACAGGTCTTGTCCTGGATCAGCAACTGGCTAAGGGACAGGAAACAGAGGGTAGCACTAAATGGACACTTCTCCAAGTGGAGGGAAGTAAAGAGTGGGGTCCCCCAAGGTTCAGTACTGGGACCCCTGCTTTTCAACCTCTTCATAAATGATCTAGAGGTAGGAGTAAAAAGCAAGGTAGCCAAATTTGCTGACGACACTAAATTATACAGGGTAGTGAAAACTGTGAGAGATTGTGAGGAGCTCCAGAGGGATCTCTCGACACTGGGGGAGTGGGCAAAACAGTGGCAAATGAGTTTCAACATTAGTAAGTGCAGAGTGATGCATGTTGGGGCAAAGAACCCCAATTACATTTATAAACTGATGAGGTCTGAACTCTCTGCGACAAACCAGGAAAGGGACCTTGGTATCCTGGTGGACAACTCAATGAAGGTGTCAACCCAGTGTGCCTCAGCAGTGAAAAAAGCAAACTCAATGCTAGGGATCATTAGGAAGGGTATAGAAAATAAGTCAGCAAGTGTCATTTTGCCTCTTTATAAATCTATGGTGAGGCCCCATCTGGAATAGTGTGTACAGTTCTGGTCGCCATACCTCCAGAAGGATATTATGGAGCTGGAAAAAGTGCAGAGGAGGGCAACCAGAATGATTAGGGAACTGGAACACCTTCCTTACCATCTGAGGCTGCAACGGTTGGGCCTCTTCACTCTTGAACGACGACGTCTAAGAGGTGACCTGATTGAAGTTTATAAAATCATGCACGGTGTGGACAAAGTAGATAAGGAAAAACTGTTTTCCCTATCGCATAACACTAGAACTAGGGGACACTCCATGAAACTTTTGGGTACTAGTTCTCAAACAAATAAGAGAAAGTACTTTTTCACCCAGAGGATTACTGGTCTATGGAACTCCCTGCCAGAAGAAGTGGTGACAGCTGTCAGTCTTGACAGCTTTAAGAAAGGATTAGACAAGTTCATGGAGGACAAGAGTATCAATGGCTATAATTATGGATACTTAAGGACAACCTCCGGGTTGGAGAGATAGGCAGGATATCTCTCAATATCATTTCCAGGGAATCCTAAACAGGCATCTGCTTGGGAATACCCTGAAGGAAATGGTGAGCCACTGTGTGAGACAGAATGCTGGACTGGATGGGCTGTGGCCTGTTCCAGCAAGGCTGTTCTTATCAGGAAAATCAGATTTTTTTTTCACCTGGACAAATACCCACATTATCATGAAAATCCAATTTTTTTCACCTGGAATATTACCCACGGTATCAGGAAAATTGGATTTTTTTCACCTGGACTATTACCAACAGTATTAGGAAAATCAGATTTTTTCATCTGGACTAATACCCACGGTATCTGTTAAATCGGATTTTTTTTTCACCTGGACTATTTTCTTTCATCTAGACACCCACTGTATTAGGAAAATCGGATTTTTTAATTCCCACAGTATCAAGAAAATCGGATTTTTTTTCACCTGGACTAATACCCACGGTATTAGGAAAATCTGATTGTTTTTTTTCACCTGGACTATTACTCATGTTTTCGGGAAAATCCAATTTTTTTCACCTGGACCCCACAGTATCAGTTAAATTGGATTTTTTTCACCTGGACTATTTTTTTCACCTAGACACCCACGGTATTAGGAAAATCGTTTTTTTTTTTCATCTGGACTAATTCCCATGGTATCAGGAAAATTGGATTTTTTTCACCTGGACCTTTACCCACGGTATCAAGAAAATCGGATTTATTTCACCTGGAATATTACCAATGGTATCAGGAAACTTGGATTTTTTTCACCTGGACTAATACCCATGGTATCAGGAAAATCTGATTGTTTTTTTCACCTGGCCTATTACCCACGGTATCAGGAAAATCTGATTGTTTTTTTTCACGTGGACTATTACTCACGGTATCAGGAAACTTTCTTTTTTTTACTTGGTCTAATACCCACAGTATCAGGAAAGTCGGATTTGTTTTACCTGGACTATTACCCAAGGTATCAGTAACATCGGATTTTTTTCATCTGGACAAATACCCACATTATCATGAAATCCATTTTTTTTCACCTGGACTATTACCCAC
Organism: Bradypodion ventrale; assembly: GCA_035047345.1. Classification (NCBI taxonomy): domain Eukaryota; kingdom Metazoa; phylum Chordata; class Lepidosauria; order Squamata; family Chamaeleonidae; genus Bradypodion; species Bradypodion ventrale. The sequence goes on from JAWDJE010000001.1 coordinate 180,530,167, forward strand.
GGTATCAGGAAAATCTGATTTTTTTCACCTGGACCCACAGTATCAGGAAAATTGGATTTTTGTCAACTGGACTATTACCCATGGTTTCAGGAAACTCGGATTTCTTTTACCTGGACTATTTCCCATGGTATTAGGAAAATCGGATTTTTTCTACCTGGACTAATTCCCACAGTTTCAGGAAAATTGGATTTTTTACACCTGGCCTATTACCCACGGTATCAGGAAACTTGGATTTTTTTCACCTGGACAAATACCCACATTATCAGGAAAATCCAATTTTTTTCACCTGGCTTATTACCCACAGTATCAGGAAACTTGGATTTTTTTCACCTGGACTAATACCCACGGTATCAGGATAATTGGATTTTTTTTACCTGGACTAATACCCACATTATCAGGAAAATCCAATTTTTTTCACCTGTCCTATTACCCACGGTAATAGGACCTGGACTATTTTTTTCACCTAGAGACACCCATGGTATCAGGAAAATCGGATTTTTTTTCACCTGGACTAATTCCCACAGTATCAGGAAAATCAGATTTTTTTCACCTGCACTATTACCCACAGTATCAAGAAAATTGGGTTTTTTTCACCTGGAATATTACCCATGGTATCAGGAAACTTGGATTTTTTTCACCTGGACTAATACCCACAGTATCAGGAAAATCTGATTTTTTTTTTCACCTGGACTATTACTCATGGTTTCAGGAAAATCCGATTTTTTTCACCTGGACAAATACCCACATTATCAGGAAAATCCATTTTTTTTCACCTGGCTTATTACCCACAGTATCAGGAAACTTGGATTTTTTTCACCTGGACTAATACCCACGGTATCAGGATAATTGGATTTTTTTTACCTGGACTAATACCCACATTATCAGGAATATCCAATTTTTTTCACCTGTCCTATTACCCACGGTAATAGGACCTGGACTATTTTTTTCACCTAGAGACACCCATGGTATCAGGAAAATCGGATTTTTTTTCACCTGGACTAATTCCCACAGTATCAGGAAAATCAGATTTTTTTCACCTGCACTATTACCCACAGTATCAAGAAAATTGGGGTTTTTTCACCTGGAATATTACCCATGGTATCAGGAAACTTGGATTTTTTTCACCTGGACTAATACCCACAGTATCAGGAAAATCTGATTGTTTTTTTTCACCTGGACTATTACTCATGGTTTCAGGAAAATCCAATTTTTTTCACCTGGACTAATACCCACGGTATCAGTTAAATCGGATTTTTTTCACCTGGACTTTTACCCACAGTATCAGGAAAATTGGATTTCATTCACCTGGGTTATTACCCATGGTATAAGGAAACTCGGATTTTTTTCACCTGGACTAATACCCACAGAATCAGGATAATCGGATTTTTTTTTCACCTGGACTATTACCCACGGTATTAGGAAAATCGAATTTTTTTTCACCTGGACTAATACACACGGTATCAGTTAAATTGGATTTTTTTCACCTGGACTATTTTTTTCACCTAGACACCCACGGCATTAGGAAAATCGGATTTTTTTCACCTGGACTAATTCCCACGGTATCAGGAAAATCGGATTTTTTTCACCTGGACTAATACACACGGTATCAGTTAAATCGGATTTTTTTCACCTGGACTACTTTTTTCACCTAGACACCCACGGTATTAGGAAAATCGGATTTTTTTTCACCTGCACTATTACCCACGGTATCAAGAAAATCGGATTTTTTTCACCTGGACTATTACCCATGGTATCAGGAAACTTGGATTTTTTTCCCCTGGACTATTACCTACAGTATCAGGAAAACCGGAGATTTTTTCACCTGGACTAATACCCACGGTATCAGGAAAATCTGATTGTTTTTTTCACCTGGACTAATACCCACGGTATCAGGAAAATCTGATTGTTTTTTTCACCTGGACTAATACCCATGGTATCAGGAAACTCCGATACTTCTCACCTTGACTATTTTTACTCACGGTATTAGGAAAATCAGATTTTTTGTTCACCTGGACTAATACACAAGGTATCAGTTAAATCGGATTTTTTTCACCTGGACTTTTTTTTTCACCTAGACACCCACGGTATTAGGAAAATCGGATTTTTTTTCACCTGGACTAATTCCCACGGTATCAGGAAAATCTGATTGTTTTTTTCACCTGGACTATTACTCACGGTTTCAGGAAAATCCAATATTTTTCACCTGGACTAATACCCACGGTATCAGTTAAATCGGATTTTTTTCACCTGCACTATTTTTTTCACCTAGACACCCACGGTATCAGGATAATCTGATTTTTTTTCCTGGACTAATACCCACATTGTCAGAAAAATCAAATTTTTTTCACCTGGACTATTACCCACGGTATCAGTTAAATCGGATTTTTTTCACCTGGACTATTACCTACCATATTAGGAAAATTGGATTTTATTCACCTGGACTATTACCCATGGTATCAGGAAAATCCTTTTTTTTTCACCTGGCTTATTACCCACAGTATCAGGAAAATCGGTTTTGTTTTTCACCTAGACTAATTCCCACAGTTTCAGGAAAATTGGATTTTTTACACCTGGCCTATTACCCACGGTGTCAGGAAAATTGAATTTTTTCACCTGGACTATTTTTACCCACGGTATTAGGAAAATCAGATTTTTTTCACCTGGCCTATTACCCACAGTATCAGTAAAATCGGATTTTTTTCACCTGGACTATTCCCCACGGTATTAGGAAAATCAGATTGTTTTCACCTGGACTAATACCCATGGTATCAGTTAAATCGGATTTTTTTCACCTGGCCTATTACCCACGGTATAAGGAAAATCGGATTTTTTTTTTCACCTGGACTATCTCCCACACTATCAGGAAACTCAGATTTTTTTCACCTGGACTATTATCCACGGTATTAGGAAAATCAGATTGTTTTCACCTGGACTAATACCCACGGTATCAGGAAACTTGGATTTTTTTTCACCTGCACTATTACCCACGGTATCAAGAAAATCTGATTGTTTTTTTCACCTGGACTATTACTCACGGTTTCAGGAAAATCCAATTTTTTTCACCTGGACTAATACCCATGGTATCAGTTAAATCGGATTTTTTTCACCTGGACTATTACCCACCGTATCAGTTAAATTGGATTTTATTCACCTGGACTATTACCCATGGTATAAGGAAACTAGGATTTTTTTCACCTGGACTATTCCCCACGGTATTGGGAAAATCAGATTTTTTTCATCTGGACTAATACACACGGTATCAGTTAAATCGGATTTTTTTCACCTGGACTATTTTTTTCACCTAGACACCCACGGTATTAGGAAAATCCAATTTTTTTCACCTGGACTATTACCTACGGTATCAGTTAAATCGGATTTTTTTTCACCTGGACTATTACCCACCATATCAGGAAAATTGGATTTTATTCACCTGGACTATTACCCACGGTACCAGGAAAATCGGATTTTTTTCACCTGGACTAATACCCACATTATCAGGAAAATCCAATTTTTTCACCTGGCTTATTACCCACAGTATCAGGAAAATCGGTTTTGTTTTTCACCTGGACTAATTCTCACAGTTTCAGGAAAATTGGATTTTTTACACCTGGCCTATTACCCACGGTGTCAGGAAAATCGAATTTTTTCACCTGGACTATTTTTACCCACGGTATTAGGAAAATCAGATTTTTTTCACCTGGACTAATACTCACGGTGTCAGGAAAATCGGATTTTTTTCACCTGGACTATTTTTACCCACGGTATTAGGAAAATCAGATTTTTTTTCACCTGGCCTATTACCCACGGTATCAGTAAAATTGCATTTTTTTTCGCCTGGACTATTATCCACGGTATCAGTTAAATCAGATTTTTTTCACCTGGACTATTTTTTTCACCTAGACACCCATGGTATTAGGAAAATCGGATTTTTTTTCACCTGGACTAATTCCCACGGTATCAGGAAAATCGGATTTTTTTCACCTGCACTATTACCCATGGTATCAAGAAAATTGGATTTTTTTCACCTGGAATATTACCCATGGTATCAGGTAACTTGGATTTTTTTTTCACCTGCACTAATACCCACGGTATCAGGAAAATCTGATTGTTTTTTTCACCTGGACTATTACTCACGGTTTCAGGAAAATCCAATTTTTTTCACCTGGACTAATACCCATGGTATCAGTTAAATCGGATTTTTTTCACCTGGTCTATTACCCAACGTATCAGGAAAATTGGATTTTATTCACCTGGTCTATTACCCATGGTATAAGGAAACTCGGATTTTTTTCACCTGGACTAATACCCACGGTATCAGGATAATTGGATTTTTTTTCACCTGGACTATTACCCACGGTATTGGGAAAATCGGATTTTTTTCACCTGGACTAATACACACGGTATCAGTTAAATCGGATTTTTTTCACCTGGACTATTTTTTTTCACCTAGACACCCACGGTATTAGGAAAATCCAATTTTTTTCACCTTGATTAATACCCACGGTATCAAGAAAATCAGATTTTTTTTCCACCTGGACTATTACCCACCGTATCAGGAAAATTGGATTTTATTCACCTGGACTATTACCCATGGTATCAGGAAACTTGGATTTTTTTCTCCTGGACTATTCCCCACGGTTTCAGGAAAATCCTTTTTTTTTTCACCTGGACTATTACCCACGGTATTGGGAAAATCGGATTTTTTTTCACCTGGACTATTTTTTTCACCTAGACACCCATGGTATTAGGAACATCCAATTTTTTTCACCTGGACTAATACCCATGGTATCAGTTAAATCAGATTGTTTTCACCTGGACTATTACCCACCGTATCAGGAAAATTGGATTTTATTCACCTGGACTATTATCCACGGTATTAGGAAAATCAGATTGTTTTCACCTGGACTAATACCCACGGTATCAGGAAACTTGGATTTTTTTCACCTGCACTATTACCCACGGTATCAAGAAAATCTGATTGTTTTTTTCACCTGGACTATTACTCACGGTTTCAGGAAAATCCAATTTTTTTCACCTGGACTAATACCCATGGTATCAGTTAAATCGGATTTTTTTCACCTGGACTATTACCCACCGTATCAGTTAAATTGGATTTTATTCACCTGGACTATTACCCATGGTATAAGGAAACTAGGATTTTTTTCACCTGGACTATTCCCCACGGTATTGGGAAAATCAGATTTTTTTCATCTGGACTAATACACACGGTATCAGTTAAATCGGATTTTTTTCACCTGGACTATTTTTTTCACCTAGACACCCACGGTATTAGGAAAATCCAATTTTTTTCACCTGGACTATTACCTACGGTATCAGTTAAATCGGATTTTTTTTCACCTGGACTATTACCCACCATATCAGGAAAATTGGATTTTATTCACCTGGACTATTACCCACGGTACCAGGAAAATCGGATTTTTTTCACCTGGACTAATACCCACATTATCAGGAAAATCCAATTTTTTCACCTGGCTTATTACCCACAGTATCAGGAAAATCGGTTTTGTTTTTCACCTGGACTAATTCTCACAGTTTCAGGAAAATTGGATTTTTTACACCTGGCCTATTACCCACGGTGTCAGGAAAATCGAATTTTTTCACCTGGACTATTTTTACCCACGGTATTAGGAAAATCAGATTTTTTTCACCTGGACTAATACTCACGGTGTCAGGAAAATCGGATTTTTTTCACCTGGACTATTTTTACCCACGGTATTAGGAAAATCAGATTTTTTTTCACCTGGCCTATTACCCACGGTATCAGTAAAATTGCATTTTTTTTCGCCTGGACTATTATCCACGGTATCAGTTAAATCAGATTTTTTTCACCTGGACTATTTTTTTCACCTAGACACCCATGGTATTAGGAAAATCGGATTTTTTTTCACCTGGACTAATTCCCACGGTATCAGGAAAATCGGATTTTTTTCACCTGCACTATTACCCATGGTATCAAGAAAATTGGATTTTTTTCACCTGGAATATTACCCATGGTATCAGGTAACTTGGATTTTTTTTTCACCTGCACTAATACCCACGGTATCAGGAAAATCTGATTGTTTTTTTCACCTGGACTATTACTCACGGTTTCAGGAAAATCCAATTTTTTTCACCTGGACTAATACCCATGGTATCAGTTAAATCGGATTTTTTTCACCTGGTCTATTACCCAACGTATCAGGAAAATTGGATTTTATTCACCTGGTCTATTACCCATGGTATAAGGAAACTCGGATTTTTTTCACCTGGACTAATACCCACGGTATCAGGATAATTGGATTTTTTTTCACCTGGACTATTACCCACGGTATTGGAAAAATCGGATTTTTTTCACCTGGACTAATACACACGGTATCAGTTAAATCGGATTTTTTTCACCTGGACTATTTTTTTTCACCTAGACACCCACGGTATTAGGAAAATCCAATTTTTTTCACCTTGATTAATACCCACGGTATCAAGAAAATCAGATTTTTTTTCCACCTGGACTATTACCCACCGTATCAGGAAAATTGGATTTTATTCACCTGGACTATTACCCATGGTATCAGGAAACTTGGATTTTTTTCTCCTGGACTATTCCCCACGGTTTCAGGAAAATCCTTTTTTTTTTCACCTGGACTATTACCCACGGTATTGGGAAAATCGGATTTTTTTTCACCTGGACTATTTTTTTCACCTAGACACCCATGGTATTAGGAACATCCAATTTTTTTCACCTGGACTAATACCCATGGTATCAGTTAAATCAGATTGTTTTCACCTGGACTATTACCCACCGTATCAGGAAAATTGGATTTTATTCACCTGGACTATTACCCACGGTATCAGGAAATTCGGAGTTTTTTCACCTGGACTATTACCCACGGTACCAGGAAAATCGGGGGTTTTTCACCTGGACTATTACCCACATTATCAGGAAAATTCATTTTTTTTTACCTGGCCTATTACCCACGGTATCAGGAAAATCGGATTTCTTTTTTCACCTGGACTAATTCCCACGGTATTAGGAAAATCAGATTGTTTTCACCTGGACTAATACCCACGGTATCAGTTAAATCGGATTGTTTTTCACCTGGACTATTACCCATGGTATCAGGAAACTTGGATTTTTTTCACCTGGACTATTCCCCATGGTATTAGGAAAATCAGATTGGTTTCACCTGGACTAATACCCATGGTATCAGTTAAATTGGATTTTTTTCACCTGGAATATTACCCATGGTATCAGGAAACTTGGATTTTTTTCACCTGGACTAATACCCACAGTATCAGGAAAACCGGAGATTTTTTCACCTGGACTAATACCCACGGTATCAGGAAAATATGATTGTTTTTTTCACCTGGACTATTACTCACAGTATCAGGAAAATCAGAGTTTTTTTTCACCTGGACTAATACCCACGGTATCAGGAAAATCTGATTGTTTTTTTCACTTGGACTATTACTCACAGTATCAGGAAACTTGGATTTTTTTCACCTGGACTATTACCCACGATATCAGGAAAATCAGATTTATTTTTCACCTGGACTACTCCCCACGATAGCAGGAAAATCAGATTTTTTTCACCTGGAATATTACCCATGGTATCAGGAAACTTGGATTTTTTTTCACCTGGACTATTACCCATGGTATCAGGAAACTTGGATTTTTTTCTCCTGGACTATTACCCATGGTATCAGGAAAATCGGAGTTTTTTTCACCTGGACTAATACCCATGGTATCAGGAAAATCTGATTGTTTTTTTCATTTGGACTATTACTCACAGTATTAGGAAACTTGGATTTTTTTCACCTGGACTAATACCCATGGTATCAGTTAAATCGGATTTTTTTCACCTGGACTATTACCCACCGTATCAGTTAAATTGGATTTTATTCACCTGGACTATTACCCATGGTATAAGGAAACTAGGATTTTTTTCACCTGGACTATTCCCCACGGTATTGGGAAAATCAGATTTTTTTCATCTGGAATAATACACACGGTATCAGTTAAATCGGATTTTTTTTCACCTGGACTAGTTTTTTTCACCTAGACACCCACGGTATTAGGAAAATCCAAGTTTTTTTCACCTGGACTATTACCCACGGTATCAGTTAAATCGGATTTTTTTCACCTGGACTATTACCCACCATATCAGGAAAATTGGATTTTATTCACCTGGACTATTACCCACGGTACCAGGAAAATCAGATTTTTTTCACCTGGACTATTACCCACATTATCAGGAAAATCCAATTTTTTTCACCTGGCTTATTACCCACAGTATCAGGAAACTTGGATTTTTTTTTCACCTGGACTAATACCCACGGTATCAGGATAATCGGATTTTTTTTACCTGGACTAATACCCACATTATCAGGAAAATCCAATTTTTTTCACCTGGCTTATTACCCACAGTATCAGGAAAATCGGTTTTGTTTTTCACCTGGACTAATTCCCACAGTTTCAGGAAAATTGGATTTTTTACACCTGGCCTATTACCCACGGTGTCAGGAAAATCGAATTTTTTCACCTGGACTATTTTAACCCACGGTATTAGGAAAATCTGATTTTTTTTCACCTGGACTAATACTCACGGTGTCAGGAAAATCGGATTTTTTTCACCTGGACTATTTTTACCCACGGTATTAGGAAAATCAGATATATTTTTTTCACCTGGCCTATTACCCACGGTATCAGTAAAATTGCAATTTTTTCACCTGGACTATTATCCACGGTATCAGTTAAATCAGATTTTTTTCACCTGGACTATTTTTTTCACCTAGACACCCATGGTATTAGGAAAATCGGATTTTTTTTCACCTGGACTAATTCCCACGGTATCAGGAAAATCGGATTTTTTTCACCTGCACTATTACCCATGGTATCAAGAAAATTGGATTTTTTTCACCTGGAATATTACCCATGGTATCAGGTAACTTGGATTTTTTTTCACCTGCACTAATACCCACGGTATCAGGAAAATCTGATTGTTTTTTTCACCTGGACTATTACTCACGGTATCAGTTAAATCAGATTTTTTTCACCTGGACTAATACCCACCGTATCAGGAAAATTGGATTTTATTCACCTGGTCTATTACCCATGGTATAAGGAAACTCGGATTTTTTTCACCTGGACTAATACCCACAGTATCAGGATAATCGGATTTTTTTTCACCTGGACTATTACCCACGGTATTGGGAAAACCGGATTTTTTTTACCTGGACTAATACACACGGTATCAGTTAAATCAGATTTTTTTCACCTGGACTATTTTTTTCACCTAGACACCCATGGTATTAGGAACATCCAATTTTTTTCACCTGGACTAATACCCACGGTATCAGTTAAATCAGATTGTTTTCACCTGGACTATTACCCACCGTATCAGGAAAATTGGATTTTATTCACCTGGACTATTACCCACAGTATCAGGAAAATCGGAGTTTTTTCACCTGGACTATTACCCACGGTACCAGGAAAATCGGGGTTTTTTCACCTGGACTATTACCCACATTATCAGGAAAATTCATTTTTTTTACCTGGCCTATTACCCACGGTATCAGGAAAATCGGATTTCTTTTTCACCTGGACTAATTCCCACGGTATTAGGAAAATCAGATTGTTTTCACCTGGACTAATACCCACGGTATCAGTTAAATCGGATTTTTTTCACCTGGACTATTACCCACCGTATCAGTTAAATTGGATTTTTGTCACCTGGACTATTACCCACGGTATCAGGAAAATCTGCGTTTTTTTCACCTGGACTAATACCCACGGTATCAGGAAAATCTGATTTTTTTTTCACTTGGACTATTACTCACAGTATCAGGAAAATCGGATTTTTTTTCACCTGGACTATTACCCACGGTATCAGGAAAATTGGATTTTTTTTCACCTGGACTGTTACCCACGGTATCAGGAAAATCGGATTTCTTTTTTCACCTGGACTAATTCCCACAGTATCAGGAAACTCAGATTTTTTTTCACCTGGACTATTACCCACAGTATTAGGAAAAGCAGATTTTTTTCACCTGGACTAATACCCACGGTATCAGGAAAATCCAATGTTTTTTCACCTGGCCTATTACCCACAGTATCAGTAAAATCGGATTTTTTTCACCTGGACTATTCCCCACGGTATTAGGAAAATCAGATTGGTTTCACCTGGACTAATACCCACGGTATCAGTTAAATCGGATTTTTTTCACCTGAAATATTACCCATGGTATCAGGAAACTTGGATTTTTTTCTCCTGGACTATTACCCACGGTATCAGGAAAATCGGAGTTTTTTTCACCTGGACTAATACCCACAGTATCAGGAAAATCTGATTTTTTTTTCACTTGGACTATTACTCACAGTATCAGGAAACTTGGATTTTTTTCACCTGGACTATTACCTACAGTATCAGGAAAACCGGAGATTTTTTCACCTGGAATATTACCCATGGTATCAGGAAACTTGGATTTTTTTTCACCTGGACTATTACCCATGGTATCAGGAAACTTGGATTTTTTTCTCCTGGACTATTACCCATGGTATCAGGAAAATCGGAGTTTTTTTCACCTGGACTAATACCCACAGTATCAGGAAAATCTGATTGTTTTTTTCACTTGGACTATTACTCACAGTATCAGGAAACTTGGATTTTTTTCACCTGGACTATTACCTACGGTATCAGGAAAACCGGAGATTTTTTCACCTGGACTAATACCCACGGTATCAGGAAAATATGATTGTTTTTTTCACTTGGACTATTACTCACAGTATCAGGAAACTTGGATTTTTTTTTCACCTGGACTATTACCCACGATATCAGGAAAATCAGATTTTTTTTTCACCTGGAATATTACCCATGGTATCAGAAAACTTGGATTTTTTTTCACCTGGACTATTACCCATGGTATCAGGAAACTTGGATTTTTTTCTCCTGGACTATTACCCATGGTATCAGGAAAATCGGAGTTTTTTTCACCTGGACTAATACCCACAGTATCAGGAAAATCTGATTGTTTTTTTCACTTGGACTATTACTCACAGTATCAGGAAACTTGGATTTTTTTCACCTGGACTATTACCTACGGTATCAGGAAAACTGGAGATTTTTTCACCTGGACTAATACCCACTGTATCAGGGAAATCTGATTGTTTTTTTCACTTGGACTATTACTCACAGTATCAGGAAACTTGGATTTTTTTTCACCTGGACTATTACCCACGGTATCAGGAAAATCGGAGTTTTTTTCACCTGGACTAATACCCACGGTATCAGGAAAATCTGATTGTTTTTTTCACTTGGACTATTACTCATAGTATCAGGAAAATCAGAGTTTTTTTCACCTGGACTATTACTCACAGTATCAGGAAAATCAGACTTTTTTCACGTGGACTATTATCCACCGTATCTGGAAACTTGGATTTTTTTCACCTGGACTATTACCCACGGTATCAGGTAAACCGGATTTTTTTTCACCAGGACTATTACCCCATACCTGTCAAGTTTTGGATTCGGAAATAAGGGAAACTTCCTGGCAAATACAGGATTCTTGACAGGGGGAAATTTCCCGGCAAATACAGGATACTTTACAGGTGGGAAATTTCCCAGCAAGTACAGTATACTTGATGCGGGGAAATTTCCCAGGAAATACAGGATACTTGACAGGGGGAATACAAAAAGTCCCCACCACCTTCTCTCTCCCTTTCCACAAGCGAGAAGCCACAAATAGTGACCTCTGGTGGCTGGAAAAAACATACTGCAGCTCCAGTCAGGATTTTTTACTAAAAAAATAAGGGGAAATAAGAGGAAATTAATAAAACGGGATGGGGCAGGAAGAGGGGTAAAAATAAGGGGTTTTCCCGGGGAAAATGGGATAGTTGATGGTTATGTACAGGATACTTGACTGGGGAAAATTTCCTGGCAAATACAGGATACTTGACAGGGGGGAAATTTCCTGGTAAATACAGGATACTTGACAGGGGGAAATTTCCTGGCAAATACAGGTTACTTGTCAGGGGGGAAATTTCCCAGCAAATACAGGATACTTGTCAGGGGGGAAATTTCCTGGCAAATACAGGATACTTGATAGGGGGAAATATCCTGGCAAATACAGGATACTTGACAGGGGAAAATTTCCCGGCAAATACAGGATACTTAACGGGGGGAAATTTCCTGGTAAATACAGGATACTTGACAGGGGGAAATTTCCCGGCAAATACAGGATTCTTGACAGGGGGAAAATTTCCTGGCAAATACAGGATACTTGATAGAAGGGAAATTTCCTGGCAAATACAGGGTACTTGACAGAAGGGAAATTTCCTGGCAAATACAGGATGCTTGACAGAAAGGAAATTTCCCGGCAAATACACGATACTTGACAGCTGGACCATTAGGAAAGCTGAGCGCAGAAAAATAGATGCCTTTGAAATGTGGTGTTAGAACTATGTCAATCCTTGAAAAAATCAACCATGACTGCTCATTAAAGGCCAAATAGTAAAGATGACGCTAACGTAGTTTGGACATCAAATGAGAAGAGAGGATTCACTTGAGAAAGCCTTGATGCTGGGAAAGGTGGAGGACAAAAGAAGGGGATGGCCAAAAATAAAATGGCTAGATGGTATTGTAGATGTAATGGGCACAAAGCTGTGCGGGCCAAAAATCCCTTTCCCCATCTTCTTGGGGGATTTTTGTTTTGCTTTCTTTCCTTTTTTACTCAGTGATTTAAGTGACTAAGATCCTGACTGGGAGGCAGAAGGTCAGCAGTTCGATTCCTGAGTACTGCAGGACGAAATGAGCTCCCGTCTTTGTCCCAGTTCCTGCCATCCTAGCAGTTTGAAAGCAAGAAATTGCAAGTAGATAAATAGGGACCACTTTGGTGGGAAGGTAACAGCATTCCGTGTGCTCTGGTGTCTAGTCATACCTGCCACATGACCACGGAAATGTCTGCAGACTCAGACAACGCTGGCTCTTTGGCTTTGAAATAGAGATGAGCACTGAACCCTAGAGTCGGATACAACTGGCTTTCAAGCAAGGAAAACCTTTACCTTTCTCATTTTTAATTATTTTTTTCCTGGGAAGCAAAGAAAGTGCAGAATAGTAAACCAGCACCCTAGGGTTACTCTCCCTCTCCCCCCACTGATTTGCCCCCTCTCTCTCCCTCACTGATTTGCCCCCTCTCTCTCCCCCCACACACTGATTTCCCCCCCACTGATTTGCCCCTTTCCCCCCCAATGGTTTGCCCCCTCTCTCTCCCACTGATTTGCCCCCCCTCTCTTTGTCCCCCCACTGATTTGCCCCCTCTCTCCCCCACACTGATTTGCCCCCTCTCTCCCCCCCCTGATTTGCCCCTCTCTCCCCCCCCCCCACTGATTTGCCCCTGCATATATGAAATATATCGTTCACCTAGAGTAGACTCAGCAGCAGCAAAAATGAAGCTTCCCCATGACCATGTGGCTGACAGGGAAGGGAAACAGAAACTACAAAAAGTCCCCACCACCTTCTCTCTCTCTCTCCCTTTCCACAAGCGAAAAGCCACAAACATCGACCTCTGGTGGCTGGAAAAACATACTGCAGCTCCAGTCAGGATTTTTTAATTAAAAAATAAGGGAAAATAAGGGAAAATTAATAAAACGGGATGGGGCGGGAAGAAGGGTAAAAATAAGGGGTTTTCCCAGGAAAAATGGGATAGTTGACAGGTATGCTTTCTGGTCCTGAGCCCTTTTGGCATGCAAAGTTCTCATCGGCCCCAGGCCAGTATTGATGAAACTGTTGCCCTTTATCAAGATGGATTCAAGTAATATTTAATCCACTTGGGGACCATCACCCTTCCCTGTGGACTTTGGCACCTAAGCCATTAGTTCTCAGGGTGGTCAGGTTAGTTAACTGCCGCCTGACATTTGGCATTGAATCACTGACAGTATATTCTACTCTATTACCATAGCAGGATAACCTGGCCAGACTTACTTGCCCATGCCAGTATCCTATAAATCAAGAGACCGTTCTGTGATGCTTGTCTGAAATAATTGTAGAGTTGGAAGTCTCATTGTTTACTATGGGCTCCTACCCAATGTGGGGAAATTGCAAAGCCTCCTCCGTCCTCTAAGTTTACTCCTTGTATTGTAACTGAATCAAGGTGATGAAGGGCCCACTGATTTTACATGGGTTTATTTTGCTTGACAATTCTGAAAGCCATGCAATCAAAATGAAGAAAATTTAGTAAATGAGAAATAATGGAAGAACTACAGGTATATGACCCTAGCTTCAAATGTAAGAAAACAATGTATCTTCAGTAAGAAGAAATATAGCACCACCCTATGGACATCATTGTAGTCGCAAGCTTGAGGGCCTTAAATTTACTGAAGCTCTTCCAAGATTATCCCATGTAATTTGGAATGAAAAGAATATATGCAGCAATGTACAAAATATTGTGTGTGGAATAGTGTACAGTTCAGATGATTGCCCTTTAAATGGAATGTAGCAAAGTCAAAGGAAATGTCAACTAATACAACCAAAATGATCAAAGGGCTGGAGCAAATGTGAAGAAAGGTTAAAAGTTTGTGCTTTTTTTGCACATGAATGTGGGTTGAGGTGTAACACAAGCATATGAAATTATGCAAAGTGGGTAGAAGTATCCTCTCCTTCTCTCACAATTTATACAGCCAGAAGAAAGTGAAATGGAAGTATTTCATCACCCAGCTGAAACTATGAAGCCTGCTACTGCAAGAAGTAGGCGGGCTACCTGCTAAAATAACTTTAAAAGGGGATTGGATAAATTGCTGCTCAAGATTTAGGAGCACTCCATATGAGATACTTGATTCTTTAGATGGAGCACCATTCCATCTTGGACCAATTCCACACTACTTTCCCAACCAGAAGATTTCAAATCTATACAACCCTCTTCTATTATCTCTCTCATTTCCCTTCTCCCCAAAGATAGGTAAAGATAAAGGTTTCCTGTGCTTAAAAGCCATTCGCATCTGACTCTAGTGGCAGTGCTCATCTCTGTTTACTGATCTCCATTTACTCAAAGAGCCAGCATTGTTTGTGACTGCAGACATTTCTGTGGTCATGTGGAAGGCATGACTAGACATCAAAGTCCACAGAATGCTGTTATATTCCCACTGAAGCGGTACCCATTTATCTACTTGCAATTTTTTACTTTCAAACTGCTAGGTTGTCAGGAGCTGGGACAGACCATGGGTGCTCACTCTGTTGCACAGTACTTGGGTCTTGAACTGCTGACCTGTCGCATTCTAACCACCAGGCTACCATGGGCCCTAAGATACTTGTTCATTATTTCTGCTCCCTGTCATGATCTCAGGTTGTCAGCTTGTTACTAAAAAACTGCAATCTTTCTCATATCTCAGATTCATCTCTCAAATTCCTTGGGAAGAGGGAAGAACACTCCAGTCATTGAAGCTTCTAGAAGTTTCTAGAAGATTGCCCAAGTTAGGGGATTTTCCATTACATAATGCATTCCTAGGGGTGGCAGGAGTTGCTCTTTTCCCTATATAAGGAGTCATTTTCAGACCCCAAATCGGTTCTCTAACCTCTGGCTACCTAGCTCCGTTAGCTGAACTCAAATTCCCTGGAGGGAATTAAAATCATCCCTGACAAGATCAGTGCATTGAAGAGAGAAACGGATCTTTATTAACTTCTCTTTTTCTTTCTACAGGAATTATATTATGCTTTGCTTTTATGGAATTGCATCTTGGAAAATAAAGCTCTTTGTGAGTTTTAATATCTACTGAGTACATGTCTATTTATCAGGCATATCCAGGTACTATTGCTCTCTGCTTTACACGCTACCAACTAAAGAACCACAGACTCCCTGTGGAACGCAGTGACCCAGGTTCTGGAAGGAGAGGTGACAAAAGGCTGTTGAGGGAGTGTGTGGAGTAAAGGAAAATTGAACAGCCTATTGATCGTAACCAGCCTCTCGAACCCACAGCAAGGGTCTAGCCCACGATACTCCCTCCTTGGGGTAACAAGAAAAAGCAGATGGGCTCTGTGTCATCTGAATATTGATATCACTTCAGCCTAAAACTCTGGATGACTCCATCCCAAAGTTTCACATAGATAATAAAAGTTATGAGGACAAGACAAAGCTATGAGATACACCAATATTCAAGTGCCAAGATGGAAAAGGACTGGAGTCACTGCAACACATTATTGGCAGTTGCATTACACTTCCCCATCCATCCCCTGGCATAACTCACCCCCGAAAATAGGCCTTTCCCAAACTAAGGCCAGAGGCCAAATTGACTAATGTGTCCTTGGCAATATATATTCATCTTGTAATTCACACTTTAATTCAGATCACGATAGGAGTAATTGTATAGAACAGGCCTATGTCGGCTAAACTTTTAAGAGTGCTGCATATCTTCTCTGAGTTTAGAACACTAGATGGATATACAGTGAGTTCTGGTGCCTCTTCCAGCACAATGTTCTAGAATTCACTGTTGAGGTACCACGTTCTTTTCTCTAGAACAGTGACCATGCTGGCTGAAGGATTCTGGGAATTGTGCTCCAAAAAAGTAGCATTTCCAATCTATCTCTTCTGTTTCTGCATTCATTGTCTAACTGTTCATGCTAATTTCCTTATTCCTGGAATTAAATTTCTGAAATAATGATTTTGTCTATAGAAGCAACGTATCCCCAAGAACAAATTGTTTCCACATTTGGCAAATAAGCTTGCTTTTGTTTTGTAAATGTTTACTTTGGAGATCAGATTAATTTGTCAGGATATCTGCTGTCTCAAGCACATAGCACTAAAAGATTTGCATGCCTTGAGGAATAACATGATCATAAGAGAAAATATCAATTTGCCTCAATATGATTTGGTCCTCAACATTTTTTAATAGCAAACACCACTGAGGCCTAGACAATCTCAGCTAAACTCCATATTACAGAGATTTTACTATACCACCACACACCAAAAGGAAAAAGAGACAAAACATTTTGTCCACACTTTCAGGGATACAACACTCTTTCACTCAAAACATCCAAAATTAAAAGAGTTGAGATATGCTATTTAATTTCTATAGTAAACATGAATGTGTATACCTCATTTTTAAACAGCTTGTTCCTTTGATAATATTAGGCCATGAGCCTACTTAAAGCCTCACTGAATCTTGTGGGGTTTACTTCCAAGCAGACATATAGAGCAAGGATTCTCAACCTGTGGCCTGTGGGCCGGATGCGACCCACGGCACCATTTCATGTGGCCCACCAACACCTCCACCATACTAGGAAGTGCCATGTGGTGGAGAAAGGGCAAAATGGCTGTCCAGGCTCCTGAAGCTGTGTGAGGGAGCATGACCTGGCCCCCATCTTTAAAAGGTTGACATAGAGGATCATACTGCCATTCAGTCTGATAACATACACCACACTCCATATGCTAAGAACCAGTCTGTTGAAAGTAATGGGTCGACAAGTTGATTTTATCTCTTAACACATTATTGCCATCATGGAGCTGGCAGTGAAAATTGTCCTTACTTTTCTCAATTGTCCAATATAATCCTGTTGCTCATACAATGAAAGCAGACCATGGGAAGCAGATTCTTTTACTTATGATCAAAACTGATTTGCTGCCTGATACTCTGTGTTAGATCTGAGAGTAGTTTTCCTGATACATTTCATTTTAAATTTTTTTCCAAATGAAATTCTATATGACTGCTAACACACTGGCAGACTAGAAACCAAATAGAAGTGTAAGCAAGAGAGAGAGAGAGAGAGATTGGTTGCTCAAATGCAAAATAGAAGATGATAGCTGGAAGCAAAGAGTCACTCTGAAGTAGTGGAAAGAGGGATGGATCAATAGCTTCAAGTCCCCATTCAGCCAATGAAATTCACTGGGGGTTTCCTAATGATAGTAACTACACCTTATATCTGAAATACCTCAAAAAACCTATTAGAGGGGGGGCGTGGCTAAGATGATGCCTGGTTAACACATACATTGCTTTGCTCGTGCCGAGAATGGGACTTTAAAGTGGCTAAATAACAAAAAATTGGAACCGACTTGCTAGAGAGTTTATTTCTGGAGCCTGGGAGTCTTTTGAAGTGAGTTTATTTTCACCGGAGACGGAGTTCGAGGAGCGGGCCGCGAGGGAAGCGCAGCGTCGGCTGTGCTGAGCTCGCAGCTCGGGTCGGACGGGCTTCTGGCGATTTTTAAAAGTGAAATGGGCTTTGGAGCTTTGGAACTTTAAGAGAGAGAAAAGGAAAAATAAAGTTAAAGAGGACGCTGACGGCGGTGAACAGGGTCTTGGTGCCGGACAATTGAGAGGGCACAGTAAGTGTGGAGGGAAGGAGGAGGGATAAGCCTGGTAATGGAGGGCAAAGCCAGGAAGGAGTAATGGCGGTGAGGAAGAACAGAAACGAAAGTTAAAAGTTTTGAGGACAGCTGAGAGGAGAGGAGTGGTTTAGTGTCTTGCACGGAAGACAAAGAAGGAGTCGCAGGAAGGACTAACACTGGTTTATTCATTGATGGTCAGCATGAACATGTGGTAATGGCGGAGGTACATCTGATTATATACAGTATTGCAACCATTTGAATCTTGTAGCACGGTAGCTCATTGGCTGCTCCCGGCGGGGCGTCGTCCTGAGTCACGCCCCCCTTCTGTAGTTCTTCTTCTGTACTTCTTGATCATGCGGGGAAGTTCCCGCGGCTGTCCGTGATTTGGGGAATGTGAACCATGTGAGTTGAACGCTCGCAGCTGCCCTCTATGGGCGGCTTGCTCGCGTTTCTTAACAGCTGAGATACATTGTGATTACATTCATATATTTAAAGTAACATTGTACATGCATACATAACATCCCTCCTCCCTAGGATGGGACGAAGTCCCTCAACCATTGTGGCTTGCCGCACGTGCGCCTGGGCGTGTGGTCGCTTGGCCTAGTACAGGGGAGCCAGAGGCTCCTGGTTCCGCGGAGCCCTGCCCTGCAATGGAAAGGGAGGACTCATTAGTGGCTCGGTGTGGCGTCTGCGGTAACCTTGCATTGGGGGACGGGAATGGAATGAACAGTTGGGAAGTGAATCCCTGCCTACCATTCGAGGAGCTTGGGGACCCCCCCAGAACGAATCTCGGGACCGATGAAGAGGCCCTCGTGGCCTCGCCACCCCCCGTTACCTGCCCGGGAGTTCTAGAGACTGTGGTGGGCGGACTCGCTCCTGTTGCCTGTCCTGGGGGTGTCGGTCTCCGGGGAGCTGGAGCTATGGTATATTGTAAAACAAAAGGGCTGGGGGGACTGGAAGTACCAGGGGTTGAACTGAAACCCCTCTTCTCGCTAGGACGGGTGGGGGACCACTCCGCTACACCCCCCTGGTACTGCAACTCATAATCATCATCAAACTGATCCCTCTCTTTCAAAGTATCCTCCGTGTCTCCCCCTTGGGTAATGCGGGTGGGGGAGGACCCTAACGCTGATTCCCCCTCACTGGTGACTCGCCTTCTGAGTTGATCGGCATGCCTTCTCCAGAGTAGACCTGAACTAGTCTCGACCCTGTAGGATACCGGCCCCGTTTGCTCAACAATTGTCCCTGGTACCCACGCCGGCCCTGAGGCCGTGTAGTTCCTGCAGTGAACCGGGTCCCCTACCGAAAAACTTTTGGAGCTCTCTCCCCCTATGCTTATATTTCTCCCTTCATCCTCCACCCTGGACGGATCCATCCGGTCAAAAAGTGTTACCGGATGCCTCCTCATGAGGAGTTCGGCTGGGGAAAAACCTGAAGCTAGGGGGGTTGTCCTGTAGCAGATGAGGAACTGGCACAGATGCAGGTTCAACTCACCGGGACCCATGCGCCGCAGTGCGTCTTTCGTAGTGCGCACTTGGCGCTCTACCTGACCGTTTGTGGCGGGGTGAAACGGGGCAGCGGTTATGTGCCTGATGGCGTTCCTCTCCATAAACGTCTTGAACTCTGCCGACGTGAAGGTACTCGCGTTATCGCTAACAAGGACGTCTGGCAGGCCGAAGCAGGCAAAAAGCTTGTGCAACTGTTTAATGGTTGCAGCAGAGGAAGTGCTGTTCATGGGGATTACCTCCAACCACTTGGAGTAGGAATCGACTACCAGTAGAAACATGGACCCGCGGAAAGGGCCAGCGAAGTCGACATGGATCCGGGACCATGGCCCGCGGGCCGTATCCCATTCCCTATGGGGCAACCGGGACTCCTCGGGCCGAGAGCTCTGGCAGCTCTCGCACGTGCCCACTAAGCGTTCTATGTCCCCGTCTATCTGGGGCCACCAAAAGAAACTCCTGGCCAGAGCCTTGGAGCGCACGATCCCGGGGTGGCTGGTATGCAGTAGCCTCAGCACCTTGGCCCTCAGCTTCTCTGGGATAACCACCCGCTGGCCCCAGAGTAAGCAGCCCCTTTCCAGAGAAAGCTCTACTCTGCGCCTGAAAAACGGCTTGAAATGTTCCTCGGGGGGAGAGGTGGGCCACCCTTTCCTAACCCAGGAACTAACTTGGGCCAGGATCTTGTCGGCCGCCGTGGCCTTGGCGAGGTCGGCCGGCACAATTGGGGGTGAGTCGAGGGACTCAATCAGTAGGACTTGGTGTTCCTGCTCTACCTCGCACGTGGGGTCCCCTAAACTAGGGAGAGGGGATCGGGACAGGGCGTCCGCATGGGAGATCTCCTTCCCTGGGCGATAGACCAGCTCATATTGGTAGGCGTTGAGAAAAATGGCCCAACGCAGCATCCTGGGGGATAGAATTTGCGGGGTTGGTTTGCCAATAGTAAAGATCCCCAGAAGCGGCTTGTGATCCGTCACTACCGTAAACTCGCGGCCGTATAGGAAATCGTGGAACTTTTTTGTTCCCGCGATTATGGCTAGGGCTTCCCTATCTGTTTGCGCGTAATTGCACTCGGCCTTCGAGAGGGACCTTGAATAGTATGCCACCGGGGCTTCCCTCCCGCTCTCCAACACGTGGCACAGGACCGCCCCCACCCCCACCGGGGACGCATCACAGACTAGTACCGCTGGTTTTTTCGGATCAAAGTGGGTCAGGACAGCATCCGAAGATAGGAGTGACTTAAGCTCTTTGAATGCTCTCTCCTGCTTGTCCCCCCACCGCCAAACCGCATCCTTCTTAAGTAACGCGTGCAGTGGCTCCGCGATTGATGCCTTCCGCGGCAGGAAGGAGTGATAGAAATTAAGGAGACCTAGAAATGACTGCAGCTCCGGTTTCGCGGTGGGGCGAGGGGCGTCTCTCACGGCCGCAACCTTGGACTCGGAGGGTTTGATTCCATCCAGGGTTACCTTAAACCCTAGAAACTCAACCTCCCTCACAAAGAATACGCACTTGTCCCTCCTCAATCGGAGTCCTGCTCTCTCGAACACTGAGAGAACCCCATCTAGCCTCTTTGCTAACTCTAGTTCGCTCCCCGCTGTTATCAACACGTCGTCGAAGTATGGGAGGACGCCTGGAAGCCCCTTTAAAAGGCGTTCCACGAGGGACTGGAAAATTCCGGGGGCCGAATTCACGCCAAACTGAAGGCGCGTTACCTTAAACGCCCCCTTGTGCGTTACGATCGTTTGCGCGGCGGCAGCAGCCGGGGTTACAGAGAGCTGCTGATACGCCTGGGCCAGATCTAGCTTGGCGAAACACCTCCCCCCATGTAACGTGGCCAGCAAGTGGCTGACCACTGGCACCGGGTATGCATTTGGCCGAATGGCCTTATTTATCGTACATTTATAGTCCGCACAAATCCTGACCTCCCCATTTGACTTGAGGGCTGTAACAATCGGCGTTTCCCACTCCGCCGAGTCAACTGGAACCAAAATCCCCTGCCCCACCAATTTATCCAGTTCCGCCTCAATCTTGTCCTTGAGGGCGAAGGGCACTCTCCTTGGCTTGAGGCGGATGGGCCGGATTTCTGGGTCCAGCTCAAAGGAAACCGGGGGGCCCTTGTATTTCCCGAGCCCCTTCTTGAAAACATCCGGGTGTGCGTCGCACACGTCCCGCATTGGGTCAGTCTCGATGGCGTTAATGCCGGACAGTTCGATCCCCAGGGGAGCAAACCACTGCGTTCCCAAAAGGCAGCACCTCCCCCCCTTGAGGACTACTAGGGGCAGTTTCTCGGAGTAGTTCTTGAACTTCACCTTGAAGTTCCCCACCCCCAACACCGGGATCCCATTTCCCTGCACGTCCCGTAGACTGGATCTCATGGCCCGCAGTTTGGGCCGCTTCTCTGGGGGAATGCGCATAAACTCTTTTTGGGACAGGATGGAATAAGATGACCCCGAGTCTATCTCCATCCTCACTGGGACCCCCTGCAACAGTACCTCTATGAAAAACCGCCGGTGCTCCAGGCCCACGCGGTTCACGCCTTCCTCGCTGTAGCCGGCTGAGACCTTCCTGGTGCCGGCCGCCTTTCGTTGGTGCGTCTGGGGATGGCTGGAACTGCCCTTGTCCTCGACTCGCCCACGCCTGCATACTCGGGCGATGTGTCCTTTTCGGCCGCAGTTGTGGCACTCGGCCTTTCGGAATGGGCACCTCGTGCGGTCGTGGGCCGCCCCACAACCGTCGCAGCGGCGGTCCTGCCGTTCACGGGTCTGCCGCCTCTCGCCTCGCTTCTTGATCCTCTGGACATCGTCGTCCTCGCTGGAGTAGGGGTCCGCGGTAGTGGACGACTCCTCGGACGACATTGGTGCGCCGGCGGGCGGCTTGGGGGCCCGCCAGGCCATCTTCGCTGGTTTCCGCCGGGCCACCTGTACTGGTGACTTGGCCCTCTCGGACGTGGCCCCTCGGGACTTGAACAGCCGGACTCCGCTCCTGGCCTCCTCGGCTGCTTGGGCCTCCAGCAGTACCTCATTGAACGTGAGGCGATGGTCGCGGGTCATGAGCCTCTGCTGAAGCTCCTCGTCCCTCAAACCACACAGCATGCGGTCACGGAGGGCCTGGTCTAGGTCGTCCCACTGGCAATGCACCGCTGCAAGCCTGAGGGCCGCCGCGTAGGTGGACACGGATTCGCCCGGGCGCTGGTCTCGCCTGTGGAACGCGACCCGGGCTGGGAAGATCGAGACGGGCAGCTGGAAATGCTCACGCAGTCTCTCCAGGATACGGTCGATGGGCACCTCGTCCACCTTCCGGGGGGCCACCAGGGTCATCAGGATCCGCAGCATGGCCGGCCCCACCTGAGCCAGGAAGTGGGAGTGCATCTTCGCGGCGGCGGCGACGCCTGCAGCTTCCATGGCATGCCGAAACTGGCACTCGTAGAGCTCCCATTGTTCAGGCTCGCTGACATCGAACTGGTACGGCTTGACCTTGGGATTCGCCATCGATCCCACCTTCGTCGCCAATTTAGTGTCTTGCACGGAAGACAAAGAAGGAGTCGCAGGAAGGTCTAACACTGGTTTATTCATTGATGGTCAGCATGAACATGTGGTAATGGCGGAGGTACATCTCATTATATACAGTATTGCAACCATTTGAATCTTGTAGCACGGTAGCTCATTGGCTGCTCCCGGCGGGGCGTTGTCCTGAGACACGCCCCCCTTCTGTAGTTCTTCTTCTGTACTTCTTGATCATGCGGGGAAGTTCCCGCGGCTGTCCGTGATTTGGGGAATGTGAACCATGTGAGTTGAACGCTCGCAGCTGCCCTCTATGGGCGGCTTGCTCGCGTTTCTTAACAGCTGAGATACATTGTGATTACATTCATATATTTAAAGTAATATTGTACATGCATACATAACAAGTGGAGAGTGTGAAGCGATGGTGGAATGGCTGGAATGCTGAAATTGAGGTTGGAAACGGAGGTCGGAGAGGGGGAAGGTGAAGATTTCAACAGAGCTGAGATGGAATAAGGAAGAGACCGTTTGGAAGGCGCGGAACACGGCTGGTGTGCCTGGGAGATTGGAGGAGAGACCGGGTTCGGGAGCCGCCAATGTGGCTGGATGTATAAATATTCCTTCTTTCATCTGTGTGGGGATGCAGTCGGGTTTTCTGGAGTGAAGGAAATTTAGCTGCTTCTCATCTTTTTTTCCCCTGCCCGTTAACGCTTGGAGTTTGGCTAAGTTACTCTGTGGCTCTGCTTTTTTTTTCCTCTTTTTTCCCCACTTCCTTTGGACATCGTGGATATAAAGTAGTTGGTCTTCCTCTTTGGATATAACAGTACAGTACATCTGAGTGATTTGAAGAGCTTTTTTTTTCTTTCTTCAGTTGGAGTGGGGTTTGGTTGTTTGCGGGGGGAAATACTAAAGCAAGCTGGGGGAAAATCAGAGTGAAGTGCTTGTTGGGTATAAAAGTGTTTTTGGCTCTGGGTGCTTTGTTTGAAGACTTTATAACCAAAATGGAGAAGAGAAAAGAAGATGAGATTGTAAGACCAAAAAAGACTGATGCAAGAAAAGAGGAGAAGAAAGCGCCATGTGCTGATGCATCTTTATCATCTGCAACAGCAGCAGTAGAGCAGACGGGAGTAATGGACCAAACCCAAATTTTGGTAGAGCTGGGGAAGTTGTTTTAAAAAATTGATAAGATGGATGAAACGACTACGAAAGGATTCAGAGAAATGAGGGATGTGAGAGTGAAAGATAAGGAGGAGTTAATGGGTAGCCATAAGAAACTTGTTGGTATGTTTACTGATTTTTCTATAAAAGCGGAAGCTAATAGTCAGAAAGTGGATAAAGTTCTGAATCTGGTGCAAAAGGATATGAAATTAATGCAGAATGATATGAAAGGGCTTCATGAGGAACATAAAGAGGTTAAACTGAAAGTGGAGGGTTTTGGGAAGAAATTGGATCTGATGGAAGAGGTGATGAGAAAACAGAATGTGGTCATGAGAAATTTGTCGGAGAAAATGCCAGATAAGCTAAAAGAAAGAATAGTGGGTTGGCTGAATAATTTGAACATGGGGGAAAATTTTTGTAAATGAAGATATTGCAAGTGTTTTTAGATTGGGCCCAAGGAAGGGGAGAAAAGTCCAAAGGAATGTGTTGATTAAATTTGCAAATTGGGCGGATAAGTTGAAGGTGATGGTGTTTATAAAACAAGCTGGGTCTGGCGTTTTAAAAATTGATGGTTGTGATGTTGAGGTTTATAACAACATATCTGTTGAGGAACGGGTATGGTGCTATAAGATGAAACCTGTGACACAATTATTAAGAGAACATGAAATTGTTTATCATTGGAAGTTTCCTCAACAGCTCAGATTCTTTTATGAAAAAAATGCATACAATAGATATTGAAATGGACTCATTAGATTATCTGTGCCAGATAGGATTGGTTAAAACAGCATCTCGAGAGTGGCAAGCCTTGAGGAAGGCCTTGCTTGAAGTGGGGGGTACACAAAGAGAGTCAGGGATCGAACAAGAGAAGGGGGCCACAGGAGGAGCAGAGGAGGAGGAGGAGGGACAGGTGGCGGAGGTGCCAGGGTGAGGCAGGGTACTAGAGAGGGGGATTAGACGGGTAAGGGAAAGATGAGGGGCTTTAATTAGGTTAGATTTTGAAGAGGAGAGTTGGCGCTAGAGCTTTAATTAGAATGCACATCTTATATGTCTCCCCCCTCCCCCCTTTGAAGAATAAGGGCCACTTTTTGGTAAGAAGAGTGGGGAGGGCAATTTTGAATGTTAAATGTATTTTGATTGGTTTTTTTAAAGAAAAAATGTAGTTATATGTATGGTGAAGATAATTACACAAAAAGAGCCTGTGGTGGTCAAAACACAAGGATGTTACATAAATTATGAGGACTTTTAAAGTATTGACGTGGAATGTGAAAGGTATGGGCAGCCAAATGAAGAGAAGGAGGTTGGAATTTGCTCTGAGGAAAGATAGGCCAGACATAGTCTTTCTCCAGGAAACACATCAAAAAACAGAGAACACAAATAAGATTTATTTGGGTTGGATGCAGATTTATGAAAAGTCCAATGGAACCTCTAAAGCAAGGGGGGTGGCAGTCTTGATTTCGAAGAGACTTGGCTTTGAGATGTTAAAGAGTATTTCCGATCCAGATGGCAGATATTTAATAGTTATAGGGAAAATAAAGGATGAAGAGATAACGTTGGTAAATATATACGCCCCGAATGATCATCAAGAAGAATTTTTAAATAAAGTATTGGGTATATTGGAAAAAGAGAGATTAGTTAATATGATTGTGGCAGGAGATTTTAATTTGATAAGGGCCCCGGAGGACTGTACTAATGTAGCTAGAGCTGGAAGACCAGTCAAAATGAAGATACTAGATAAATGGATGAAGTGTTTGGGATTAAAAAAATGTTTGGAGGGAAATTAAGGGACAAGAGAGGGCTTATACTTATTTTTCACAGGTGCATAATACATACTCCAGAATTGACTATATCATGGCCACAGAAAATTTGATTAAAAATGTAGATGATGTAGAAATCGGGATTTTTAAGGAATCTGATCATGCAAAACTCTGGATGGAATTGAGACTTGATGGGGGGAAAAGGATAGGAGGAATTGGAGATATGATGAAAAATTATTTTATGATCAAAAGAGTAAAGAAAAGATAATTGAAAATTGGAATGAAAGTTGGGCCTGGAATGATAATGGAGAGGTTAGCTATAATGTGGTTTGGGATACCATGAAGTCGGTATTTAGAAGGGAATGCATTAGGTTGGCTAGTATTAAAAATAAACAACGTAGAGACAAACAGTCTGAGATAGAGAACGAGATTAAGCATTTGCAAGAGGAACATATAAAGACCAATAGTAAAAAAGCATTTGATAAAATTCAAAGGTTAAAGTCAGAGTTGATAGGAAAAGATATGCAGAAGGTAAAACAAGATCTATTATATTTGAAGAGAGAGTATTTTGAATATAGTAATAGGAATTCTAAATTATTGGCAAGAGCTGCTAAAGAAAAGAGGACAAAAAGAGAGATTGGAATTTTGATAAATAAATTAGGGGTGAGATGTAATAAGGCTAGTGATAAGATTGAGATTGTAAAAGATTTCTATCAGAGTTTGTATACTAAAAGAGATATCAATATAGAAAAGTTGAGGGAACAGTTAGAAAAACAGGTGCAAATAAAAATAGAATTGGAACATAAAAATAGAATGGAGGAGCGAATAACGGAAAAAGAGGTAAAAGATACAATAGCCAACCTGAAGCTAGGTAAATCCCCGGGTGAGGATGGGCTGACAGCAGATTTTTATAAGGAATTTAAAGATAGTGTAGTTCCAAGATCAGTGAAATTGTTTAACTATATATTGGATGGGGGAAAGATACCGACATCATGGAACAGAACTATAATTGTTTTGCTGCCAAAGCCTGGAAAGGATGTTGGAAAAGTGGAATCTTATAGGCTTATTTCTCTGATAAATCAAGACGCTAAGATATTTACAGCAATAATAGCAAAAAGATTAAATGGGTTCATGGGCAATTATATAAAGGAGGATCAAGCAGGATTTTTGAAAGGACGTCATATGTCTGATTTAATTAGGAGGGTTCTGGACTTGATTGACATAGCAGGGCATACAAAAGAGAAAGTTGGATTATTGTCATTAGATATATTTAAGGCTTTTGATTCTTTGCAATGGGTTACAATTAAAGAGATAATTCGATGTTATGGATTTGGAGATAGATTTTGTAACATGATAGATCAGTTATATCAATTTGGATTTGCAAAAGTCAGGGTCAATGATGAAAATACAGGAGAGATAAGATTAGAAGCAGGTACAAGACAGGGTTGCCCATTATCCCCAGTATTGTTTATAATGGCAATGGAGTTGTTAGCGAACATTATAAGAGGGGATAAAGGCATTGAAGGGATGGCTGGAAATAAAATAAGTTTGTATGCAGATGATACTTTGATAATAATGAAGCATCCTAGAAAGGCATTGGAAAAAATACAAGGACATCTAAAAGATTTTGAAGAGATAACAGGTCTGAGAATCAATTGGGATAAATCAGAAATGATAGCCTGTAATGTTGAGAAGGAGGAACAAGAGAGAATTAAGGCTAAATTTAAAATTCAAGTTAAAGAATGTTTGAGATATTTAGGAATAAGTATCTCAAATAAAATTGAGGACCTTAAGCGATTAAATTATGATAAACAGAAAAAAGAAATTAAAGAGAAAATAGAATTGTATAAAAAATCAAATTGTCATGGTTTGGTAGGATAGCGTTAACTAAAATGATGTTGTTGCCAAAAATAAATTTTTTATTTGATGCATTGCCGATTAGGTTGTTTGATAAGGAAATTAAAGATTTTCAAAACATAATAAATAATTATTGTAATGCAGGAAAAAAGCCTAGAATTGCTAAGATTTTTTTGGTATTTATCTCAGAAAGAAGGAGGATTGGAAATACCTAATTTAAGGAATTATTGTAGAGCTTTCCAAATTAAGAATATTATAAAACTTTTAGAAAGGGAGAAGGTTGTCTGGGAAGAAATAGAGATGGAGTTAAAAATGGGTAAAGGGGTATTTCTAGGCGACAAGAAAGGGAAAATTGGTGTTAAAAATAGAATGATGAAAACAATGTTGGATGTTTGGAACAAGGTCAAAAAGAAATTGAGTCCAGAACTATCTCCTATAATAGAATTAGATGATATCAAAAGTTTTCCGATACAATTAGATAATAGTTTAAAGATGGTACTGGAAAGGAAAAATGTTTCTTTGTTGAAGGACTGGGTTCGTGCCTGTAAAGATAGCGAGAATAAAGCAGTAATTTATTCACAGTTTAATCTGAACTGGCTTCAGAAGGTAATGTTGGATAGATGGACTGATAAATACAAGGAAAAAGGTAGTTTAGAGAGGGATAAAACAGAATTTGAGCAACTGTTGTTAAAAATACGAAAAGGAGATATGGGATTAAAGGGTATATTAAGCAGGATTTATAAAATTTTAAATAATGCAGGCAAACCTACCAGAAACTTTGAAGTCATGCTGGGAACAGGATTTGAACATAAAAATTCAGGAAAAAATTTGGAAAGATAAGTGGGGGAAAAGATATATGAGAACTATGTCGGTAAGAATGAAAGAGCATAATTACAAAATGTTATGGAAGTGGTATTTGACTCCTGAGAGATTATTTCAAATGGACAATGCTAAAAGTAAAATGTGTTGGAAATGTAAAAACTCTTTAGGAACATATGAACATATGTGGAATTGTAAAGTGGTAAAAGATTTTGGGGGAAAATTGAGAAGGAAATATGTGATATTATGGGGGTAGAATGTGAATTGAATTTAAATATGGTGCTGTTAACAGATGTCGAGAATTTGAAAGTAAATGAAGACAATAAGGAACTAATAGCTATTATCCTGATATCAGCTAGAATGTGTATTGCAAGGAGCTGGAAACTTGATAGAGTTCTAAAAGTAGAGGAATGGTATAAAGAGATGTGGGATCTTGCATTGAATGACAAACTGACATGGGAGATAAATAAATATAAGGGAAAAATTAAAGAAAACAGATTTTGGAAAATTTGGCAACCTTTTGTGGAATACTCATTGAATGGAGATCAGAGCAATAGCCTTGTACCAGATTATATATATTTTTGGAAATGGTAAAAAAGGCAATATCCCGGAGGCTCTTATAACTTGTAAATACACAGGGTGATTATTAGTGTTTATGTTATGTTTAATGTAATTGGATTCGATAAAAATTGAATATGTTTTTTTTCTTTTAAATTATGTGTTCTCTTTTCTGTATTTTCTTCTTTTTTGTAATGTTTATCTTTTTATATTCAATAAAAATTTATTTTTTAAAAAAACCAACCTATTAGAGTTGTTAAAAGCTGTCACATAGCACAACACATGACCACACAAGCAGTTAGAAGATGCAGCTCTGCTCCAGAAGAGGGCAGTAGTAAACCATGTAAAACAAAATTTGGGGAAACTCAACTTAGTAATAAAGTTAGTTATAAATTTAAGCTTAACTTGCAATGCCATAGGAGCACATATTGAAATCCCTTCTTGGCAATGTAAACTATTTCAGAAGTTCATATTTATTGTAGTGTTTTGTTTAACATCATGGATTACACAGGTCTGCAACCAAAAAAACTGCATAGGATTTATTTTGCTGTTTCTTATAGATTTTTACTTAGCGAAACCAAGAAAAATACTTTACAAATTCCATCTCATCAAGTTTTCTTGCAAAACTCGTGTTTTAGTTTAATTAAGTGTGAAGTTTGCCTTTAAACCAAAATCTGATACAGTATCCTATTCTTGATTTGAAAAACCCTATCCAAAAATTATTTCTTACTTTCATTTAATATTTATTAGAGCTCGAATCAAGAATAATGCAAAGAGAAAATCAGAGGAATGGTGTGTGTGTGTGGGGGGGGTAGTCAGCAGGTTCGCACCAGTTCACCAGAACCGGTAGCAGAAATTCTGGCTGGCCGCACCCATCCATGTTTTGAAATAAAGTAGTCCTAATTTGGGTGCAACGCAGAGCTTTCCCCGGCCACACCCACAGTGTGGTAGTAAAAACATTTGGAGCCCACCACTGGGCATACTGTAGGTTTAGTAGTGTGAGGAAGCTCAGATGATCATGTCCCAACAGGTTTATTTTGTTTGTAGCGAAAGGTGAACATTTATATTTATATTTATATTTATATTTATATTTATATTTATATTTATATTTATATTTATATTTATATTTATATTTATATTTATATTTATATTTATATATCTCCTTCCTCGCCCTGAACTCAAGGCACTTCACATGTCATAAGATATACACAGGGCCCTAATGGCTCCTCTTCTGCCCACCCAGGCCTTGGGTGGGCAAGAGTCCTGGGGGGGGGGGTGGCACTGCAGATATAAAAGCTGCCTCTTCCCCCTCAACAGCTCCTCTTCTGCCCACCCAGGCCTTGGGTGGGCAAGAGTTCCAGGGGTGGGAGCGATGTAGATGTAAAATCCACCTCTTCCCCCTCAACAGCTCCACTTCTGCCCACCCAAGCCTTGGTTGGGCGAGAGTCCCAGGGGTTGGGCGGCGCAGATATAAAATATGCCTCTTCCCCCTCAACAGCTCCTCTTCTGCCCACCCAGGCCTTGGTTGGGCAAGAGTCCCGGGGTGGGGGGGTGGCACAGATGGGCAGCGCAGATATAAAACATGCCTCTTCCCCCTCAACAGCTCCTCTTCTGCCCACCCAGGCCTTGGTTGGGCAAGAGTCCCGGGGTGGGGGGTGGTGCAGATGTAAAAGCCACCTCTTCCACCTCAATGGCTCCTCTTCCTTTGAATTCCAGGGATTAATGTCTGTTTTAATTCCTTTTTGTCGTTAGGGCGTGTATTGTAGGATTTACTTGTTTTATGATTCTTCTTTAGATAGGGATTTTAATATTGTTTTTAGTTTTGATGTCTTTTGGGGTTTATTATGATATGGGACTTTCTTTGTAAGCCGCCCTGAGTGGTGTTTACACCAATAGGGCGGGGTATTAAATATATAAATAAATGTTATCTTGGGTATTATAAATGAGTATAAACATGCCTACTGTCAGATTTGATCATGTTTCAACATGCTAAATAAGTTCAGGATCTTGGTTGCTGTATGAGCCACACTCAGTTTACATCCTGCATTCAAACGTGATTGTGCTCATTTTTAGTTCTGTATTATGGCTCCAAGAGGTTGTTGTAGGAATCGGGGCCGCTAGGACGGCCGTTGGGTCCCGGAGGAGACTGATCAAGTAATGATACGAGGCAATATGGAGCGAGATCAGATCAGTGGTTTATTGAGGGAAAAGATCATCATATATAGATCAGAAGGCAATGCAGGAAAGAATCGTCATCTGACAGAAAATCACATCACCCATTTACTCGGGTTAATGGGAAATCTCTCTTGGGGAAGTTAATTAACTCGGGCAAACACTGACAGGGGAAAACCATTGTCTGAGGCTTACACCAGGGTAAATATGGCTTCTATTTGCACCAAGGATTACGCTTAACTGCGAGTGAGTGATTGCCTAATGGATAACGGAGGTTAGAGATCTGCTCTCTCAGCAGAATCGCTGGTCAGGTCAGATGTGGGTGAATCCAACCCTTATGATTTATACTATTAATCCGCTCCCCCAATTTCTGGGCCCGCAGAGCCCACGGACCAGGAGCCTTCTCGACCAGAGTGGCCTCTGCCAGCCATCGCGTCATGCCAATTGTGCTCGCGGAATCCACATCTCCCCTTTTTCTATTGTTTAGGAACCTGACAAGCGACTCTGCGCAAGAGGGGCGTCAGCTGATGTGCGGGAATGACGCTTCGGGGTTCCCCCCACAGGGGACACCTTGATAATAGTGAGGGAATACATTGCATGAAACAGCATCCTGCTATGCCTAGTATAATCACCCCCACAATTACTTTGAGCGTCGTCTGGAGCCACCCCCACGGAAGCCATGACCACAAGGAACTCCACCAATCCCATATCGAACCCTGCTTAATGTTTTTGACTAGGGTGTGGAGGTCCGTGAGCTGGCTCTGGACCTTGCGTGAGTTGTCAGTGAGGTTGAAGCAACACATGCCGTGGACAGATTCGCAACCCAAATGATGTAACAACAAAAGATAGTCTATAGCTGCTCGATTGTCAAGAATGGCATGGCAAAGCTCTGCCTGCTCCTGGTTGAGCAGCGCTATCGCCGAGGAGGTATGGTTAATGGCTTTTGCTAAACCGCAAGCCAATTGACCAATTCTCCGAGCGTTGCCGACGGCTAAGCCTGGCACGCCAAGTATGCTGACTGCCAATGAGACGTATTCAGCTGGACTAAGAACCCTAATGTTGCTATCACATGAGCTGTCTAACTGGGTGGCACGAGTGTGTCGTATGGGTGAGGAAAAATCTGAAACATTTGTGCTTGGAACAATCATATCCTTAGTGGGGAGTAACAGTGTCAAACGACTGATACAACATGTGGAATCTGATACATTTGCGGGAATGTAGTTCCAAGTGTACTGATTACATGTAAAGAACCATCCTGAAGGTAGGGTAACATGAACATACATTGAACCAAGTGTCTCTGGTTTATCACAAGTCCAGTTGCTGCTGCCGACTTCGAGGCAGCGACGCCGAGTTCAGCCGACTGCAGAGCAGCCGGTCATTCGAGCACAAGTAGAGTTCGGACTGACCGCCACTCGAGGAGTGTGAAGAGTGGCTGCATCAGCCGGCAAAGTCATTGTCAGCCGCATTTCCCAGCGGGCATATTCTGAGGAACTTGCTGGGTTGTATGGGCCGAAAAGCCATTTCACTAGCCAGTCGCCATCCCTGGGGTGCGTGCCTGGAGTGTGGCACACTGGGATGAGACAGGTGCTCAAGATTGAGGCAGAATCAATGTCCTGCTTCAGGCAAAAATCGGACTGGTTGACGAGACCCGCCAACCTTTCCCATATGTTGTAATGCATCCGAGCAGAGAGGTCTCCGCCTGGCATCAAATCGTTGGCCTTTAGTGAGGCGGCCTGAACGCCTCCCCCCGCAAATAGGGAGAGGGTCAGGATGATGGTGACTGCCATGGAGTTGGCATGAATCTGGGCAAAGAGTGCAGCTACGAGGTTCTCCGGTGTCAGCTCTCTCTCCTCGCGCTGGATGGCGTCCTGGGCCTCATGGCAGAGGGCCTTGACCATCCCCCAGGTGATCTTCGGTGCTGTCATCTGCAACCGCTGTCTCTCCCGCCGGGTCCCCTCGGTCAGGGTGAGGGCCTCCATCTCCGGGATCGGACTCGGGTCGGCCTGGGTCCACGCCATGTGGTTCCAAGTGAGGCTTAACACACCGAGCTGGAATCCAGATGACACCTGTAGGAGACATAACTGCAGCATACCCTCTTCCCCAGGTTACGAGTGGCGCCGGGCCCCTCCAGGAAGGGTCCGGTGGCACCCGGTATCGGACTATCGGTCGCGGGAGAGCTTCCAAATGGCGGAAGTGTTTCTCCTGCGGTGTGCAATCCGAAAAAACATTAAGGTGATTGTAAGTGAACAATACCTTATTCAGACAATGCTGTGCCTGACCCTGTGACTTGGGGAGGGCTGGTGGCTCCCCCCCTTTCTGTTTGTTTGTCAATATAGGACTTGAGTGTCTGATTGACCCGTTCCACAATCGCTTGCCCCTGCGGATTGTAAGGAACGCCAAAAGTATGCTTAATGTCCCAGGTGGCCATGAAGTTAGCCAACTGCCTAGAGCTGTAGGACGGGTCATTATCGGTTTTCACGTGCCGTGGTTTGCCCATGGCCGCGAAGCAGGAAAGGAGGTGCTGCTCCACGTGGGAAGCTGTCTCCCCTTTCTGCGCCGTTGCCCACACGAATTGTGAAAAAGTATCAATGCAAACGTGCATGTACTGCCATCTGCCAAACTGCGGAACATGCGTGACATCCATCTGCCACACCTGGTTAGCCTCTGTCCCTCGTGGGTTGACCCCCCACGAGGGCCCCCCCGGTGCCCCTGCACAATGCTGGCAAGAGCGAACTATGCCTTGGGCTTGAGAAAGTGGCAGATTGAACTGTCTGGCGAGCGCTTTGGCATTTTGGTGAAAGAATGCATGACTCTGAATTGGAGTAGTGAAAACACCTAACACTGAACATTGCTGAATTTCCTTTGCCGCCGCATCTGCTCTGCTATTGCCCGCGGAAATCGGACCCGGTAGGTCTTGGTGACTTCGGATGTGGGCAATATAGAGCGCTTCCGTGCGGTTTCGCAAATGAAATTGAGCTGTGAGGAACAAACTCAGCAAATTTTTGTCTATCGCGGGAGTGATGTATGCTCCCGGTAGACTGTGAAGCAAATTCCTAACATACTGACTGTCAGTAATGATGTTTAGGCGCTCTTTGGTGAAGGTGCGCAAGGCAAGGTTCACCGCTGCCAACTCTGCCCGCTGCGCGGACTTCTGTGGAAGAGTTAACAGCGTGCGCCAAGCCTGGCCCTCCTGCCAAGTCAAGACCCCATATGTGCGACCCCCATCCGTAAAAACTGTCCTGGCCCCCTGAAGCGGAACCAGCGAGAGCAATTCGAACAAGCTGACTGTCTGCGTTTGAAGCGAGACAAGTCTGGGGTCTTTCGGCAAGTGGTATGCCAAGCATCTGGTGAATCCCTCCAAGGCAATTGGAAGCGAGTCACCGAGCTGCATCAACTGCTGAACCTGCTCTTTGGTAAATGGGACCACGATTTTTGCTAAGTCGTGCCCTGAGATGTCCCTAGCTCTCAGCCTTCTGCGGTAAACCACCGCGGAGACCAATTCCTGGGGAGGAACGATGTTTCGGAAAGAGGTGTTCGGCAAATACACCCATTCCACGATACTCGCCCCTTTCTCGGAATCCACTCCTAGGGCTCCGGTGAACATGGATCCTGCCCGAACGATGTACAAGTTCAGGATCGGAGCATATGGCCCCTGAGCAATCCTGTCCACCCACCTTTGGCTGAGAATTTGGTTGACTTTCTCGAGAGCCAAGCGTGCCTCTCGAGGAATTTGTATCCAGTCTGCTGGCTGCTTACCTAATGTGAGCAGCGAGAAGAGCGGCTTCAAAAGATCCATATCCAATCGGAAATACGGTCTGGCCCAATTAATGTTTCCTAAAACCTGCTGCAATTCTACCAGGGTGACTGAGTCCTTCAAGTTGATTTGGGGCAAAACCGGTGCTGCGAAAGAGCGGAGAAGCCGATGACCCAAGTATGAGAAGGGCTCGGTTCTCTGCACTTTCTCCGGGGCAATGAGTAACCCTTTCTCCCCCAGGCTGGCCTGGAGGTCTGTAAACATTTCGCTGCTGAGTCGCGGCACTGCGACCAAGATATCATCCATGAAATGGTATACTAAGGCTGTGGGATGAAGGTTTCGAAACTTTGCCAGTGCGTTGTGAACATAAATTTGGCACAGGGTGGGCGAATTGAGCATGCCCTGTGGCAAAAATTTTCACGCGTAACGCTGTGTGGGCTCACTGTGGTTCACAACCGGCACCGTAAAGGCGAACCTTTCCCTGTCACTGGGGTCTAAGGGAATGGTGTAAAAGCAATCCTTGAGATCTACAACTAGGATCTCCCACCCCTCGGGAATCATATTCGGATTTGGGATGCCGCATTGAAGCGGACCCATTGGCTGTATGCATTTATTGATCTCTCTGAGATCGTGGAGGAGTCGCCACTTCCCAGACTTCTTCTTGATGACAAAAATAGGCGAATTCCAAGGACTAGTGGACTGCTCTATATGTCCTGCGTCTAGCTGTTCTTTAACCAGTTGCTTTAGGGCGACTAATTTCTCTCCCACTACCGGCCATTGTTCCACCCAGACCGGCGTATTGGTGAGCCATTTAATTGGCAACGCCATTACTCGAAGGTAAGGGTAGCACCGTACTGCTGTAAAATGTCTCGCCCCCAAAGGTTGATGTGCACGTCCAGAATGTGCGGCCGAATGGCCGCTGTGCCGTCAGCCTTTGGAATCGTGACTTCCACCCACTCCCGGCTCCTAAACGCTTCTTGGATGCCGCCTACCCCCCACACATCGGAGACCGGCTCAATGGCCCACTCCCGTGGCCACTGGCTTCGGCTGATCACGCTCACATCAGCTCCGGTATCTAATAACCCTGAAAACGATCTTTTATTCAGAAATACCTCAATAACTGGGCGCTGTTTCCACTCTATGTTGGTCTCCACTGTCGCTAAGACCTGGTATCCTTGCACTGCCTCACTGGCGCTCGAGCGGTCTTCTGACCGGGACTCTGAGCTGTCCCTGAGCCTTCCCTGGCTATCTGCTGGCGAGTGACAAGGAACCATAATCAGTTGCGCTAATGTGTCTCCTTTGTGAATGGTTTGGGGTAAGTGTGTCCAAAGCTGAACTTGGAGAACGCCTGAAAAATTGGAGTCAATGACTCCTGGAATTACAAGAATTCCACGTGCTCCTGCTACACTGCGAGGCAAAACTAAACCTATAAAGCCCTTGGGCAGGGTTCCCATGTACTGGGAGTCTACCAAATAGACTGTGCCTGGCAGGTCGCATGTAACCTCTGCCTGGCAAGTCAATTCTAGCCCTGTACTACCCTTGGGGCTGGCCTGTGCCTTCGCAATGCTAGGAATGTGATCGGAATCTAGTCTAGCTCTGACTCGCCCAGAGCAAGGGAAGCCTCTGTTTGGACTGGGGCCAGAGACGTGCCCGCGTTCCGGTTTCCCGAATTCGGACAGTATCTGGACCAATGGTAGCCTTTCTTACACTTCGGACACGGGGTGGTTGGAGCCTTGGAATGGCCGGAATTTTGTCCGCCTCCCTTGGATCGGCACTCCCTAGCGAAGTGACCGATCTTGCCACAATTGTGACATGCCCCTTGGTTTCTGCTCTTGGGTTTCCTACCCCCTTGCACCGCTGCTGCAAACAAACCCATTTTATAGGATTCTGTCCCAACGTCGGCGCAAGCTCTAATCATGTCCGTGAGAGTCAAGTCGGGACGATTACCCAGTGACTGCAAGATTTTACGGCAGTCTAAATTGGCGTTATCTTTGGCCAATTTCATCATGAGCTCTTGTTGGGCTTGCTCATTATCGATCTGCCTACTGATCGCTTCCTCTAAGCGATTGATAAAGTCCATGTAGGGCTCTTGGGCTCCCTGTTTGACTGCGGTGTAATTTTTGGCCGCTTTGCCAGTTGCTGGAACCTTGAGAAAAGCCTTGACGGCAGCCTCGGCTGACATCTGAAGAGTGGCTAGTGGCAAGTTGGTCTGCGCATCGATGGATTCGAAGGCACCTGAACCATATAACTGGTCAGGAAGTACTGCGCCTCCCATCCTGGCAGCCCTTGTCTGAGCCTCGAGGCGAAACTCGCTGTCCCATAGCAAATACTGGCTGGGGTTGAGCATCATCCGCATGACGGCTTTCCAGTCGTGCGGGATGAACATGGTATTCTTGCACACTTGCTGAAGCGTGCCCCTAGTGAACCGACTCTGGAGTCCTGTCTCTGTAATGGCCTTCCGTATAGCCATGAGAAGCTTATACGGGACTGGTGAATGAACTACCTGCTGGTGCCCTGTGAGGGCATCCATTTCCAAGCGAATTGGACAAATCTGACTAAGCTCAGCTAGTTCTTCTGCTGGCAATTCCCCCTTCTTGATTTCTTCCTCAATTGTGCGCTGAAGAACACTCTTGGTTTGGGAACTTGTAGCTGTCAGAGAAGCGCCTGCGCTCCTCATTCATTGCATTCCGTCGGTGACGTCTGCAGCTGTCACCGAGGGAAAGCTCCCTACACTACTCTGCTTAAACTGCAATGACGGATAGAGCGCCGTGGGCTCCGATGGCTCGACTGGCGCTGGGGGTTCTTTGGCCTCTACCCAGACTGGTTCTATCTCCGCTAAGAGCTTCCTACATTTACTCCATGTGCGAATTATGCCCTCTGGAGCTTTCGGGGGTTGCTAAATGCAGTCTCCTATCTGATCCCAGAGGTGAAGGGTTAGCGTACCTACTTCTGGGTAAAGCAGGCAGTGTTCCCTCAAGTACACCAAAAGTCTCGTTAGCTCTCCGCTGTGAAAACGTAACTGAAATACCCTGGCCAGGATTTTGAACTCTTCCTCACGAGTTCTTTGGCTAGCGGACGGACGTTGTCGCTGAGGACAAGTCCCCATATTACCTGCAGGGTTCTCCGAAGATTCCTCCTCGGGACGAGTCGACGCGTCTGAAGTTCAGGCAATAGGTTTTGGCGACGGTTGTCTGGGTAGAGCTCAGAGCGTGGCCTGCTGCCACGGGCCCTCGGTGGCCTCTGCGCTGTCAGGGGTTCACAGCTGACCCTGAGCGGAACTCGTTTTTCCGTTACTGCAAGCCTGCCGCGAAAGTCGGGAGCAAGCTGTAGGATGCCTCTTCTGTAATGCCTCGCCGCTTGGGCCGTCTTCCCGATCGGCTGGCTTACCGACCGGGCTGCCGCGCTGTCCTCCGAGACGATCGGACGCGGTTCTCGTGTAGAACCGGACCGTGTGATCGCTTACTCTCGAGTAGATCACGTCGGGGTCACCAGGTGTAGGAATCGGGGCCGCTAGGACGGCCGTTGGGTCCCGGAGGAGACTGATCAAGTAACGATACGAGGCAATATGGAGCGAGATCAGATCAGTGGTTTATTGAGGGAAAAGCATCATCATATATAGATCAGAAGGCAATGCAGGAAAGAATCGTCATCTGACAGAAAATCACATCACCCATTTACTCGGGTTAATGGGAAATCTCTCTTGGGGAAGTTAATTAACTCGGGCAAACACTGACAGGGGAAAACCATTGTCTGAGGCTTACACCAGGGTAAATATGGCTTCTATTTGCACCAAGGATTACGCTTAACTGCGAGTGAGTGATTGCCTAATGGGTAACGGAGGTTAGAGATCTGCTCTCTCAGCAGAATCGCTGGTCAGGTCAGATGTGGGTGAATCAACCCTTATGATTTATACTATTAATCTGCTCCCCCAATTTCTGGGCCCGCAGAGCCCACGGACCAGGAGCCTTCTCGACCAGAGTGGCCTCTGCCAGCCGTCGCGTCATGCCAATTGTGCTCGCGGAATCCACAGGTTGTGTTATTTCTCCAGACAACTTTTGTATTATTTGTGGTGAATCTATACCTATAAAGAAGGGATGTGGCCATGCGTGTGCGGAATGCGTTTCCACACCCATCCAGGCTATCCTGTAATGCACCCTGCACACCTACCTTTTGTCCCTGAGATCATCGCCGTGAGGGTCCGGGGCTGAGGGTGGGACGAGATGAAAAATCACTGCACATGCACAAACAGGGGGAAAGGTCCATGCGCCATCGCTGTTGAGCCGTGCGTGCAGGGGGGAAAAGAATCCCACATGCAGCACAGTCTGCGCATGCCCAAGGAAAAAACAAATGCCACATACAAAACCAGATGTGGGTGAGCCCCTTCTCCAGGAGACAAGACCCCTTTCCTCTGGGAGGCAAGGGCCGGACATGATGCTCCCTTAGGCCCTTGCCTGCCGGGGAAAATGCGCCCCTTTTCTGGGAGGCAAGGGCCGAATGTGGAGCTCTGTTCCGCCTTTGCCTGCCAGGAAAAGTGAACCCCTTCCCTGACAGGCAGACTACTTTTCACCCAGGAACGCGTGTTACCAGACAGAGAGTGGCCTGCCAGCTTCCCTATTCCCCTCGCTGTTTCGAGACCAGCTGATCTCAAAACAGCAAGGGGCGAAAGGGAATCTGACAGGCAGGCTGCTTTCCACGCATGAACACATGTTACCGGATGAAGAGTGGCCTGGCAGCTCCTCTCTTCCCCTCGCTGTGAGGAGAGCAACTCTCAAAAAAGCGATGGGGAAAAGGAAAGCTGACAATCAGGCCACTCTTCATCCAAGCAAACCCAGGAGAGGGTCCCACCCATCTCGTCCCACCCAGGAGAGGTGGGGCCTCCATGGGTGCCCACAGGGAAGGGGGAATGGATCATGTCCACCTTCCCCCTTCCCTGCCTCCCCCCTGGGTGCAGGAAGGGAAGGGGGAACAGATTGCATCCGCCTCCCCCTTCCCTACCTACCCCCAGACACAGGAAGGAAAGGGGGAATGGATCACGTCCACCTCCCCCCCTTCCCTGCCTCCCCACCACGCAGCTAGGGAAGGGGGAATGGATTGCGTCTGCCTCCCCCACTTCCCTGCCTCCCCCAGGCACCGGCAGGGAAGGGGGAATGGATCGTGTCCACCTCCCCCCTCTTCCCTGCTTCCCCTTGGGTGCTGGCAGGGATGGGGGAACGGATCGCATCCACCTCCCCCACTTCCCTGCCTCCCCCTGGGCACAGAAAGGAAAAATGGGGTGGATCATGAATGCCTCCCCTCTTCCCTCCATACTCACCCGGGCACCGGTAGGGAAGGGGGATGGATCACATTTGCCTCCCCACCCTTCTCTGCCTCACCCCGGGCGCCGGCAGGGAAGGGACAATGGATTGCATCTGCCTCCTCCCTTTCCTGCCTCCCCACTGGGTGCCAGCAGGGAAGGGGGAACAGATTGCGTCCACCCCACCCCCCCAGGCACAGGAAGGAAAGGGGGATGGATGCCTCCCCCCTTCCCTCCCTACTCACCTGGGTGCTGGCAGGGAAGGGGGATGGATTGCGTCCAACTCCCCACCATTCCCTGCCTCCTCAGGGCGCCGGCAGGGAAGGGGGAACGAATCGCGTCTGCCTCCCCCCCCTTCAATACCAACTCACCTGGATGCAGGCGGAGAGGGAAGGTGAGATGCAGGCTACTTTCCACTTGGGGATGTGCCCCCCCCCCCCAGACGAAGAGCAGCCTGCCAGCTCCCCTCCTCCCCTTGCTATGACAGACACACACATACCTTTCCACAATAACTCCCGGCAAGGCCGGGCAATCAGCTAGTACACTATTAAAAGACAAGAAAGAAACATAAGTGATTTTGTGAAGAAAGTGTATTTTGCTTATTTCAAGTTGAAACTTGTGGATCAAGACAAAGCATGGGCTCCTCATAAGGTGTGTAGAAGGTGCAAAGAAGATCTTCATTTTTGGTTTAAAGGTTTAAAAACCTCATCCTGTTTTGGCATTCCTATGATGTGGCATGAAAAGCAAAAAAACACTACCCACTGCTATTTCTGTTCAGTAGATGCAAGAGGCTCTTATACCAAAAATAAAAAGAAGATACAGTAATACCTCATACAAAGTCCACTTCATACAACATCAAATTCATACAACTCCGCTAATTCCTTGAAAAAAGTTGCCTCATACAAAGTTGCTGCAACTTTTTATGAGGCATTGGGGTTTTTTCCAGGTTGCATTGTGCCTGGGCAGTATAAAAGGCAGGACACATGCATGCATTGCTCTTTTGGGTTTTGCACGAGGCAAAGAGTGTTTAGGAGTGGTTTTGAGCACGATTTTGGATTTTTTTGGATTTTTTCGTCAGAATTTTTAGACGCATTCCTGGGATTTTTGCAGCATTTTTCAAGTTCTTGGACAATCAGGGTTGTTTGACATGTTTTTGTAATGTATTTAGTCTTTAGACAATGATTTCTTAAAGTTCTCTCTGTTTCCTTGACTTTGCCCTGAAGTCTGTGCTGTTACAGTACAATGTATCTCTATGGAAACGACGTTGTACGAGGCATCGTGGCAAGAATTTGGACGTTGTATGAGGCATCGTGGCTAGGATTTTGCATGCCTCATACAAAGTCCAAATCCATATAAAGTCCAAACCTGTGGAACCAAGTTTGGACGTTGTATGATGTATCACTGTATCTTACTCAAACCTTAATTCAGCTACTTGTCCAGTGCTTCATAGTTCTGAAATACCAGTTCCACACCCACCTTCCAGTTTGGATAATATCCTGAGCGATTCAGAGGACGGAGACACATTGCTTTCCCAGGACAAATCTAGCTCGATTTTTCTGTCAATAAGGTACCTCAACTTTTTTTCTCAGAGCAAGCTCAATGACCTAGTTAGAGATTTAGGCCTTTCTAAAGATTCAGCCGAATTGCTGGGGTCAAGACTATTAAATAAAAAACTGCTGTCATCTGGAACATTATTTTTGTGGTACAGGCACCGAGAGAAAGAATTTTCTCAGTTTTTCTCCAAAGATGGAAATCTTGTTTATTGTAATAATGTTCAAGGGCTAATGAATTACTTTGAAATAGATTATGATTCATCTGAGTGGCACCTATTCATTGATTCATCTAAAACAAGCCTCAAAGCAGTCTTGCTGCATAATGGAAATACATTTGCATCTCTTCCTATAGGACGCTTGGTGCATTTGGATGAAAACTATAATGATTTCAGTGTGATTCTTGACAAAATCATATATCAAGAACATTGCTGGATGGTTTGTAAAGACTTTAAAATACTAGAAGGTAATATAACCGTTTGAAGAGAAGAATAATTCACAAAATTCCGTATTCAAGAATTATATAGTCTTTTTATATAAAGCTCAAAAAGATTCAACATAAGTAATTCCACCATGGGCTAAATAAAAATCTTCATATGACTAGGCTGTAATGAAGATATTTCTTGCTTGATATATACAACAAAAATAATGACTGGCCACTTTGAGACACCTTAATGCCCGGTGAATAAAATGTCGTTAACCTCTTCATATTAAATTAAGGCTTATGAAGCAGTTTGTTAAATCACTGCCAAAAGATGGGGAATGTTTCAGCTGTCTGTGTTCCAAGTTCCCAAAACTGTCTGAAGTCAAGTTGAAAGAGAGAGTTTTTACTGACCCTGACATATGAAAACTATTATCTGATCCCCTCTTTTTAGAAACAATGGGAGAAAAAGAAAAGGAAGCATGGGACTCTTTCAGAGACGTAGTTCACAAGTTTTTAGGGAATACTAAAGACCCTTATTACAAAACCATTGTACAATGCATGTTGAATGTGTATAAAGCTCAAAGATGCAAGATGAGCTTAAAAGTTCATTTCTTACACTCCCATGTCAACTATTTTCCTGAAAACTTGGGAACCTACAGT
Source organism: Bradypodion ventrale (assembly GCA_035047345.1). Classification (NCBI taxonomy): domain Eukaryota; kingdom Metazoa; phylum Chordata; class Lepidosauria; order Squamata; family Chamaeleonidae; genus Bradypodion; species Bradypodion ventrale. The sequence goes on from JAWDJE010000001.1 coordinate 180,573,468, forward strand.
GAAGAGCAGGGTGAAAGATTTCACCAGGATGTCTGTGATATCGAGAGATGCTATCAAGGAAGATGGAACATCAATATGCTCGCTGACTACTGTTGGATGCTCAAACGGGAAACAAAAAATGGAAAGCGTGTGTTCAGAGGAGCATAAAAGAGAAAAAGGTTTCACAGACAAAAAGAGTGAACACGGAATGTCAAGTATATATTATGAAGAAATTGTTTGTTTAATTAGAAGAAATAATATGTTTAGTTCATTGTAATAAAATAGTGATTTTCTCATCGCTCTTATGCTTGTTTAATGCAAAACCCTCATATTTTGCGGGAAAATATGTACGTGACGTGGGGAAATTGAGGTCATTTTTTTTGATTCAGCACACTAGAAAACACAATTTTTACCAAAAATATCCTATGCAGCTGATTTGTTTATTTATTTATTTATTTATTTTGCAGATCTGTGTTATCTTATAACAATACTAACACTACCTCGTGAAGTTATGAGTTCTGATACTAATGTGTTTCTAGAATATTTTGCAATTTGTTCAAATAGAATTCTGCACCCAGCTGGAATTTTTTCATGATGCAAATCTTTGTACGTATGTCTACATGAGTGTAGTCTTTTTGTTGTTAATTTTTTCAAAATTTTAAACATCGTGATTGATACTAAGACCAGTACGGTAAAAGACTTACTCTCTTGAGTAATTGGTTATAGAAATTTGTTACGGCCAATAGCTCAATTTATTTTGATAAATATTATTCAATTTCCTATATTTAAGGAACTCTAATTTCCATTATTTCATGCTATTCTCAGCTTTTGACAAAATGTCATGAAAAGTAATAGCAATGTAAATAGATTAAGGCAAAAATTAATTGCTGTGATTAACATATTTTTTCCACATTTGATATATTTAATTATTTTCCATCTAAAACTTCTCTTCTCATGAGTATTCCAAATTCTCAGGGGAAAGTACAATAAAAACAGCTTTATTTAAGTCCAAATTTTTTCAAAGTAATAATAATAGACATAAAGTAAATGAACATTGCAACTGATTGAGACAATGCTGTAATCATGGTATTGGAACTGCCTTTATTAGTTCTGACTTATTCTTTTCAACTTTTCAACACAATGATTTCCTAACTGTAAAACAGGATTAGGACACCTGAACTGTGGTATTGATTCTAGAACTGTGCTCAAAGAGGCTGTAGATTCTATATATTCAAAAGTTTTAAGAACTTATCTGTATTGTTCCCCATGAGGGGCAGCAGTGGTGCTAAGAACTTAACCAATAATGTATACTTTGGGAGACAATGATCATCTGAATTATAGTGAGTCAGAAGAAGACTACACAAAGACAAGGGTCCATTTATAGCTACCTATTACATTGATACACTATTACAATAAATTAAGCTATGCAGATGATACCATCTTACTGGCAGCCAGCAGTCAGATGTTGAAATGTCTTTTAATGAAAGTGAGAAAGAAGAAAGTGCCAGAGAAAGAATCCTTTTGAACATCAAAAACACAAAAATCATGGCTACAGAATAATGACATTGACATACCTGTCAACCCGCGGCTCTGGAAAAAACGGGACTGGCGCAGATCGCTTGTGCGTAGGGGCTGCGCAAGCGGCAGAGCGCTTCCACGCATGCATGGAAAGCGTTTTCCCCCGCTGCCAAATTGCAGGGTTTTGGCAGCGCGGGGTGGGTTATGACGTCAATCGACGTCAAAATCCGTGGTAATCCCGGCCAAATCGGGATGGTTGACAGGTATGGACATTGACAATGTCTTTAATATTGACAATGAAGAAACTACACAACTTTAACATTGACAATGAAGAAACTGAAATAGTGAAAGAATTTTTTTACCTTGGCTCAATTATCATACAAAATAGAGACTGCAAACAGGAAATCAGAAGAAAATTAAGATTCAGAACTGGAGTAGTGAAGGGATTAGAAAATACTAGCATAGTTTGCCCGGCGATGCCAGGCTGTTTTAAATTGTGTTTTGCTTTTGGCGGGGGGAAGGTGTTTTTGAGTTAAAAATCAACACAGGATGCTATAAAAATATTTTATTTATTTAACATATGTTTGTTATTTGTGTAAACTTTTGATTTATTGTTATATTTTTGACTTGTTTTTACTCTTGTGACCTCTAGGTGGGGCTGTTGTGTTTTTCAGTTGTTTTTACTATTCCGCCCTGCAGGTGGGGCTGTTAGTGGTTTTGTTTTCATTTCACGTGTTTTTTCTCTCCTGGCCTCTGGGTAGGGCTTCTTCCGGTAAGTAGTCTTTGTTTCTTCATTTCTGTTCCGATCTCGTGAAGGGAGGATGTGCTGGTGAGTTGTCTGGTTTTCTTTCTTCTGGGGTTTTTCTTTGTTTTGTTTTTGTGGTGGTGGGCTGGAAGGTGTTTCTGTTTGTTCTTTTTTGTTTTGATTGAGTTTTAGGTTTGTTTAATTGGTTTGGTTATTTCTGGTTTTGTTTAAATTTTGTGATTTTGTTGTTGTTTATTTGTGTAAGTTGTGGTAGTTGTGTTGTTAGAGTTAGGTATTTTCGTGTTGTAGTTAGGTGTTTTGTATGTGCTTTTGTGATATTGTGGATGTTTTTGTTTGTGTATTTTGTGGTTTACTTTTTTGTTTATTAATGGGGTTTTTTAATTATTGATTTATTTTTGTTTTATTATTTTTTATTAATTTTGGTGTTTGTTTTTGGTGTTTACTTTAGCGTGAAGAACGGGCTGCCTGTCGGTTCCTCTTTTCCCCATTGCTGCTTCAAATTTTGGTTTCGATGCAGCAATGGGTGAAAGGAGGAGGAGGCAGTCAGCTGGTTCTTCCCCCGGGAAGGTTCGTTAGGTAGGTTGGGGGAGAAGGAGGAGGCAGAGAAGAGCTATCTCTGCCTAATGATGGTTCTCTCCTCTCTGTCTCCTTTCTCTCCTGGCTTACCTAACCGGAGATCGGCAGGCAGCGATCCATGAGGGGTGGGGCTCTTCCTTGCAGATTGCTGGCTGCTGATTTTGTATTACCTCTGTTGGAAGTACAAAGGCATCAGCCAGTCATTCGCCAGGGAGGGTGCTTCCCCTGATGGACTGCTGCCTGTTTTGGGGGGGGGGGTTTCCACCCCGGCTTAACTTTCCTTGAAGCTGGTGGTGGTCTCGCCATGTCTTCGGCGGGGTAGCGTGGAGGAGAGGGAGTCCCTCTTCTCCCTGTTGCTCTGGGTAAGAAGGGTGGTGGGTGTCTCGCAGTCGAGTTTTGTGGCTTGTTTGTTTTGCGAGGCTGTGAGGCACTGCGTCTACTTGCGGTGGACTTGCGCTCCATTGCATTTTGTAATTTTTTTGCGCGCTGGCTTTCTTAGTGTTCTGCGCGCTCATGGCACGCAGGACGCTGGGGCTTGTAGTATTGCATTTGTGGTTTCAATTCATGCGGCGGTTTTTTCTGCATTGGCCGTGCCGCATTTGCCAATGTTCTTTTTGCTCACGCCTCTCAGCCTGATTGGCTGTGGCGCGGCGTGGCACAGAGAACATGGCACAGAGAACGTTGGGAATTGAAGTTATTTCCCTTTGTTCACGTTCATGGGGCTCTTGCCCCACTGGTGCGTTTCTCAACCCTGCGTTAACTTCCAGACCGGGTTCAGGCAAGTGCAGGAGGCTCGGTACGGGATAGGATGGACGGGTGCAGAAACGTATAGCAAGTTCCAATGGTTAACCCTTAGATTTATAGGTATAGATCATTAAGTGTATGGATGTGTCACTGATCATTCACCACATATGGGAGTCAAAGCTAGACAGTAAAGAAAGCTGACAGAAATAAATGGACATGTTTGAAATATTTTGCTGAAGGATTACGACTATAAGTCAGAGGCATGTTATAACAACAGCAATTACATTGAGTCAGGCCACTTACCTTGATCTTCAATTCCAATCTCATCAAAGTCCAGCCAAATTCCTTAGACTTAGAGTGAAAGATGTGAAATTAAGCCAAGCAGCGATTAGCTATGGGTTTCTGCTGTGTTCGGTGGTCAGTATATGTCTATGTAAATGTACGCTTGCATAAAAACACTTGCCATGATTCCCCACTGGTGCCGTTCAATAGCAAATCCTTCCACAGTAGCCTGTGGAAAGTTTCACAATCCAAATGCACCACCAGAAGATGAGAATGATAAACCACTTCTAAATATTTTTAACCTAGGAAGCCCTGGCAGGGGTCACCATAAGTTAAAATTTGCTTGGTGGCACGTTATTATTACCATAAGAGACAGGCTTGAGGCTGTAGAGTCTGAGGTTTTAGGAACTTCAAGGAAAAGGGATCCCTCAAGAAGATGGCTCTATGAGTTATGATTCAGCATGGAATTGCTAGGTTGTCTTGTTGACAAGGGGAAGGGTTTAGTAATGTGTGAGCCTTAGCAATTCCTGAGGAATGTAAATCCTTAGGTTGGGGTGGACCTGGTAGTTGCTGCTGTGGAATTTGCAGTATGAGCTGTGCAAGACGAGCACGTAGTGAGAAATAAGTTACTTTTGAAAAGAATAACTCCCGAGTCCCAACAGGGAATGAGAAATAGGAAGGGTAAATATTGTTGAGTAAGGAGGAAAGGGAAGGAGAAGATAGTAGGTGAGGAGAAAGCAGTGGAATAAAGACATTCTGCCACTCCCATTTTCCATCATCAGTCACATCTTTTTATGTAACTGGCTGGGGCAGCCATACCATTAGGAAATCTGAAACAACTGCCTTGGTCAGAAATTTTTTTTGGTACCTTGGAAGACCAGAAAACTGCTAATTATTCTATGAATTCTCATTATATTTTTACTGCCAGGGATGGAAATAGGTGCATGTGGGATTTCTGCTTCATGCACCAAAATAGCACAGTTTTATTTATTTTATTTATTTATTTTTCACGCTTATATACCGCCCACTCAGGTACAACCCAACTCAGGGCGGTTTACATAGCGGACAGTAAATACATAAAAGACACATGATAAAAAAGTTAAAAGTTTAAAAAGTTGGCTTTAGCTACACTACATGTGTTGATGTAGATAGGTGGTGAAGGATTGAACCCATTCAGTAGCAAACATTTCACACATAAATCAAACATGGATACGGAAGAAACGTTTTCTGCATGCTTGTATCTTTCTGTTTAAAAAGTTGGCTTTAGCTACACTACATGTGTTGATGTAGATAGGTGGTGAAGGATTGAACCCATTCAGTAGCAAACATTTCACACATAAATCAAACATGGATACGGAAGAAACGTTTTCTGCATGCTTGTATCTTTCTGGACATAGCTTGGGTCTTTTATCAATATCTTTCTTTAATGAAAAAGACAATGCACTATTGTAATTGGGTGCCTTGACTTGTAAAAAAAGCCATCCCAGGCATAGTTATGCTGTTAGTATTATCTCTTTAAGAAATAATTAAGCCAGGATTTCACAACCTACAGCCTGCAGCACCAAATTATCTGGCCCCCAACCTTGCTCCAGCCGCTGCCGGAATAGGCTGCAGACTCATTCACGGCCATCATAAATGTGTTTGCAATGGCTGTAAATGAGTCCATGGCCATCAAAAACAAGTTCATGAAACCCATGGACATGTTTTACAGCAGCATTTACAGTGGGAGGAAACATCAGTACAGCCCATTCAGCTGTCTGAGGGGGTGTGGTCCAGCCCACAGCTGAAAAACATTGAGAACCCCTGAATTAAAGCACCCATTCTGCCTTAAGTTCTGCCATCGGCCAAAAATTGGATAAATAGGAAATCAGAGACAGGCTCCTTGATGAATGAAAAGTCTTCCTTTGACATGATGAGAGAATGTCAAGATTCAGAATCCTAGACACATTGGACAGTGGTAATTCTGTCTTCCATCCCTGAAACTCTATTACTTCAGAGTAAAACCTCTCATCTCCTATATTTAAGTCATGAGAGGATTCAAGCTGTTAATCTAAGTGGATTTATGTGTTTGTACGTAAAAGAAAGAACTATTGAAGTTCTTTGCCCAAAAGACTAAGGACGGTCATTTTGTATTTAAAGAACAAAAAAAACACACACACAAAAGAGTTATTTTGTCCATGTTCTTTCATGGTTTCGTTGTCCTCTGTTTTCATGTTCTTTTGCTGATTCCTGAAAGACATCCTCTAAAAGACATTATTTTTAGTAACAAAAGAGGCATACATGAAAGTTTATGGTTTGTTTTGTGATCCCTCTTTTATGCAATCTTTCTTTTACCTTTTGTATGTCAAATCGCTTGATAAACCTTTAATCCAATAGCATTGAGAAGGCTATTGCAAAGATATGACAATGTGACCACCATGGACTGTCAGCAGCTAAACAGAACTTCTGGGGTGGAGAGCACACAAATGATAAGAATAACAATTGTCTTTAGTCATGATATATACTATGTCATCATTTTCCAACCTCCAGGTGTTCAATTTGGAGAAGCCCAAGTCAGTATACCTGCAGTTCAGGGTTTCTGGGAACTAAATTCTAAGACCCAAGGCTGAGAAACACTGCACTATGTTGTTTTCTTGCAATGAAGGCCACTCAGTTGAAAGTTATTGTCTAGAATATTCTGAATAAAATGAATAAAGTGTAGATTCCCCATTTATAACAGAATGGATTTAACCAATTCTGTGTGATAACTGTAAATTAGAATGCAAGTATAACCATTATAGATATTTTGGTTCAGTAGGAAGTGGCTGTGACTGAAAATTTGATTTAGAAGGCTCAAGAAAGTTATAAAGGCAGGAGAAAAGAGAGCAATGTATGGTTGTGCAAGAGGGGGCACTGGAAAGGAATCCGCATAAGTAACCTTATGTATTTGCATTTTATTATAGGGTTTGAGAGACTGTATATGTGGAGTTTTTTCCTTTATGTTGAAAATATCCTACCTTTATTCTCATTATGGCTTCATTTGGATTTTTGAATTCTTCTTTGATTCTTCAAGCAACTCCAGCTCTGGTGATGGTGAAAAAAACTCAGGTTGTACAAATGTGTAGCATTCAATTATGTAATATCACTATTGGTGCTGTTTTGCCATATCTATATATCTATAACCATTTTTGAAGTTTGTATTTGCAATTCTTTAGTGTCTTGCACGGAAGACAAAGAAGGAGCCGCAGTAAGGGCTAAAACACAGCATTATTGCATGATGGTCAGGATGAACATGTGGTAATGGCGGAGGTACAGCTCATTTTATACTGCAGCAATACATTTGAGAAGGGTTGCACGGTAGCTCATTGGCTGCTACCTGCGTGACGTCATTCTGAGTCACGCCCTTCTTCTCCAGGTGTTCCTTGTGTGGGAAGGTTCCAGCGGCTGCCGGTGATTGGGGAAATTTGAACCATATGATCTGAACGCTCGCAGCTGCCCTCTATGGGCAGCTGGCTCATGTTCCTTTAACAGCTGGGTTACATTGTAATCATTGTCAGGTTATGCGGGATCTGCGGACGCAATTGGCACACTGTCCCTGACAGAACCATCGTTTGGGACGATAACTCCCTCGAGCTTTGGTTCCGAGGGGACAGAAATTGGGGAGCGGATTAATAGCCATAGTTTAATTCACCCACAGCTGACCTAACAAGCAGTTCGAGCAAGAGGAAATTGGATGACTAACTCATAAGTCATGGAATAGGTAATGTCGCACCCGCAGATTACCGCAAGCCCTAAAACCAACATCGGCCATGTTTACCCCAGGATAAGCATGGAACAATGGAGTTCCCCTGTCAGTGTTTAATTTAGTTAATTAACTTCCCTGGGAGAGGTTCCCAATTAACTCGTGTAAACATGGGACGTGATTCTTGTCAGATGATGATTCCATCACACGCAGCCTCGCTTACTCGATATATACTGATGATTTTCCCTCAATAAATCACTGGTCTTCGCTCCATCGTGCCTCGTGTCTCATTGCTTGACCAGTCTCCTCCGGGACCCAACGGCCGCCTCGCGGCCCCAATCCAACATCTGGTGACCCCGAGACGTGATTCTACTCGTGAGTAAGCGATCTTTGCGGTCTGGTTCTATGCCAGAACCGTGTCCGACTCGTCCCGGAGGACAGCGCGGCAGCTCTGGTTGGAAAGCCATCCGATCGGGAAGTCAGCTATGCGGCGAGGCACTTCAGAGAGGCATCCTACAGCTTGCTCCAAGCTCCGAGGCGGTTGCTTCATGGAAAAATGCGTTCCGCTCAGGGTCAGCTGTGAACCCCTGATTCAGCACAGAGGCCGCTGAGGGCCCGTGGCAGCAGTCCCTTGCTCCGAGCTCCTTCCCAGAGATTCGTCACGCAAAACCTTCAGACGCTTCGACTCATCCCGAGAAGGAAACTTCAAAGGACCGGCAGGTAATATGGGGACTTGTCCTCAACGGCAACGTCCATCCACTAACCAAAGAATTCGCTTAATAGAATTCAAGACCCTGGCCAGGTTATATCACACAAGCATTCACAGTGGGGAATTAGCAAGACTTTTGATGTACTTGAGGGATCATTGTCTGCTTTACCCAGAAGTAGGCATGCTAACCCTTCAGCTTTGGGATAGGATAGGGGCCTGCATTCAGCAACCCCCGAGAGCTCCAGATGACGTAATTCGCACATGGAGCAAATGTAGGAAGCTCTTAGCAGAGGTAGACCCAGTCTGGATAGAGACCCAAGAACCCCCAGCGCCATCAGAGCCGTCAGCACCCACTGCTCTCTATCCGTCATTTCAGTTTAAGCAGGGTAGTGTAGGGAGCTTTCCCTCGGTGACAGCTGCGGACATCACCGGCGGAATGCATGGAATGAGGAGCGCTGGCGCTTCTCTGACAGCTACGGGTTCCCAAGCTACCAAGAGTGCCCTTCAGCGCACAATTGAGGAAGAGATCAGAAAGGGGGATTTGCCAGCAGAAGAACTAGCTGAGCTTAGACAGATTTGCCCAATTCGCTTAGAAATAGATGCCCTCACGGGCCAGCAGCAAGTAGTTCATTCGCCAGTTCCGTACAAGCTTCTCATGGCTATACGGAAGGCCATCTCAGAGACAGGACTTCAGAGTTGCTTCACTAGGGGCATGCTTCAGCAAGTGGGCGAAAACACGATGTTCATTCCGCATGACTGGAAAGCCGTCATGCGAATGATGCTCAACCCCAGCCAGTATTTGCTATGGGACAGCGAGTATCGTCTCGAGGCACAGGCAAGGGCTGCCAGGATGGGTGGAGCAATAATTCCTGACCAGCTATATGGCTCAGGTGCGTTCGAATCCATCGATGTGCAGACCGCCTTGCCAATCACCACCCTTCAGTTGTCAGCTGAGACAGCCTTCAGGGCTTTTCCCAAAGTCCCAGCAACTGGCAAAGCAGCTAAAAATTACACCACAGTCAAACAGGGCGCCCAGGAGTCCTATATGGACTTTATCAATAGACTGGAGGAAGCAGTCAGTAGACAGATTGATAATGAGCAAGCCCAACAAGAGCTCATGATGAAATTGGCTAAGGACAATGCCAATCTCAACTGCCGTAAGATCCTGCAGTCACTGGGCAATCGTCCCTACCTGACTCTCACGGACATGATTAGGGCTTGCGCCGACGCTGGCACAGATTCCTACAAAATGGGTCTGTTGGCAGCAGTGGTGCAAGGGGGTAGGAAACCCAAGAACAAGACCAAAGGAGCATGTCACAATTGTGGCAAGGTCAGTCATTTCGCTAGGGAATGCCGATCTAAGGGTAGCGGCCAACATGCTGGCCGTCCCAAGGCTCCAACCACCCCGTGTCCGAGGTGTAATAAGGGCTTCCATTGGTCCAAATTCTGTCCAAATTCGGGAAACCAGAACATGGACATGTCTTTGGCCCCGGTCCAAACAGAGACCTCTTTCGCTCTGGGAGAGCCAGAGCTGGATTAAATTCTGATCACATTCCAGACATTTCGAAGGCGCAGGCCAGCCCCAAAGGCAGCACAGGGCTAGATTTGACTTGCCAGTCAGAAGTCACATGCGACTTCCAGGCACAGTCTATCTGGTCGATTCCCAGTACATGGGACCCCTGCCTAAAGGCTACATAGGCTTAGTTTTGCCTCGTAGTGTCGCAGGAGCACGAGGAATTCTTGTAATTCCGGGAGTCATTGACTCCAATTTTTTGGGTATTCTCCAAGTTCAACTCTGGACCCCTGCCTAAAGGCTACATAGGCTTAGTTTTGCCTCGTAGTGTCGCAGGAGCACGAGGAATTCTTGTAATTCCGGGAGTCATTGACTCCAATTTTTTTGGATGTTCTCCAAGTTCAACTCTGGACACACCTACCCCAAACCATTCGCAAGGGAGACACGTTAGCACAACTGATCATGGTTCCTTGTAACTCGCCAGTAGGCAGCCAGGAAAGGCTCAGGGACAGCTCAGAGTCCGGGTCGGAAGACCGCTCGAGCGCAAGTGGGGCAGTGCAAGGATACCAGGTCTTAGCAGAAGTGGAGACCAACATAAAGTGGAAGCGGCGACCAGTCATAGAGGTATTTTTAAATAAAATAACTTTTACTGGGTGCTGGACACCGGAGCTGACGTCAGCGTGGTCAGCTGCTGCAGGAGTGGGCTATCGAGCCAGTCTTCGATGTGTGGGGGGTAGGTGGTATTCAGGAAGCATTTAGAAGCCAGGAGTGGGTAGAGGTCACGATCCCTGAGGCTGACGGCACAGCGGTCATCCGGCCACACATTCTGGACGTGCACGTCAACCTTTGGGGGGCGAGACATTCTGCAGCAATACCGTGCCACTCTTACCCTCGGGTAATGGCTCTACCGCTTAAATGGCTAACCAACACGCCAGTCTGGGTAGAACAATGGCCGGTAGTAGGGGAGAAATTAGTCACCCTGAAGCAGCTGGTAAAAGAACAGCTAGACGCAGGACATATAGAGCCATCCACCAGTCCTTGGAATTCACCCATATTTGTAATCAAGAAAAGTCGCGGAAGTGGCGCCTCCTTCATGATCTCCGAGAGATCAATAAATGCATCCAGCCAATGGGTCCGCTTCAATGCGGCATCCTGAATCCAAATATGAACCCCGAGGGTTGGGAGATCTTGGTCGTAGACCTTAAGGATTGTTTTTATACAATTCCCCTAGACCCTAGGGACAGGGAAAGGTTCGCCTTTACAGTGCCAGTCGTGAACCACAGAGAGCCTACGCAACGTTACGCGTGGAAATATTTGCCACAGGGGATGCTCAACTCGCCCACCCTGTGCCAAATTTATGTTCACAACGCACTGGCAAAGTTTCAAAACCTTCACCCCACAGCTTTAGTGTGTCATTTCATGGATGACATCTTGGTCGCAGCGCCGCAACTCGGCAGCGAAATGTTTAAAGACCTCCAGGCCACCCTGGGGGGAAAAGGGTTACTCATTGCCCCAGAGAAAGTTCAGAGAACCGAGACATTTTCATACTTGGGCCATCGGCTTCTCCGTTCTTTTGCAGCACCAGTTTTGCCTCAGATCAATTTAAAGGATTCAGTCACCCTGGTAGAATTACAGCAGGTTTTGGGAAACATTAATTGGGCCAGACCATATTTCAGATTGGATACGGATCTTTTGAAGCCGCTCTTCTCGCTGCTAACGTTAGGTAAGCAGCTGGCAGACCGGATACAAATTCCTTGAGAGGCATGCTTGACTCTCGAGAAGGTCAACCAAGTTCTCAGCCAGAGATGGGTAGACAGGATTAGTCAGGGGCCATATGCTCCGATCCTGAATTTGTACATCGTTCGGACCGGATCCATGTTCACCGGAGCCCTAGGAGTGGACTCCGAACGAGGGGCGAGTATCGTGGAATGGGTGTATTTACCACACACCTCTTCCCGAAACATCGTTCCCCCTCAGGAACTGGCCTCCGCCTCTACCGAGGAAGGCTGAGTGCAAGGGATATCTCAGGGCACGATTTAGCAAAAATCGTGGTCCCATTCACAAAAGAGCAAGTTCAGCAACTGATGCAACTCGGTGACTAGCTTCCAATTGCCTTGGAAGGATTCACTGGATGCTTGGCATACCATTTGCCGAAAGACCCCAGATTCGTGTCGCTTCAAACGCAGACAGTCACTGGTTCCGCTTCAAGGGGCCAGGACAGTCTTCACGGATGGGAGTCGTACTTATGGTGTTCTAACTTGGCAAGAGGACCAAGCTTGGTGCACGCTTCTAACTCTTCCACAGAGGTCCGCGCAGCGGGCAGAGTTGGCAGCGGTGAACCTCGCTCTGCGCACCTTTGCCAAAGAACGCTTAAACATAATAACTGACAGCCAGTATGTTAGGAATTTGCTTCACAGTCTACCGGGAGTGTACATCACTCCCGCGATAGACAAAAATTTGCTGAGTCTGTTTGTCACAACTCAATTTCACTTGCGGAACCGCACCGAAGCGCTCTATATCGCCCACATCAGAAGTCACCAGGACTTGCCTGGTCCGATTTCCACGGGCAATAGCAGAGCGGATGTGGCCGCAAAGGAAATTCAGCAACGGTCAGTTTTGGGAGTCTTCACAACTCCAATTCAAAGTCATGCATTCTTTCATCAGAATGCCAAAGCGCTCGCAAGGCAGTTCAACCTGCCACTTTCTCAAGCCCAAAGCATAGTCCGTTCCTGTCCGCATTGCGCAGGGGCAGTAGGGGTCCCTCGTGGGGGGTCAACCCATGAGGGACAGAGGCCAACCAGGTGTGGCAGATGGACGTCACACATGTTCCGCAGTTTGGCAGATGGCAGTACATGCACGTCTGCAGTGACACTTTTTCACAGTTTGTTTGGGCAACAGCACTGAAGGGAGAAACGGCTTCCCATGTGGAGCAGCATCTCCTTTCCTGCTTCGCGGCCATGGGCAAACCACGGCACGTGAAAACCGATAACGCTCCAGCTTACAGCTCCAGGCAGCTGGCCGACTTCATGGCCACCTGGGACATAAGCACACCTTTGGCGTTCCATACAATCCGCAAGGGCAAGCGATTGTGGAACGGGTCAATCGGACGCTTAAGTCCTACATTGACAAACAAACAGAAAGGGGGGAACCACCTGCCCTCCCCAAATCTCAGGGTCAGGCACAGCATTGTCTGAACAAGGTATTGTTCACGTACAATCACCTTAATGTTTTTTCAGATTGCACTCCGCAGGAGAAGCACTTCCGCTGTTCGGAAGCTGTCCCTTGGCCGATGGTGCATTACCGAGTGCCACTGGATCTTTCCTGGAAGGGCCCGGCGCCACTCATAACATGGGGAAGAGGGTATGCTGCAATTATGTCTCCTACAGGTGTCGTCTGGATTCCAGCTCGGTGTGTCAAGCCTCACTTTGAGTCCAATGGCGTGGACCCAGGCCGTTCCGGACCCGATCCCGGAGATGGAGGACCTCGCCCTGACAGGGAGAGCCAAGCGGAGGAGGCGGCGACAGCAGATGACAGCGCCGAAGATGACCTGGGGGATGGCCAAGTCCCTATGCCAGGAAGCGGCGGAGGTCGTCCGGCGTGAGGACATGGAGCCGACGCTGGAGAACATCTTGGTTGCAGCTTTTTCCCTGATCACAGCTAACTCCATGATGACCACCATCATCTTGATCCTCTCCCTAATTGCGGGGGGAGGCGTTCAAGCAGCTTCGTTGGAAGCTGACAACCTGATGCCAGGCGGAGATCTCTCTGCCCGGCTGCAGTACAACGTTTGGGAAAGATTGGCGAACCTCGTCAATCAGTCCGATTTTTGCCTGAGGCAGACCACCGCTTCTGCCTCGATCCTGAGCACATGCCTCATCCCGGTGTGTCACTCCCCAGATGCGCGCATCAGGAACGGTGACTGGTTGGTGAAGCGGATATTCGGTCCGTTTTACAAGACTGGCTTTTCAACGTATGCGCACTGGGGAACCCAAGTCACCAAAGTTTTGCCGACTGATGCAGCCACTCTCTATACTCCTCGAGTGGCGGTCAGCTCGAACTCTACTTGTGCTCGAATGACCGGCTGTTCCGCGGTCGACGGGCCACAGCGCCATTGCCTCGACCCCGGCAGCAGCAACTGGACTTGCGATAACCCAGAGAATATTAATTCAATGTATGTTCATGTTACCTTGCCTTCAAGATGGTTTTTTACATGTAATCAGTATACTTGGAACTACATTCCCGCAAATGTATCAGATTCCACATGTTGTATCAGTTGCTTGACATTGTTGCTTCCCACTAGAGACATGGTTGCACCAAGCACAAATGTTCCTTCACACATACGGCATGCTCGTGCCACCCAGTTAGACAGCTCATGTGATAGTAACATTAGGATTCTGAGTAAAGCTGAGTATGTTTCATTAGCAGTCAGCTTGCTTGGCGTGCCAGGCTTAGCTGTCGGCAACGCTCAGAGAATTGGTCAATTGGCTTGCGCTCTGGCAAAAGCCATTAACCATACCTCCTCGGCGATAGCGCTGCTTAATCAAGAGCAGACAGAGCTTCGCCATGCCATCTTGGATAATTGAGCAGCCATCGATTACCTCCAGTTGTTACACCATTTGGGTTGCGAGTCTGTCCATGACATGTGTTGTTTTAACCTCACGGACAACTCGCGCAAGGTACAGAATCAGCTCACAGATCTCCATACCTTGGTGAAAAATATCAAGGAAGACGCTATGTGGGGGTGGTGGGATTCGTTATGGTCCTGGTTCCCATGGGGATGGTTACAAACGACACTCAAGGTGATTGTGGGGGTGGTAATACTGGGAACAGCAGTGTGTTGTTTCGTGCAATGTATTCCCTCACTGATGTCGAGATGTCCCCCATGGAGAGAACCCCGGAATGTCATCACTCCACGTCATCTGATGCCACTCCTACACCGAGCCGTCTGTCAGGTCCAATCAAACAAATAAAGGGGGAGTGCAGGTTCTGCGCACGCAATTGGCTCACTGTCCCTGACAGAACCATCATTTGGGACGATAACTCCCTTGAGCTTTGGTTCCGAGGGGACAGAAATTGGGGAGCGGATTAATAGCCATAGTTTAATTCACCCACAGCTGACCTGACAAGCAGTTCGAGCAAGAGGAAATTGGATGACTAACTCATAAGTCATGGAATAGGTAATGTCGCACCTGCAGATTACCGCAAGCCCTAAAACCAACATCGGCCATGTTTACCCCAGGATAAGCATGGAACAATGGAGTTCCCCTGCCAGTGTTTAATTTAGTTAATTAACATCCCCGGGAGAGGTTCCCAATTAACTCGTGTAAACATGGGATGTGATTCTTGTCAGATGATGATTCCATCACACGCAGGGTCGCTTACTCGATATATACTGATGATTTTCCCTCAATAAATCACTGGTCTTCGCTCCATCTTGCCTCGTGTCTCATTGCTTGACCATTCTCCTCCGGGACCCAACAGCCGCCTCGCGGCCCCAATCCAACAATCTTCTAACTCTACGACGGTTTTGATATAGCCTTGGTTGTCTCCATTATCTGGATTGGCATCTCTTCGTTTATTCCAATATTTTAGCAGCTTCTCTAGCCGTTGCAGTTCTCTGCAAGCTTCTGCTGAGGCAATGAAATCTTATTCTATGGAAGACAAAGCTACAATTTTGTCTTGTTTATGACTAGCTTATGAACAGGTCTATCACCATACATAAAAAGAACTTGGTTGGCAGGGCAGGTGTGGGGCCCAGATGGAAGAGTGGCCCCTGCCTGTTGGCTTATAAATTAAGCCCCAATTTCTTTTAATTGTCATCTTTTTTATTTATTTATTTTAATGTGGGTTTATGTGGGTTTTAAGAGGAATGGGGTAGGTGGGTGGGTATGTTGGGTTTTAATTGGTTTCAATTGGTTGTACTGTTTTATGTGTGTTTTAACTTGTTGTGAGCCGCCCAGAGTCGGGTTTACCTGATTGGGCGGGATATAAATTTGAATATAAATAAATAAAATAAAATAAAACCATTTGTGGATTTACAATCTCTACTATCCTTTGTCCAGTCTGCATCTGTGTACCCTAGAAGGTTTGGGTTTGTGCTGGCTGGCAGGCTTAGCTTAAAGTTCATAGTCCTTTTCAACCAACTAGTTATTCTTTTGACAGCATGTAGTCACCATGTGTTGGTAAGCCAGTTTTCTGCTCAGTATTCCTACAGCAATAGTTATGTTTGGTCTAATAGCAGTTGTTAGGAACAAAAGCTTTCCTATAACTGTTCTGTACTTTCTATTGCTTACCTGAGGTTCATTCTCTCCTCTGCCTTTCAGAAAGTCTGTTGCCCTGGGCATTGCAACTGTGAGGGCATCTTAGAGGCCAGGTTTCTCCACAAGCTCAATTATCTTTTGCTTCTAGTTCAGCAGTTACAAGCTGCCTGCTTCCCTTTCAATTTGAATGCCCAAATAGTATGTTGCATCCCCTAATTTTTTGATGTCTACCTCTTTGTTAAGGTGGCTTACAATCTCTTTGTACTCCTGTTCCCTTGGAGTAACCACAATTAACACAGGCAAGTTAAATGTCCAATTCTGCTCCTGGTATACAAATATTGATCTGCATCACCAAGCTTGAAACTTTGTTGCAGCAGCATCTTCAGTTTCTCATTCCAAGACTGAGCAGTTGCCTCACTGCATACAGTTTTTTTCCCCAGACAAAATCAGGATGACTACAGTTAATTAAGTTCAGTGGCTGTTCCATGTACAGCTTGGCTACCATCTCTCCATGTAAAAATAAAGTCTTGACATATAGGTGTTTGACTTGCATCTGTTTGGAGGCTGCTACACTCAGGAGCATCCCTATAGTGCTATGCATTACAACAGGAACAAAAATTTCATCAGAGTCTTCTCCATACTTCTGCAAGAACCCTTTTGTAACGAATTTTGCCTTGTAGTGTTCCACTTCTCCTTCTGCACCCTGCTTCACCTTGAAAGCCTATTTGCATCCAATGGCTTTTTTGCATGGAGGTAGTTTGGTCTGGGTCCACATCTCATTCTGTTGTAGTGCTTCTATCTCTTCTCTTGCAATTTCTCTTCATCTGGCAGCTACTGGCATCTGTTCAATTTGTTCCCAGGTCACTGGTTCATTCATGAGTGACAACCTAATGAGTCAAATGAGGAAACAGTACATCTTATTGGGTTGTGATTATTTTCTGATGGCTGACTTTGGAGCATTTTGATACATTAGTGCCTTTTCCAATTCAACGGCTTCAACATCTCCATTCTTGTCCCCTTCTCTTGATGTATTACTCTCATCTTATGTGTCATCATCTTCCTGCTCTCCATTGGTATCAGGTTGTAAAGGCATTGATATTGGTCTGCCTGGGAAATGTTCAACATAGTGACTTAGCCCTTCAGAGGAATCTAATGCAGTCCCTCACCTTTGTCTGCTCACCTTTGTTCATCAAAAGGAACCACATGTCTTATGCTGACTTCAACTGTTTTAAAGTCCATTACCTTTGCTCCCAGGGGTATAGTCAAGTAAAATAGCCTATTCTGTTCTAGAGTCCAGTTTATGCCTTTTCTGTTTTGATATTTAGGCATAAGCCAGGCTTCCAAAGAGTTCCATAATAAGTTCCACACTTGCTACTCTGCAAGGCCATCCATCGTTCAAACAGTGTTTTTGTGGTGCCTTTGGTTGGTAATCTATTCTGGAGATACATTGCAGTCATGAATGCATTACCCCTAAGTCTGCAAATGTGCATTCCTTCATTTCCGAAATATATTTCAACTTCCTTTCAGGCAATCCATTCAGAAGATTGACACTCCGCATGTGCAAAAGACCTTGATCCTCCAAGAAAGCTTGTGTGTAGCACGAAAGGTACTCAGCCCCATTGTCCATCTGAAATTCCTTGAGGGTTCCCCCTCCAATTCTGTTGCTTACCATACCTACATACTTCCTGAGCATCTCATGTATCTCACTCTTCTCCTTCAGTAGATAGGTGATCCAATACTTAGTGATAGCACATTAAGTAGCCCACTCATGTCATTGTGTATTACATCTAACATCTTTGTACTGCTTCTCTTGGTCTTGTTTAGAATTAGGACCTAACACCTTTTTCTGTTATATAGCTTATGCACCTGGGTGTGCTGTATGCATCACATGAATTTACCTTGATATCTGTAGCAAGGTTGTGGTTCTGCAGCTTGAGGATTGCCGCTGAATCTCTGGGTGCAAAGTTATGGTATCAACTGTTTTCTGGGTTTATACTGTACTAGCTTGATAAGCTAAAAGGCTCAGTTTGCACACACCATTAGACCTAAGAGCTTGAAAATATACTTTATCATTTTTATTTACTATGCACTCTGGATTTTCAATATGTATGGAAAAATCTTTGTCATATAAGCCTGAGGCATTGAACATGATTGTAAATAAAGAATATATAAAATATCACTTAGAGCAGGGGTTCACAACCTATGGCCATGTGCTGGACCTGGCCCACAGTGTCATTTCATGTGGCATGCCGCCCTCGCTCCACCACTGCCACTGCTACTAACGGTGGAAGTGGCAAAACCAGCCAAAAACATGCTGTAAATTTTCCTGTGGCTGTTGTAAATGCATTTATGACAGCTGCAGACGTGATTTATGGCAGCATTTATGGCGGGAGACTACAAGTCTGGCCCACTCAGCTGTCTGAGGGGACGTGGTCTGTCTCACAGCTGGAAGAGGTTGAGAACCCCTGACTTTAGAGTATTGACACTTGTTTTTCTTCTGTGCCTAGGCCAGATGTGAAACTGCCACCTTTTGGTGAATTTATTCCATAGTTCCTTTCACATGACATAGTGTGAAAAAGTTTAGCCAGTCCAAGTTTGCTGTTGCCTGGGGTATACCCAACTGTGATTCAAAAAATGCAACAAATTATTGACACTGATTTCATTGTACAGTTCCCATTGTAAAACACTGATTTTACAGAATTCCTTCTGTATTCACATGTTCACAATTGGCTTTCTGAATACTTCCACCAACATTCCCATCTAGGATAATAAGAATTATCTCAGTGGCTGGTACATTCTGTGTACCAGTGATCCAATCATTTGACTTTTGTGGATAATTATAAGGCAAGCAAGCTCTTTGTTTAAAACTGTTGTAGATGTTTTCCTCCCTCTCATAGAAACAGTTTTCACATATTTCCTGTGATCTTTTGTCACAGAACTGATTTCATTACTTCTGGCTGGAAAATCTCTGGGGGTTGGACATTATTTGCCCTTTCAGCAGGATTATGATTGGCCTGGTGAGTTGCTTTCCTATTGTCCTTCCCATTCACCATATAATTTCAGCCATTTTGGGTCTGAAACTATTTCAGGAAAGTTCATTTGTTCAATTTATTCTTCTCCAAAGCAATTTAAGCTTGTGATTTAAAACTGGTAAAGCCATAAGATTTCTCTAGAGCAGGCATCAGCAAATTTGGTTCTCCAGATGTTCTTGGACTTCAGTTCCCAGAAACTCTGATCAGCAAGTGTACTGTCTTGGGTTTCTGGGAATTCAAGTCCAAGAACACATGGAGAGCAAGGTTTGATGACCCCTACTCTAGCGCATTTAACATGTCTTTGGCAAACTCACGTTCCTTTATGCATTTAATTTGCTGGTCTGTTAAGCTTTCACTGATTATTGCCTTTGACATAGAATCATTCTTGTGCCAGATTATCCTAATTCTTTCACCTACTTTGGTTCTGGTTAATTTTTTTTCAATACAGCCATGAATTTGTAGGCCTTTAAGTTAATTTTCAATCTAATTTTTTATTGAAAAAAACTAAGAGAAGTAAGCTTTCAATGTTTTTCAAAAAAGTTTTGATCAAAATTTATCCTAGTATCCTTGAATGAGTGTGGTTACTGATCTCAGAAAAAATAAGGAGTTAAAAAATGAACACACAACAAACCTTTCTCATTTAGTGTGTGTTTTATTCAGGGAGGAGAGAAAAATGCTAATACTTGTCATGATCCAGTCCTCATCTGAAACTAAGGGTGACCAGGAGCACGAGCCCCAGTCTGTTTCTAGACTGGTTTTACCTCTCCACGCTCATGACCTGTCAATTCAGGAGCCAGTGATTGCTGAATCTGATTCTGACAGTGATGTCCTTTTGACCTCAGAGTGTTGCCAGCAACTCCTACATAATTCCCGGGCATTGGTACAATTTCAGTGCAAGCCACCACCCAGCCCAACACCTATGTTATCCTGACCTCCTGCGTGACTGACTGCTTTGATGTTTGCAGATTGATACACAGCCAGCAGTTAGGGGGCCAAACACATCTTTATTGGAATCTGAAGATGAGGTCAATGACAGAGCAATGCTCCTTATATACAATAGGTAATGATTCAAAACTGGCACAGAGCCACATGATTGGTCAGTACAAATAAACAGCCAGGTGACAACATTTGATTGGATATTGAGTAAACAACAACTATAGCTACGGTGGGAAGCAAGTCCTGTGATATTTACACAAGAGGAATATTTACACAAGGGGAAAGTGTGGGAATGTATCTGGTTTCTGTCTGCTGTCTCCTACACATTTTGTAAACAAAGGCCTCTTTGTATACATGAGAGACAACGCTTGATTTTGGGCATGCGTAGAATAGTGAGAAGAATTCTCCTTATTTCTCCTTATTTGGTTCTGACATTCTGATTGGCTATGTGTATCTTAGTTTTGTTTCTGATATACACTGTTTGAATAAAGAGACGCCATGATGATTCCTTTGTTCAGCCAAAACTGCAGTCGTGTGTATGCTTTTCTCTCTATCTCTGTTTCCTCCTTACTCTGTCTAATGAAGCTGGACTCCGTTAGACTCCTTAACTCTCCCTTTGTTTATCTGGGGCTATAAACTGCTCCTTATGAGGCTGATTTAGATCTTTACATGGATCGGATTTCTACAAGTGGTGCCCCGTGTGAGGCGTTTGAATGAAATTCAAAGGAATGCTTTGAAGATATCTGCTTCAGCAATCAGCAATTAGCACCTAATTAGAACCTCATTGCGACCAGGGACAAGGTCTCATTCACCCCACGACCAGAAAAGGTCTGACCAGAGGAAAGGTCAGTCAAGCGCTTGCGAAATTCATCCAAATTGGATCCCACAGGGTGAGTGAAAAATTTATTATGGGGTGCGTGCTAGCTTCGCCTGAGCAGGAGTTTTGTAAGGATCTCTCATATCTTCTGAATAAGAATGGGCAACGGGCTGATAAGAAGGAAGTACAACAGCTGGTCCAAGTTGTAGGAAAAACCTGTCCTTGGTTTAAATATGATTGTCTGGACTTAAAAGATTGGGAAAAGATTGGGAATGAATTGCAGAAGCATGAGGGGGTTTCTGTCTCAGTGCAATATACCTGGAATGAAGTCAGAAACTGTCTTCAAAGACTTACTCCAAGAAATATTTTGTTGTCCCAGCGGCTTGCTGGTCCCCTTCCACAGCTTTTGCCCCCAGCCAAGGGAGGGACTCTGGCAACGGCCCCTCCATCATATGAGAAACAACAGCATGAGCCCCCTGATGGAGATGGGGGTGGAAAAGGAGATGGGACATTATATCCTGCCTTGCAGCAATCAAGCACTTTTAGCCCTACAAAAACACAGTTCTCTGCTGCTTTAACTGCAGCTGTGCTGGATGTGGAATCTACTGAGATATACCCAGTGATCAGGGGGGCTCCGGCTGTTGGCAATGCACCGGCAATCCCAGATAGATATGAAACCCTCCATTACAAATATCTGAAGGAACTGAAAGTCAGCATACGTGACTATGGGGTTAATGCACCTTTTACAAAAGCTCTGTTGGAAGCCATTGCTTCTCAAAAATTGATACCAGTTGATTGGAAACAGATGATCAAAGCACTCCTGCCTCCTGCAGAAGCCATGCTCTGCTTGCAGGAGTGGAGGGATGTGGCTTGGGAGGTACATCACACACGCCCTGCACTCACGATGGATATGTTATGTGGGGAGGGAAATTTTGCCAACCCCACACAGCAGTTGGCACTCACTGATGCCCAGTTGGGAGATATTGCACAGATAGTCATGCGTGCCTGGAGTAAGATTTCTTCCAAAGGGGATAGCTCAGTTGCTGGGTTTGCAGCAATTAGGCAGGGCCCTAAGGAGGATTACACTGAGTTCATTAACAGACTCATGACTGCCCTCAGCCGCCAGGTGGAAAATGTCCCGGCACGGGAAATGCTCATGAAACAACTGGCTTTTGAAAATGCCAATGAGGATTGTAAGGGTGCTCTGACAGCTGTTTATGCTCGGCCAGGCACATCGATAGCAGACATGATGAAAGTTTGTCAAAATGTGGGGACTCACAGTTACAAGGCTCAACTTCTGGCAGCTGCAGTTCAGTTGCCCACAACTCAGGCTCAAAACAAACATTGTTTTGGTTGTGGAAAAGAAGGGCATTTTAAAGCACAATGTCGCTCCTCTCAAAAGCCGGCAGCACGCCCTTCAAGGAAATGTCCCATTTGTCAGAAGGGGTACCATTGGGCCAATCAGTGCCACTCAAATCCTAATGCCAACCCCTCAGCTGTTCAGCACAAAGACTCTGACTCTTCTCCACAGCAGCAGGGAAATGGGAGTGCGGGCCATGCTCGGGCCCAGGCAAAATAATAGAGCTGCCAGAGGTCAGGGAGGAAGCAATAGAGGAGGTTTTGGAAGAGATGGAAGAAGATATGGAACTTGCCCAAGAAATGATTTCACGATATAGAAAAAACCATCCTCTAAAAGAAGGGCTATTATTGAGGTTATCTAAGGACTGTACCTTTACTGTGCCAGGGTGTGTGGAGGCTCTTCCCACACTGGTTGATGATGTTATTCCCCAGGGCATGATGGGCATTGTTCTTCCTTGCCCAGATGCCTTGCCCGCTTCTGTACACATTGCAGCAGGGTCAGTTACATTGGGTCACCAAGAAATTGTCATCCCTGCATCAGCCACGCAACATCTCACCCTGCCTAAGGGACAACCTGTAGGACGTCTTCATCTGCTCCCACTAGGGACCACTGTAACTCCATCCCAGGAGGGGACTGTAACAGCAGCTATGGCTGTGATACAAATCACCGAGGATAGACCGACCCGCTTGCTGATTATGGGTGGACATTCAGTGTCTGGACTAATCGATACAGGAGCCGATATTTCAGTGGTGGCAAAAAAAGATTGGCCAACTGGATGGGCCGTCCGCCCCTGTAGGGAAGTTTTTGGGGTGGGCGGGCACGAGCCAGCACAGCAGAGTGTTCATCCAATCGTCTTTGAGACCTCAGGGGGAACAAAAGTTTCTCTTCACCCCCTGATTATGGATATTCTTATTACTCTGTGGGGCCGGGATCTCATGGCTAAAACAGGGTGTACCTTGCAGACAAATTTTTGATACGGGCCTCCCCTGCAGTGCCGTTGCATGCACTTCCACTACAATGGAAAAACACCCCGCCAGTGTGGACGGATCAAGGCCGCTCTCAAGAGAAAAGCTCCAGGTGGCGGAGGCCCTTGTACAGGAGCAATTAAATCTGGGACATATTCAAACAACCACTAGTCCTTGGAACTCTCCAATTTTTGTGGTGAAAAAGAAGTCTGGAAAATGGAGATTGTTGCATGATTTGAGAAAAGTTAATGAGCACATCTTGCCAATGGGACCTCTACAATCTGGACTCCCTAATCCGAACATGGTTCCTGAAGATCACCAACTCATGGTTATAGATTTGAAGGACTGTTTTTATACAATCTTGCTAGCGCCACAAGACAGAGAAAAATTTGCATTTACATTGCCAGTATACAATAATGAACATCCTACTCAACGGTTTGAATGGTGTGTCTTGCCTATGGGTATGGCCAACTCGCCGACTCTATGCCAACATTTTGTGAACATGGCTTTGGAACCTTTCAGGCAACGTCATCCAGAGGTTAAAGTCTATCATTACACAGATGACATTTTATTGCATGGTCCACAAGTCACGGAGAAACACCTGCAGGACCTAGCAGACATTTTGCAACAAGCGGGCATGATCATAGCTCCTGAAAAAGTGCAGCGGATGTATCCATTCCAATATCTGGGACATAGGCTCTCAGCTACCGCTTCAACTCCGCTATTGCCAATAATAGCTATTCCAGAGCAGTTCACTCTTGTACAATTGCAACAATTGCTAGGGAACATAAATTGGGCTCGTCCCTTCTTGGCCCTGAGCACTGAGGAACTGTCACCACTCTTTGCTGCTCTTTCTGGACACACTTCTCCAGCAGACATCATTCCCTGCACAACGGAGATGCGTACAGCTCTTCAACGCCTCAACGAAAAGCTGCATACCATCGCTGTGGATCGGGTGCCTTCAGGCACCATTGCGCTGGCATGCGCTCTTCTTCCCACACCGAGGCTGCCCACTGCTGTTTTGTTCGCGCCTGTCAACGCTCAGAAGGTGGCCATCATGGAATGGCTACACTTGGCGCACACTCCCTCGAAAAACTGTTATCGCTTACCTGATGCGATTGCTGATCTTTTCCTCAAATGCCGTACTAGGGCAAAGCATTTGACTGGCTATGACGTTGACTTTGTTTGTTTTCCTTTTTCGCAGGATCAGCTAACCGCCTTGCTACAGCATTCTGAGGCATTTCAGGTGGCCATGGCGGACTTTGTGGGACAAGTTAAATTTAACCCCCCAAAAGATAAGCGGTTTACCTTGCTGAATCTCACTTCTTACTCCCTGTCATCCCCGCTTTGCATGCAACCTATCTTGCATGCCGTTACTCTTTTCTCAGATGGCTCCCCCTCCCATGGAGTCCTTACATGGCAGGGTCCTACTGGGGAATGGGAGGTTGTTTTTACAGGACCTCAAGCATCGGCCCAGCGGTCGGAACTGGCAGCGGTCATACTTGCTTTCTCTACATTTTCTGATGTGCCTTTTAACCTGATTGTGGATACTCAATATGTTTACCGCCTTATTTTTACCTTAGCTCAAGCTTATTTGTCTCCATTGATGGATAGGGATCTTTTTGCTTTATTCCAACAGCTTCAAGGTTTTCTTTCCAACCATACGGTCCCATTCTTCATTGCCCACATACGCTCTCACACAAGGATCCCAGGTTATTTGACGGAGGGCAATGCACGAGCAGATTCTGCTCTCCGGGACTCTGCTGAGGTTTTTTCTCTCTTTGACAACCCCATTGACAGTCATGCAATGTTTCATCAATCTGCTAAGGTTTTGCATAAACGATTTTCCATTCCTATGTCACAGGCTAGAGACATTGTGTCATCCTGTGCTTCCTGTACGAACTCTCCTATATTCCTGCCATTTGATGCTGTTAATCCTCGAGGAACAGAAGCCAATCAGCTATGGCAGATGGATGTCACGCAAGTACCTGCTTTGGCTCCGCTTTCTAAGTTACATGTGACTGTTGATACCTTCTCTGGATTTATATGGGCTACACCCTTACGGGGGGAAACATCCAGACATGTTATACAACATTGCATTCGTTCGTTTGCGGTAATGGGTAAACCTAAAAGCCTTAAGACAGACAATGGGCCATCATATGTTTCTTCTGCCTTTCAGGACTTTTGCCGTCAGTGGGACATTAAGCTAACCCATGGAATACCCTATAACTCGACTGGACAGGCGATTGTTGAAAGAGCCCACCTGACATTCAAAAATTTGTTACACACGCAAGTGGGAGATAGAGGGGTTCCTGTGGCTGAAATACCTACAGCTGTCACTAAAGTACTGTATACTCCTAATTTTCTTCTTGCTCCCCATAACAGGTCACACTCTCCAGTCGAATTGCAGTTCAGGACCGAGGAGTGTCTTCCTAAGCCATTGGTCGTTTATCGGCAGCAACCGGATCCTGAGTGGAAAGGTCCTGTGCCTCTAATCACCTGGGGACGAGGATACGCAGCTGTTTCTACGACCTCAGGACCTGTGTGGGTTCCTGCCCGAGCGATCCGCCCATGGAGAGAGAAGAAGGTTACTCAGCTCCAGGATGGTGGTTCACCAGTAGACTAAATTTGCTGACATTTGTTCTTTTCTTTCTTACTGTGCTTCCAGCTGTAAGAACAATGACTCATGGGGGCAACCCCAACTTTTGGCTTCGTCATGCTAACTATATGTTTGAGGTTCATGGTAAGAATGCAACGTTATACTATGAGCATCCACTGGCAGTGTCTCAAATGGCCTTTCTTCCGGCATTGTTCAACACGCCTGAGTTGGTTATTGGACACTTGCAACATATTGATAGGTCTACACTCTTCTCTAATCCCCCAGAACAATTTAACAACACCCGCTGGCGAAGCATGACATTCAAGAAATACACTAAAGGGCTTTGTTTCTGCTGTCATAGTTCTGGGGTCTGGAATAGTAAATGGAAGCACTGGACTCAAGCAAAACGGGTTTTGCGGAATGTAGGCAATTATACGGGTTGTGATGATTATTTTTGGTTATGGGGTAGTTATAACAGTTCTTATAAGCTTAATTTTACCTTGTTTAACACTACTATTGAAGATATATATGATGTGTTTCCTATGTTTACTCCTGATTATTCTGCTATAGATAGTGGTTCAATTTGCAATGGATGGCAAATCAAGGATCCTAACATGTGGTTCTTTTTTAATGGAGTTGCCACGAATTTCCATCCAGGACAATATCAATGTGCAGCATTGGGTTATTTTACCTTACCCGTACAAGTGCAAATGCCGCTTCAGGAAGGTGCACAGCGCCGGAGAGCTGCTGCCGGCCCGATGGGTTCTGGTTGCAATGATGAAGTGATAATTGATGTTCAGCTTTCTGATGGTAGCTCCTGGGGGAGAGCTATAGGGAGTGTCATCACTGGAGCACTCACATTGGGATCATACCCAGGTGTCATTTCCCAGGAGAATAGAAGGTCCATTTTGGGACTCACCTGTAGGCTGGAGAAATCAATCAATGCCACAGGGAGGGTCATACGGGATCTTCAAATGGAAATCACTGAGCTTCATCAAGACCAAATGCAGGACAGACTGGCCATAGATTACCTATTAGCAAAATCCGGAGGATTTTGTAAACTGGTCGGGAACCAGGGATGTCGGGTAAAATTCCAGGATCTGAACAATACTATTGAGAAAGAACTTCAGAATTTACAGGAGAGCATTACTAACAATGTACGCACTGATGTTAATCTCTTTGATTGGATGACTTCTTGGTTGCCTGATTGTCTGTCCTTAGACAAGTTTTCTTTTATGGGTTCATTATTATTATCTGCCTTATACCTTTGTGTTTTTGCATTTATTGTATTCCTAATCTTATTTCTATGTGTAACACATGTCCACTGCGTAGAAGGGAGACATCGGGTTTTGCACGACAGCATTTGTACTCAATGAGGTATCATCCTCCGGAACAAGGTACCAGGAGTCAGGAGGGGTACGATGTCCAGGAGGACAGTGATGATGTATATGGAGGAGTAGTTATGAAGTATGATGACATGCAGGCGTATGATTAGCCGTCCCTCTCTCAAATTTAAATGAAAAAGGAGGACATGTGGGAATGTATCTGGTTTCTGTCTGTTGTCTCCTACACATTTTGTAAACAAAGGCCTCTTTGTATACATGAGAGACAACGCTTGATTTTGGGCATGGGTAGAATAGTGAGAAGAATTCTCCTTATTTCTCCTTATTTGGTTCTGACATTCTGATTGGCTATGTGTGTCTTAGTTTTGTTTCTGATATACACTGTTTGAATAAAGAGACGCCATGATGATTCCTTTGTTCAGCCAAAACTGCAGTCGTGTGTATGCTTTTCTCTCTATCTCTGTTTCCTCCTTACTCTGTCTAATGAAGCTGGACTCCGTTAGACTCATTAACTCTCCCTTTGTTTATCTGGGGCTATAAACTGCTCCTTATGAGGCTGATTTAGATCTTTACATGGATCGGATTTCTACAGGAAAGGGAAGGAAAAAATGGAGGAGCGTCAGATCCAATTTCAATCACATTTCACTTGAGTTACATAAACAACATCCCTCCCCCCTAGGATGGGACGAAGTCCCTCAACCATTGTGGTGGTCTGCATACTCGTTTGGGCTGGACAGCTGCTTGGCTGAGCTTGGAGGAACTCGGGGGATTGGGTTCCACAGACTTATGTTCCGCAGTGGGGAAATGAGTGGTGTTAGTGGCATGTTGGGAGCACTGGCCCATTTTGGAAGGGGAACCCGGGACGGGACAATCCAAATTAAAGCCCTGTTTCATTTCAGCTGTAGCAGGGGATCACTCTAAGTCAAAACCTGGAAGAGATGGGGAATAACTCAAAGAAAATTCCCACCTGTTACTCTGAATAGGGGGCGACTCAACAAAAACCTGCCTCGTTTGCTTGGGAGTAGAGGTAGACCAGAGTTTAGGGGGTTTCTGGGGAGAAATCAAAGCCCCGCTTCTCTCTTGGATGAGTGGGGGAACACTCTGCAAACTCCCCCCGGTCCTGCAACTCAAAATCTAAACTTTCAGGGTCTGGGCTTTCGTACTCTTCCCTGCCTGTTTGAGACGGATGGATGAGATGGAAATTCGATCCCATTGGCGAGCTGTCTACCGTGTCTCCTCCTTGGGATAAGTGGGTGGGGGAGGACCCTAACGTGAAATTGCCCAGACTTTCATTGCCCTGCATCTCTTGAAACTCCATGACTCGACACCTGAGCTGGTCGGCATGTCGCCGCCACAGTAGGCCTGTACCCATCTTTACTTGATAGGACACTGGTCCTGTTTGTTTGACCACAACCCCTGGGACCCATGTTGGACTGGCAGCAGCGTAATTCCTGCAATGCACTGGATCCCCGGCTGCAAACACCTTTGTGTGCACAATATCAACATTCCTCCCCCTATCCTCCACCCTGGTCGGATCTAGCTGGTCGAAGAGTGAGACCGGTCTCCTGTGCATCAAGAGCTCAGCTGGTGACAGCCCAGATGCCGGGGGGGTTACCTTGTAGCAAAGGAGGAACTGATACAACTGCAACTCTAAATTCCCATGGCCCATTCGCCAGAGTGCCTCTTTTGTGGTGCGCACTCAGCGCTCTACTGGGCCATTTGTGGCAGGGTGGAATGGGGCAGATGTGACGTGTCAAATCTCATTCGTCTTGAGGAATGCCTGGAATTCAACGGAAGTAAGCGTACTGGCGTTGTCGGAGATAAGCACATCAGGTAAACCAAAACAACTGAATAGCCTTCGCAACTGCTTGATGGTTGCTGCCGAGGAGGTACTGGGCATTGGAATAACCTCCAACCATTTTGAAAATGCATCGACCACTAGCAAAAAGAGTGTGCCCCTGAACGGACCAGCAAAATTGATATGTAATCATGACCATGTGTCCCATTCTCTGGAAGGAAGTTGGGACTCTTCGGGTAGAGAACTCTGGCAACTCTCGCAAGTGCCCACCAACTGCTCAATATCTGTGTCTATCTGGGGCCACCAGAAGTAGCTCCTGACCAAAGCCTTTGAGTGCACGATTCCCATGCTAATGTGTAGCAACCTGAGTACCTTGGGGTGCAACACCTCAGGAATGACCACCCTCTGTCCCCACAGGAGGCAGCCCCTCTTGAGCGAAAGCTCGAACCTCTTTCTGAAATAGGCTTTGAACTCCTCGGTCAGAGGAGTCATGGGCCACCCTTACTTTACCCATGAAACAACCAGGGACAGAACCTTGTCTTTCGCCATAGCCTTGGCGAGATCTGTGGGCACAATGGGAGGTGAGTCGAGAGATTCGATCAGAAACCTGGTGATCCTGGTGATCCTGCTCGATCTCGCACTCAGGTTCCCCTAACTCAGGCAACATCAGTATGGCTAATCTCTTTGCCTGGGTGGTGGACCAGTGTGAACTGATAAGCATTTAAGAAATCACCCACCAAAGCATTCTAGGGGAAAAAATCTGGGGAGTGGGCTTGGACGTGACAAAGATCCCCAACAGTGACTTGTGGTTAGTCACAATGGTGAAGTCCCAACCATAGAGGAAGTCATGGAACTTTTTGGTTCCAGCGACTATTGCAAGAGCCTCTCTGTCCGTTTGCGTGTAATTGCGCTCTGTCTTCAAGAGGGACCTCAAGTAGAAGGCAACCGGGGCTTCTTGCCCGTTTTCCAGGACATGGCAATGATAAAAGTTGAGCAGCCCCAGGAAGGACTGCAACTCTGGTTTCGCAGTTGGACGGGGGGGGGGGCATTGCGAACAGCGTCAACCTTGAAGTCAGAGGGCTTAGTTCCTTCGGGGGTTATTTTGAAACCTAGGAACTCAACTTCCCTTGCAAGGAATACGCATTTGTCTCTTCTCAGGTGCAACCCCGCATTCTCAAACACAGTTAAAACCCTGTCCAACCTGTTAGCTAGTTCTGACTCATTCCCAGCTGTGATCAGAACATCATCAAAGTAGGGGAGAACCCTGGGAGACCCTTAAGAAGTCATTCCACCCGTGACTGAAATATACCGGGGGCTGAATTCACGCCGAACTGGAGGCGTGTCACCTTAAACGCACCCTTGTGCATAACAATAGTTTAGGCGGCTGCTGCAGCAGGTGTGACCATTAACTGCTGATAAGCCTGAGCTAGATCCAATTTCACAAAACATTTACCCCCGTGTAAAGTGGCTAGTAAATGGCTAACTACGGCACCGGGTAGGCATTGGGCTGAATGGCCTTATTAATTGTATATTTGTAATCAGTGCAAATCCTAACCTCCCTGTTAGATTTCATAGCAGTAACAATTGGTGTCTCCCACTCCGCGGAGTCCACCAGAACCAAAATCCCCAGCCCCACCAGTTTGTCCAGTTCCGCCTCAATCTTGTCTTTGAGGGCGAAGGGTACTCTTCATGGCTTGAGCCGGATGGGTTTAATTGTTGGATCCAGGTCAAATGAGACTGGGGGCAACTTGTACTTCCCAAGCCCCTTCTCAAAAACCTCTGGGTGTGCATCACACACATCTCGCACAGGGTCAGTCTCGATGGTGTTGATGCCGGACAGTTCATTCCCCAAAGTGGCAAACCACTAGACCCCAAAAGGCAGTCCAAACCTTGCTTAAGGACCACAAGGGGTAATTTTTCAGTGAAACCCTTGAACTTAACTGTAAAGTCCCCCACCCCAAAAACAGGAATCAGGTTGCCTTGCACATCCTGCAAGGACGTCTTAAAGGCCTTCAGTTTTGGGCGAGAATTAGGGGGAATGCGCAGGAGTAGGATGTGTATGAATCCACCTCCATCCTAACTGGGATCCCCTGAAACAGTACCTCAACGAAGAAATGCTGGTGTGCGTTGGACACATGGCTCACAGTCAGCTCCCCCGTGGAAATCTTGCCGATGGCCCCTCCTTTTCCTCAAGGACGCTCAGCCGGCTCCTGGTCTTGCTTCCGACGATGCCTACATACCTTTGCAATGTGGCCCCGGCACCCACAATGGTGGCATTCAGCCTTCCAGAAAGGACACTTTCACCAGTCATGGGACACTCCGCAGCTGTCGCATCGGCAATGGGCCTTCTCGTTGGCCCACTTCTGGGCCGACTTTCTCCAAATTTTCTGGATGTTTTCGCCGTCATCGCTGGACTCGGACCCCAAGAATGAGGTGGATGCTGGTGATGCAGACAAACTGGACAAATGTTGAGACGAGCAGTGGGTGGCCTGCATGGTAGAGCAAGACCCTCTGGTTGCGGCAGGCTTCACCCTGAATGCTTTCACCCCAGACCTTGCCGTTTCAGCCACCAGAGCCTCTTATAGGACGGACTTGAATGTGAGATGGTCTCTGGCCATCAGCCTCTGCTGGGCTTCCTCATCCCGCATTCTGGACAGCAGGCGGTCCCTCAGGGCTTCCTCCAGGTTGTCCCACTGACAAGGGGCAGCGGCCAACCAGAGGGTGGTGGCGTAGTCAGCCATGGACTCCCCCGGGCATTGGTCTCGCCTGTCGAAGGCTACTCTCACCAGGTAGATGGACACCTTGGGATGAAGGTGATTCCGAAGTGTGGCCAGGATTTCCTTGAGCGGGACAGTATCGATGTCTCGTGAAAGCAGGAGGTGCGTTGCAAGTTCAAGCGTGGCAAGGCCGCATTGTGCGAGGAGGCAAGAGCGCATTTGCTCCTCATTATCTATCTTCTCAGCCGCCATGGCGTGCATGAACTGGCGTTCGTACAGCGTCCATTTCGCCAGATCTTTGAGGTCAAATGGAGGGAGCATGATGCTGTGGGAAGCCATCATCCCACCTTCACCGCCAATTTGATGTTTGCAGATTGATACGCAGTAGCCAGCAGTTAGGGGACCAAACACATCTTTATTGGAAGGTAGTCAATCTGAAGATGAGGTCAATGGCGGAGCAACGCTCCTTATATACAACTAGCAGAGGTTATTGAATTTTATCAATAGGTTAGTGGCAAAGCACAATTATATTAGGACTGTAAAAAACTCGCATTGATACTCAGGTTAGTGCATGCAAGATAGTTATTATTCCAACATTACCTTGGAATATTATATTGTGATTTGATCCCAATATTTTCAAGATGTAGTAATGCATGATTGAATCCAGCCAGAGGAGAAAATGAACGTGTTTATCTTGCATATTTTGTCTTGTTCCCGCTTTAGGATGGTTTCCTTTTGCTTCACTTCTTTCACTTGCCAGCCAAGAGATTTTTTTAAAAAAGGAATAATAACTACATTTTTAAAAAAGTTGATGTGGGAGGAATGTTAAATTGAAACATATGGGATTATAGACAAGAAAACCAAAAAGAAGTCTCCCATAATCTAAACTTGTATTATCATTGCTCCTGCCAACCTAGCAGTTCGAAATCAAGAAATTGCAAGTAGATAAATAAGGACCACTTTGGTGAGATGGTAAACAGCGTTCCATGCGCTCCAGTGTGTAGTCATGCCTACCACATGACCACAGAAACATCTGCAGAAGCAGACAGTGATGGCTCTTCATGTTTGAAACAGAAATGAGCACTGAACCCACAAGTCAAAGACATGCACAAGAAAATAAACATCTGCTATGACAATAGTGGGATCACTCCAAATATCCTCAATGAGACATAAAATTGATGGCAGTGAAGGTAAGAAACATTTCTTTTATTATTATTATTTTAATATTTTATTAATTAAAAACAGAAGACAACATATGTGTACACACAAGCACAAACAAAGAGAAAGAAAAAGAGAAGGAAAAAAGAAAGGAAAATACAATTCAACGCTACAAAGTTAAATACTTTTATAGTTACTCTATCTAGTCTAACATTAATGATATCCATCAGAGACAGGTTATACATTCCCTAGAAGAACCAATAATAAAATGTACACACAAACATTTAACTCTCATTCCAAAATGATAAATGATCCGTAGGAGGCTTGCTCCCTTTGCCTTTAGTTATAGTATGATCTAGGAAGGGCTTCCAAATCTCATAAAATTTATTTTTACTCGTGATACCTTTTTAATATTTATTTCTCATGTAAGTTTGTCATTTAATGCTGTTGTCCTATTTTGAACATACCAATCTTCAATTTTTATTTGCTCTCCTCCCTTCCACTTAGCAGCTATTCAAATTCTTGCATTCACTATTAAAATAGATAGCAAATCTGCATTATAATGATTTGAAATTACATTACAAACTCAAGTATCAACACACTTGGTGCATCCAATTTAATACGGGTACCAAACATTTTTGTTATCTCGTTTTCCACTAACATTCAAAAACCTTTCACTCTTTCACACTCCCACCACATATGGAGATAAGTCCCAGTCTCTTTTTTACAATTCCAGCATAAGCTAGATTCCTTTGGATTCATCAATTTTATTTTTGCTGGGGTTAGATACCATTTCCACAATACTTTATAATTGTGTTCTTTTATTCTAATTGATAAATTTCTCATTACTCTATTTTTCCATTTTAACATCCAACTTTCTTCACTAATGTTTATATTTAGGTCGCTTTCCCATGTCTCTCTCATACTATCATTGGTGTAATCCATATCAATTAGCAATGTATATATTTTACCAATTAACCCTTTTAATTCTATTTTCCCAGACCTAACATTACATGCTAGTTTTTCAAACTCAGTTAAACCTCTGTTTAGGTCTGATTCAGTGGCTATATGAGAGTTCCAATTATTAATTGCTGCTACTTGAATCCAGTTTAAGTTCATTTGCTTAAACAATTTTATCTTTTTTTCTTTATTTTTACAAAAATCTATCCAATCCTTTAGAAACTCTATTTTATTAATTTGAAGTAGCAATTTGTTCTTACTAGTTAATAGTATTGGAAAGGATTTTATATCCCCTAATTCTATTATGGGCGAAGTTCCCGGAGCAAGTTTATTTTTAACAGAATGCCAAACATTCAACAAACTTTTTAAAATTTTATTATCATTGTTAATTTTAACTTTGTCCTTACCTAAAAGTATTACTTTTCCAACTTTGTGTAATTCTTTCATACCAATGCCTTCCCATAATGTGTCTTTGTGCATTAAAATTTTTAGAATGTTTTTCAATTGATATGCTATATAGTATTTGTTAATATCTGGTAAACCTAACCCCCCACTTTTCTGATCTTTATACCACAATGTCTTTACAATCCTTGGTCAGTAAGAAACATTTCATCATGACCCAAATTCCCCAGGATGGACATACTCCATGTTAATGGTGAAGATAAAAAGGATTGTCATGGTTTGAAATATTCATTACAGGAAAAAAGAAATCTGGAACCTTGTGAATCAGGCACACAATATCTCAGGGTCATGTTTTCAGTTGTTAACAAAATGAAATATTTCCTTTACCTCTACTACACCTTTAGCATTAGCTTTGTTACAGTTTAATGTAAATTCATCCCAATGTGCCATCTGTGACTATTTCCCTCATAGGTGGGTTTTTTAACCATTACAGCCAGAGGTCAACAAGGTTACACAAGCTCTATTATGAGTCAAGATACAGAAGGGGTTTTTTTTGCAGGTCTAATACTAAATATTGGCCAAAATCCTATTGCATATGTATATACACATAAACATATGGAAGTCAAATGACAAAAAAATCTCAGTGGCTAACTGCTGCAAATTAAGGAATCCACACTTGTATTCCTTGTGATGTAGCAAGCCACTTGGCTGTTCTTTGATTCGCATACAAGCATCGACTCCTTAACTTACAGTATTTTGCTGCTGAAATCTGCGTTGTTCAATTTATCCCAGTATACATTAATACAGGAGTTTTCAACCTTTTTAAGCCGGGGACCAGGTCACGCTCTCTCAGACAGCTTTAGGGAGCAGATGGCCATTTTGCCCTTCCTACACCACATGGCACTTTCTAGGGTGGTGGAGGTGGTGGAGGGCCACGTGAAATGATGCCTTGGGCCATGTCTGGCTCATGGGCCACAGGTTGAGAATCCCTGTGTTAGTAAGAGCATTGTTGACACAGTGGGCATAGATCTGGGCAGACTCCAGAGGATGGCAGAGGATGGAGGAGCCTGGCAAGCTGTAGTCCATGGGGTTCCAAAGGGTCAAGCTCAACTGTGCAACTGATCATTATTAAGTAGATTCTAGCCTTAGCTCATATTATACAAATAAAGCTTATTCAATTGTTTTTTCAGTACTTTGACCTTGTAGTCATTTATACAGTAACCACTAATCTGAGGGAGCCAATTTATTGCAAGTTAGTGTGTTGCAGCCGGGAGACACAAATTCATATCTCTGTTTAGTTAGAAAATATACATGATATTCAGTAAGCACTTCTCAACCTACAGGGTCATTTTCAAAATAAAACAGGGAAAGGGGAATATGCTGTCGTCATCTATAAAATTGGCTCTGATTTATGGCAACCTTATAAAAGAATGATCTCCACATTTTCTTACCATTAACAATCCTTCTCAGCTCCTGTAGACTCTGGGCTGGGCTGTTCTTTATTAAGTCACATACTTGTTCTTTCATTTTCCCTGCTGTCGTCAACTACCATTCAACTTTTGGCACTGTCTTTTCCAGTGAGTCTTGTCTTCTTATGATGTGACTAATAGAAGAAAACAAACTTCTGTTTAGAGTTTGGACATGATTTGATCTACCAGCCACTTATTTGTCTTCCTGATGTTCCATAGTGTTCAAAGCAAAAGGTAAGTGGAAACATCCACTGGAATTTTGAAAATTTTCAGCTGCTTCCTCGCTTGGTCCCAGCAGCTAATGCATGGCGCTTGGAGACTTCAGTTGGCACACAGTGCTGATGTCAGCGTCTGGTTCCTGGCTCCTGGAAACTTCCTGGTACAGTGCTGGGAAACAAGGCACTGATGTCAGCACCGTGCACCAACTGACTGACTACATAGAACTTCTCCATTTTTGGCTGCAGAGTACATAGCCAATCTGATTTCAAAGTTGCCCATTTAATGATGTCCATGTATAGCATCACCTCTTAGGTTGTTGGAAGCAGGTAATTGCTCTGACTAGTGTATTCTCTTGACAAAGCTCTTTAAGACTTTGCTCTGCTTCATTTTGTACTCCAAGGCCAAACTTGCCTATTATTCCAGTTACCTTTTGACTTCTTACTTTGACATTCCAATCTCCTATGATGATAAGGACATCAGTTCTATAATGTGTTATAGGTCTTCATAGAAGCAGTTGACTTTGGCCTCTTCTGCATCAGTAGTTGGGACGTAGACATGGATTACTGTGATGCTGAATGGTTTGCCTTGGATTCAGCCTGAGATTGTTCTGTAATTTTGAGGTTGTATTCCATTACTGCTTTCCTCATTCTTTTATTGACTACTAGCAGATTTTGCCCGGCGGTGCCGGGCATTTTAAAAATGTGTTGGATAGTTAAGGGTTTTGTTTGTGGCTTCGAGGTGCTGCGTCCGCCTGTGGCGGACTTGCGCTCCCAGTGTTTGTTTGATTTTTATTTTTTGTGTGCCGGCTTCCTTAGTGCCGGGCTCTTGAAATTTGGTTTTTGATGGATTTTGATTTTTGTTCATGCAAATTTTATTCTGATTTATTTAATTTAAATTTTTTTAATTTAAAATTTAATTTTGTTGTTTTATTTTTTGGTTTGGTGTTTTGGTTTTTTGGAGTGAAAAGTGATTTACGATTTTTTGGTATTTTTTGAGAGTACTGTGTATATTTTTGAATGTTGTGCTAACTTATTTTATGAATTTTTGAATTTGGAATTTATCTTTGCAGTGGCAATGTTTTTGGATGTCTTTTCTCTTGTGGCCTCTGGGTGGGGGTGGTGAGCTTTGCTTCCTCTCTACCATTCTCCTCTTCTGTTCTCTGGGTGTCGCTTCCGGTAAGTGTTGCTTCCTTTCTTAGCTCATTCGAGTTCCTGTCGCCATGAAGTCAAGACGTCTTCATGGTAAGCTCTCTGATTTATTTATTTATTTATTGGGGTGGGGTGAGTTTTTGTTGGGGGGGTCTGTTGTTTTTTGTTGCGCGTGTTTTGTGGATGTGTTGGTCTTTATTTTTTAATATTAGATTTTTGTTTTTGACTGGTTTTGATTGTTTTTGGTTCGTGTTTTGGTGCGTCTGTTTTTTAGGGGGGGCTTTCGTTCCCACAGGCCATGCTGGGTGGCCCGTGGGAAGGAAGGGCACTGGTGGCGGGGGTGCCTTTTGTTCCCACGGGCCATGCTGGGTGGCCCGTGGGAAGGAAGGGCACTGGCGGCGGGGGTGCCTTTTGTTCCCACGGGCCATGCTGGGTGGCCCGTGGGAAGGAAGGGCACTGGCGGCGGGGGTACCTTTTGTTCCAACGGGCCATGCTGGATGGCCCATGGGAAGGAAGCGAAGCGGTGGCTGGTTTTTTAAAAAATTTCATTTTTAGCGCGCTGGCTGCCTCGGTGTTCTGTGCGCTAATGGCGCACAGGACGCTGGGGCTTGTAGTTTTGCCTGCGCGTGTTTGGGTACAGCAGCGGGTTTTTTTCTTTGGCTTCCTTTTGATTGGCTGCGGCCGGTTTTCGAACGTTCCTTTTGCCCGCGCCGTGCAGCCTGATTGGCTCTGGTGCGGCGCGGCGCAAGGAACATCGGGGCTTGAAGTTCTTTTTTTTTGGTTCGCGACTGGGGGGCCTCTGCCCCCGGGTCGAAAATTTCAATCCGACAGTTACCTGCGAACCCAGTTTGGGCGAGTGCAGGAAGGCTCGGACGGGGCTCGTGGGGACCGGTGCAACATCCTTTGTTACATTCCAACGGTTAACGCACCATTTTATAGGTATAGATTAGTGGCACTCCATTCCTTCAGAGGGATTCCTGCCCACAGTCATAGACATAATGGTCTCCTGAGTTACATTGGCTCATTCCCATTCACTTTAGCTCACTGATTCCCAAGATGCCAAGGCCCAGTTTGATCTCTACTCATTTCTAACTGCATTTCCTCCACACTACACACTTTGTGTTCAATTGCAGGCAAAAAAAATGTTATCTGTCTCACACAGCTGCAGCAAAGATAAAGAAAGCACATGGATACATCTGGCTAGCGGAATAACCTAGGTAGGGAGTGGGACTCACAGAGCTGAGAAGAAGCTGCTCAACTGATAATCAGAAGACTGCAGGAATGTGGAAGTCAGTAAGCAAAACTGTGATGTACAGAGGGTTTAACTTAACTAAGGGTTAACTTAACTAAGGGTTGTTAGAGGGTGTTCAAATGCACTGTGGTGTGTTTGTGGTGGCTCAGAGGTTAAGAAGCTCACCTTGTTAGCTGGAAGGCCGGCAAGTCAGCAGTTCAAGACCCAGGTACCGCATGACAGAATGAACACCCAGCTCTGTCCCAGCTCCTACCATCCTAGCAGTTCAAAAGCAAGAAATTGCAAGTAGATAAATAGGGACCACTTCGGTGGAGAAAGATCTTGGGGACATGAAAGGAGCCTGAGCGGAGGTTCTCCAGCAAAAATCCTTTAACCAAGAATAATTTCTGACATGAAACAACAACAACAACAACAACAACAACAACAACAACAACAACAATAATAATAATAATAATAATAATAATAATAATAATAATAATAATAATAATAATAATAATAATAATAATAATAATAATAATAATAGAAGACAAACAACTGGAGAAAATCACAAAATATCATGATTTGCAAATTGAAGTCGAGCATCTATGGACCAAAACAAAAGGCAAAACAAGGGGATGCTCAGCACAGCAGATATGCAAAGGGGGAGGGATACGAAAGGGGGAGGAGAAATACAGTGTTGCAGGGAACAATACTGCATAGGGTCATGGAATGTGAGGTCTATGAATCAAGGAAAACTGGAAGTGGTTAAAAACGAGATGGAAAGAATAAGCATTGACATACTGGGCATCAGTGAGTTAAAATGGACAGGGA
The DNA here is from genome assembly GCA_035047345.1 of Bradypodion ventrale. Taxonomy (NCBI): domain Eukaryota; kingdom Metazoa; phylum Chordata; class Lepidosauria; order Squamata; family Chamaeleonidae; genus Bradypodion; species Bradypodion ventrale. The sequence goes on from JAWDJE010000001.1 coordinate 180,612,521, forward strand.
TGGGTGAATTCAGCTCTGGAAACCATCATATCTACTACTGTGGGCAAGAAAACCTCAGAAAAAATGGAGTAGCCATAATTGTCAACAAACGAGTGAGGAAAGCAGTAATGGGATACAATATCAAAAATGATAGAATGATGTCAGTCAGAATCCAAGGCAAACCTTTCAATATCACTGTAATCCAAGTCTATACACCAACCACTAGTGCAGATGAAGCCACAGTTCACCAGTTCTATGAGGACCTACAACACCTCATAGAACAGACACCAAGAAATGATGTACAAATTATCTTAGGAGATTGGAATGCCAAAGTAGGAAATCAAAAAGTAAATGGAATAACAGGCAAGTTTGGTCTTGGAACACAGAATGAAGCAGGGCAAAGATTGATAGAGTTCTGCCAAGAGAATGCACTAGTCATAGCAAACACTCTCTTCCAGCAACACAAGAGGCGACTTACCCATGGACATCATGTGTAAAGAAAGCAAAGTGGTTGACTGATGAGGCCCTTAAAATAGCAGAGCAAAGGAGGAATGCAAAAGTCCAAGGAGAAAGGAAAAAATACAACCACCTGAATACAGAATTTCAAAGAAAAGCAAGGAGAGATAAGGAAAAATACCTGAATGAACAGTGCAAAGAAATGGAGGAAAACAACAAAAGAGGCAGGACTAGAGATCTTTTTTAAAAAATTGGAGAAATCAAGGGAACATTTAAAGCAAAAATGAACATGATAAGGGACACAGATGGAAAGGAGTTAGCTAAAGCAGAAGAGATCAAAAAAAGATGGCAAGAGTACACAGAGGAACTCTACAAAAAGGACCTCAACACTCCTGATAATAACAATAATGAGAAATTTGAACTTGAACCAGACATTCTGGAGAGTGAAGTCAGAAAGGCCCTAAAAAGCACAGCAAACAACAAAGCTAGTGGAAATGATGGTATCCCAGTTGAATTTTTCAAAGCCCAAAAAGATGATGGAATCAAACTACTGCATTCAATATGCCAGCAAATTTGGAAAACAAAACAGTGGCCACAGGACTGGAAAAGATCAGTGTACGTTCCAATCCCCAAAAAAGGCAATGCCAAAGAATGCTCAAATTACCGAAAAATTACGTTCATCCCACATGC